>OX183132.1:43076837-43391837 GCA_945261195.1 Cryptosula pallasiana | reverse complement strand
AAACATCTACTAGTTTTGTTGATTGAGATAGTAGATCAATGTGAAATAACAGTAATCATAAAACACGATTTTTACCTAAAACATGTTAAAAATAGCTTGTAAAAACATCGTACTACATCATGAACTTTGATGTATGAATATTTAGCAATATCAGATCATAATCTGTGTGCACTTTGTTGGTCGACATCTTTTGATCAAATACGAATGCTTGCAAAATACACAATAAAAATCTAATATTAAGAGTATTCAAAGTACAAAGTACAAAAGATAACAGGTGTTCATAATTTAACACCTCACAAATGGACCAGAACATTAGTTAAGAACACCATGATTATTCAATAAACTGTTTTAAATTACTGAAAAAGTCATAGAGAATATAATTTCCAATTTCAAAAATGCGGGAAAAAATTAAATCCCCACAAACTGGAATAGTTTGCAAAACTACCTTTTTATTCAGTAAATTTTGAACTATTGTAATTGTCCTGATTTATCTCTTAAGAGTATAGAGTCAATGAAAATGAAGAAAACAAACTCTTCTGTTATCATTTATTTAGTGCTCAGTTTCAGTAGTGACTTACAAAAAATATAGATAAATGGTTGTTGATTATTTTTTTATCCAGAAAGAGTAGTAATGTAGCGGCAGATTTATGGCATGGAGTCTAAGGACAAAGTTCTCCTGATTCCAAGTGCCTTTCTATTTGCACCGGTTACCATAAGAACCTGAAAGAGTATTCTTTTGCTCACCAGTTTTCATTGTCATCCATTCAGTTTGTAATTGTATGATTAACTAAGTATTTGTTGTGCAGGGGCTGTTTTTATTACGCTTTGTGTGATGATTTAGATTGGGGGTTTGAGTATTGTATAAAAATTAAATGTTGTGTTATTGTATTGCTATTGACAAACAACTTTGTAAATATTGATGTTCATATTCATGTCTAAATCCATATCCATTTATGTTCATGTGCAGACTCATGTGCATATTCATATTCATTTATAGCTATGTCTATATTCATTAATATACCATAGTTTTTAAAACTGTGAGAAAAACGTACATTTAAAACATAACTCTTTCTGCTTTAAAAAGCAAGAAATTATTAGTGAGCATGCTGTTTTTCATTACTGATAAAAATGATTTAATTAATTAGATTTATTAATACTTGAATTTAACTAGGACTTTTAATAGTAGCACTATTGCATTATCTAATGTATTGTTTGTTCGCAACTATACATACAAGTATCAAAGGAAACGCTTGTCGAATGTTTACGAGTGACTAAGCCTTATATGACTGAAAGTTGCGTTAGGAACAGATCTCTGTCATGGAATCTAAGGGGAAGGTTCTCCTGGTTCTCAATTAGGGTTGCCAGACGTCCCGGGTTGTCCGGATTTGTTCCAGTTTCAAAACCCAAAATACTGGTTGCTAACGAGTGTTCCAGATTTTGCAAATTGACTAAAATGAGTTTTTTTATTAATAATAATTCACACTTGAGCTTTGCATAGCAATTGTAACAACGATTATATATAATCATTGGTTGCAATGTTTATTTTTTGCCAAAACACCATAAGTAAGCAAGATAAATGTTGACATGGATACGAATTACTAACAATTTTATGAGACTAATACAGAAGTAAGTGAATGTAAATTATTTGTGCGCAGCGTTTTGCTTTTAGACTAGAAAAGCAGGAGATAATTACAATAGCTGTTAATCGGCTACTTTCATTTTTGTGTTGTGAGGGGTAATGTTAAACCCACGCACTAATAAGATACAAAGACTCATAGGCTAAAAAACAACAATCAACCAGGCAAGAACAGCAGAAGCAAACACTGATCTGTAATAATAAATTTTTGACAAATAAATTCTTTCAATACTTCCTTCTGTTACATTTTAAGAAAGAGTCAGTCAAAACTGAGTTGTAGAATTCCATCGCTGCGCAATTGTTATTTTTAATTAATTTTATTGTTTATCAAGTTATGTCATCCATTGATTCATCATCTGTCGGTTAGAATTATTATTTTCACTATATAACCCAAGTGAGTGTCAGTCAGTGTATTCGACTATTTTTTAATTGTTATTATAAATATTATATTATGATCAATTATCACTTATTATTAATTATCATCATTTATGATAATAATTATTATTCTCACTCATTCTTATTAATAAAGTATTAAATCTAGCTGCCATTACTAACTATTGTTGTTGCTGCTGTGATATTGTGCAGGATTTTGTTATAACTATTTACTAGTTATCCCGGTAGCCACCTACACTACCTCTAGGCAAGAGAGCTATCTGTCTATCGTCATCGTCATCGCCATCGCCATCATCATCGTCATCGCCATCGTCATCGTCATCTTTGTTGTCGTCTTCATTGCCGTCGCCGCCGCCATCGTCGTCGCCGCCGCCCCCGTCGTCGTCTTCGCCATCGTCGCCGTCGTTGCCGTCGTTGCCGTAGTTGCCGTCGTCAACGTCGTCAACGTCATCACCGTCGTCACCGTCGTCACCGTCGCCACCGTCATCACCGTTGTCACCGTCGTCACCGTCGTCACCGTCGTCACCGTCGTCACCGTCGTCACCATCGTCACCATTAGTAGTAATATATGAGCAAATCTCCCCACCAAGTGTTTTTTTGTGGATTATACTTCGGGGGTGATGCAATGGGTTACGGCGTTGAATGGATTTGCCGAGTTAACATTGTATTTCATTTGAGGGGCATTTGAGTGGCATTTGAGTGGCATTTGAGTGGCATTTGAGTGGCATTTAAGTGGCATTTGAGTTTTGATTATTTTTTTACTTAATTTGAACTTATATGGCATATAGATTTTGAATGTATGGCATTTACGTTTTGATAATTTTTTACATAATTCGAACTCATATGACGACATTTTGATGAAGATGGAGTTGTAATTGCTACTGAATTGTTTTTGTATATGATGTATCTATCTACAAAACTATAGTTATTGTTATAGTCTTATTATTACATAATAAGTATTACATTATTTGCTTACTGGTGAATGTAATAAAATAGATATCATAATAAAGTGTAATAGGTTGAATATATAGTGTTAAAGTTTATAAAAACTTTTTAATTTGTAAAGTATTTAATGATTTACAAGAAATATCATCACATTCAGGTTCAATGATGATGAGAAGATTTTGTTCAAGTTTAAATTTACTATCTTGCGATACAGACAGAGAAAGTTGTGAAAAATCCTTCAAATCATTATAACTAAAAACTCTATAAATCGCTGGTGTTGAATTTGTAATTGCTAGTGAATTGTTTTCGCATATGATGTATCTATCACACATGCAATCAGTAGTAGTTTCGGTTTCTTCATAATAGTATATAGTAGAGTTTGTAGGGCTTGGATGTTCCAAAATTAAATCGACATAACCCAGAGCTTGTGGAAGAGATAGAAATGATGGTGATAAAGCTGGAGCTACTGACTTGTTTGTAGTTTTTGTCGTCGTTGAAGTTGTAGTGGTTGTCGTCGGGGTTGTTGTTGACGTTGTCAGTGGAGTTGTGGTGGTTGTTGTAGTCGGGGTTGTTGTCTGCGGAGTTGTGGTGATTAGTGTTGTTGTATGTGGAGTTGCAGTAGTTGTCGTTGGAGTTGTTCTTCGAGTTGTAGTTAGTAATCCCTTATCGTATAAACGGATGTAATTTAAAGCTTCAGCGGTTTTGCAAACAAAGTAGTGTTGAGGCCACATATCACGAGTGTCACAGCTTCTACGTAGGTGAGCAGGTTCCATGAAACATGTGAGTCCATATATACGATATTTTAAGTTTTTTCTTAAAATACGAGTTACTGAATTAACCGCTTCCATATTAAGAACTCCCCAATAACATTCGGAAGTTGTATGAGATAAAGTGAATGGTTGGATCTCTGTTGCAAGACAATAACTGCTTAGGATTGGGAATAATAGAAGATAGATTCGGTATTTCATTTTTATTCAGAGAGAGACTTTCAAACTAGTTTATGCTTTCATCGTCTAGAGTTAACTGTCTTGCATTTCGGTGGACTTTGGTTAATATGCTTCAACTAAAGCTCTATATATATAACCTTGGGATTGCATTTGTCTTTGTTATCTCCTTGACATGTGATACTGATGATAATCTTGTTTTGAATGGACTTTAAACTTTCAAAATTCGAAAATGACAAATTTACACCTTCAATACCATTGATGTTAGTGATGATAGTAGCTATTTTTGGTTTCTCGTCGGTCAAACAATTGCATTCCACGCATGCAAAGTTGGTTGTCTCAAACTCTTTTGTTAGTGGACAGATCAAACGTGAGGTGTTGTATTCAAATACGCATAATTTTCCATTCCAAAATAGTTTTGTATTTTGAGTAAGTCCTTCTGTATTATTTTTAACGCCTATTGCACATTCCTCCTGATTCAGAGTGTATTTTGTTGGAGTATTACAGGACAGGGTATCTGTAGACGTTTTGCTTTTGCAGATCCAAGAAGCGTTTTGAGCGATAAAAAAACTGTAATGTAAATAGCTGGAAGGATAGAGTCTCACACAGTTTGTTCCATTTTCATCTTTATATCGAATACTCCTTTCAAAAGATGAAAAAAATAAGACATCATTTTTTTCCATAACTCCATCTATACATTCATCGACTTCATCGACATAAAATACTTTGCTGACATTGAAACTGTCGAAACTCGAAAATGATGAATTCACACCTTTGATGTCATTGATGTTAATGATGTTAGCTGGCTTTGATTCCTCATTTACACCTTCGATATCATTGATGATAGTGATGTTAGCTGGAATTGATTCCTCGTTGATCGAATGATTGCATTGCAAGCATGCGAATTTGAATGTCTCAAACTCTTTTGTTAGTGGACAGATCAAACGTGAGGTGATGTATTCAAATGCACATAATTCCCCATTTCGAAATAGTTTTGTATTTTGAGTAAGTCCTTTCGTATTATTTTTAATACCTATTTCACATTCCTCTTGATCCAAAGTATATTTTGTTGGAGTATTACAAGACACAGTATCTGTAGAATTTTTACTCTTACAGATCCAAAAAGCGTTTCGAGGGATGAAAAAACCGCAATATGTATAGTCGGAAGGGTAGAGTCTCACACAGTTTTCCCTATTTTCATCTTTATATCATATAGTCCTTTCAAAAGGTGAAAAAGCCAAGACATCGTTTTTTTCCATAGCTCCAGCTAAACATCTATCAATTTTGTTGCTATAAAACACTCTACTAGCTTTGAAACTGTCAAAACTCGAAAGTGATGAATCTTTGATGTTAGTGATGTTAGCCGGTTTTGGTTCCTTGTTGATCGAACGATTGCATCGCACACATGCAAAGTTGAATGTCTCAAACTCTTCTGTTATTGGGCAGAACAAACGTGAGGTGTTGTATTCAAATGCACATGATTCCCCATTCCGAAATAGTTTTGTATTTTGAGTAAGTCCTTTTGTATCATTTTTAACTCCTATTACACATTCCTCCTGATTCAGAGTGTATTTTGTTGGAGTATTACAAAACACAGCATCTGTAGAAGTTGTGCTCTTGCAGATCCAAGAAGCGCCTCGAGGGATGAAAAAACCACAATATAAATAGTCGTGAGGGTAGAGTCGCACACAGTTTTTTCCATTTTCATCTTTATATCGTATAGTCTTTTCGAAAGGTGAAAAAACCAAGACATCATTCTTATCCATAGCTCCGGCTATACATTCATCAATTTTGTTGATATAAAATACTCCACTAACATTGGAAAATGTTAGTGTCGATAGCAAGATAAATATGCAGCTCATTTTTTAAAATGTTTTTGCTTTCAGTGTTGGAAGTTAAATACTTTCTTTCTTGATATTCTTCCTATTTATACGTAAGTGGCTAGTGGCTTATTCAGCTCTCTCAGCTGATTTTGAAGATATGAAACAATCCCATCAAAGTGGTTACCAAAATGTAAGCATGGTTCCAATCGAGATTGAGACAAAAGAACATGTGTTCCTGTCCAGCGAAATGAAGTCAAACCTTTTAAAATTGAAATATCTATCAAATCACCTAGTTCAGCATCTTTCAAACATCGCTTTATATCAATCAGTTTGATTGCTCTTTTGAGATCTTCAAAATCTATCAACTTGTCTTGCGGACAATATACTTTTGGATCAAAGCTCCTAGAACAGTTTAAGCATTCGAGAGGATTTGCTCTTGAAATACAATTACAGCTCAAAAGCATGCTTTGTATTGATTTACGAACTAGATTGAATCCTAACACAAAATAAAATACTTCTTTGGTGATGAGTTGAACAAAAAGAGGATTCGAACGCTCTAAAGGAATGTGTTCAAAATGAGTCCTTATGAACTTAGGAACAAAATCAGCCAATGTAGCAATTGACTTGAATCCTTCAGTTTTTCCACTCATGTTTCTTCTGTAGTTCAGAGATAAATGAAGCAACATTTTTTGTAGCAGTTCTTTTATGAGTCCTCAGATATATTTGTCGAATCAATAGTTATTATCGAGTTGACTGAGTCTTCTTTTTCATCAGGAGTATGAGCATATGGATATCCTTCCGCTATCTCAAGCAATCTATCTTTTAGACGTTGATAAGCCAGTTTGCTCTGACTAACAGGTAATAGGTAGGGATTTAATCGTGCTCTCAAATTTGTTAACATAAAGGGAGACTTCAAATGATCGGAGGAAAGATCCAAAAAAGCATTAATCCATTCATCATGCACCAAAAACCCATTTTAGCGTTTTTCAAAACTTGTCTTCTATCAATCCAGTCGATAGCATCGCCCAAGTCTTTTTTGGTGGGTGTAGCACCTTCAACCATTTCAGCATATCTTTTACAAGTGATACATTGGTCATCAACGTGTGAAAAGTAACAGTTTAGTGGTGATAGATTGGTTGCTTGCTTGTAAAAACTTCCTCCTAGTACACAGTATACACATTCTTCCGTAAAATAAATCCTCAACATTTCATCAGAAACCTCAGCCAAAAAAGTCTTAGGTCCTATAGCACCGGAAGCTTCTTGGTGAGCAAAGTCTTGAACACGTAACATATTTGTTGTTATTCCGTTGAATTACAAAACGTTAATGATTCGTTTTCAAATTGAAATACCTATTTAATCATTCATTATTTCTTTCTTTTTTTGAGGTTAATTGTTATGCTAGCTCATGTAGATCTTCATAAATGCTTTAATTTCAACCTGACAACCATCGATCGGACAAGGTTTTATTTCTGATGAGCATTCAGTAAGTGCTTTTTCCTTACACTCACTACAGTAAATGAGATGACCACATGGAAGAGAGATATGATTTGCGATTACTTTTTTTTCATGTGACTCAGACACACATTGAGCGAGTTTGCTTTGCTTCGTCTGATCTTTATCTTTTTCTAATGATTCAATTGATTTAGCATCATTTTTTAACAGTGTTGACGAACTCTCAACAGATGTAAAATCATTTTCAAAAGTTGTAAATCTTCAATCATAAAACCTATTCGCTCAAAAGGTTTTCCATTTAACACTAAGACTTGTTCGATATCGTTTTGATCGTATCGTAGTTTTTTGCAGATGAGTTTCATTTCTTCGGTGTCATCGTTTTGTGTTATTCGTTTCACTTTTTCTCGATATTTTTCAATCCGTCGCTCACACCTTTTGCCTTTTTCCGTTCGTGCGTAAACATCCTCAACATACTCTTCACATTTACTCCCAAGTAAAAAAGAACAGTCTGGAAACCATCAACAGTGTTCCTCCCATGGTAGATCCCTCTCTTTCTATTCTTTAAGTTCACCCGAGCAAAAGAAGCATTTTACACTATCTCCGAACTTAGTATAGTAAAAACCTGCATTGCAAAGGAGTTTCATGGAAACTTTACCCTTCCATTGTTTGAAACTGTCTTCTCTAGATGTTTCAGTAGATAAACGAGGTGTACCAGCACGATCAATCGATATACCTAGAGGTAATACTTCTACAGTTAAATCCCCTCTTCTAGTTTTTTGTTCTTCCATCGTATAACTTTTGACAATTGAGATGTTTTTCATTTCATCTGCAAGAGTAGTAATATATGAGCAGATCTCCCCACCAAGTGTTTTTTTGTGGATTAGACCCCGAGGTGATGCGATGGGCTACGGCGTTGAATGGATTTGCCGAGTAAATATTGTATTTCATTTGAGGGGCATTTGAGTGGCATTTGAGTGGCATTTGAGTTTTGGTTATTTTTTTACTTAATTTGAACTCATATAGCATCTAGATTTTGAATGTATGGCATTGAAGTTTTGATAATTTTTTCGATAGCTATATATAGTTATGTACATTGAATAGAAATTAAACATTATATTCTTGAAAAAGCCATAACATAATTTCAAACGAAGCAATAGATGTATATAAACATTCATCCGTTTGAATATGACGTAAAATATCAGGCTTAAACTCACACATTAATTCTTCAGTCCATTGGGCTTTAAGTAATCTTTGAGTGAGATCTTGGTCCCAAACCTTTCTTTTAATTTTTTTTAAAAAATTGTTAATATTCACGATTTTAGACATTTTCAAAACTGTCTCAAAATTGTTTTGAATTGTTAGTCGTAATAATGTTTCTTGATTGTCAGCATTCTGGTGTAATGTATGTGGTCGGTACTGTATGGGTGATAGTTCTCCGTATAAAGATGCTGAAGTTAGCAAATGATGCGTTATACAGAATAACGCAGCTTGCAATGTCAATGGATATTTCGCCTTTTCCTGCACGACTACATTTTCTTTAATGTATTTGTGATAAATCTCCGGGAGGAAGTCTGTTATTGTATATGACTTTGAGTTCATAATGAACTAAAATAAAAAAGTTATGTATTAGTATATGATGATTAAACAGTGTTGTAAAATAATTACATTTTAACTTCTATTAAATAGTTTTTCTATTAATTCTTACCTTATCATCAAGAAATCAGCTGTAGTAGTTGATGCTCCTGAGGTTATTGCTGGAAAGAATGATTTCTATGCTGAGAGAGCTGTTCTTATATACTATAAGCCACTCCTACTCATTTAGCTTATAAGCATTAAAAAAACTCACGCGAAAACTCTATCATAATAGTGTTATTCGCGTGAAGTATTCCTGTTTTATTCGCGTGAAAATAAAGTTTTTATTCCCGCGAAAGCAACGGTTTCTATTCGCGTGAAAATAATTGTTTTATTCCCGCAAAAGCATTGGTTTTTACTCGCGTGAAAATAAGTTTTTTATTCCCGCGAAAGCAACGGTTTCCATTCGCGTGAAAATAAATTATTTATTCCCGCGAAAACATTGGTTTGTATTCGCGTGAAAATAATTTTTTTATTCCCGCGAAAGCAACGGTTTCCATTTGCGTGAAAATAAATTACTTATTCCCACGAAAACATTGGTTTTTATTCGCGTGAAAATAATTTTTTTAATTCCGCGAAAGCAACAGTTTCCATTCGCGTGAAAATAAATCATTTGTTCCCGTGAAAACATTGGTTTTTATTCGCGTGAAAATAAAATTTCTATTCCCGTGAAAGCAACAGTTTCCATTCGCGTGAAAATAAATTATTTATTCCCACGAAAGCATTGGTTTGTATTCGCGTGAAAATAAAATTTGTATTCCCGCAAAAGCAACGGTTTCCATTCGCGTGAAATTAAATTACTTACTCCCGCGAAAGCATTGGGTTGTATTCGCGTGAAAAAATGCTGATTCATAGGGTTTAATTAGTGCAACTTTACCTATTTAAGAGCCACTGTTTTCACACAGAAAGCATCCAGTTCTACAACGGCTAGCGGAGAAGCAACATCTACTAAACCTTCTACTGCAACTACTAGGAGCTCACCCTCTTCATAAAGGTAAGAGTAAAAATATTTATTTTCTGTTAGCTAACACAACTAGCTGAAGGCTTATGGTCTTTATGATGTTTTAAAATTAATTACAAAAAATTAAACAAAATCTTTGTTTTTTTTCAGAATGAATACTCAAGACGAAGGAAGTCAACCGATGGATGAAGAAGCAGGACCCCGGCAAACCATTTCCCCATCACCTTCTCCTATCTTTAATATGCCAGAAAGTCAATTGGTGGTTGATGAACCAGAATCCCAACAAGACTTTACTTCATTCACATCTCCTACTAACAAGCTGTCTTCAAAAAGAACATCTGTGAGGAAACGACCTTTCATTGATTTGACAAAAGATGATATTGAAATTGGCTCGAAGTGCAAAAAATTAGTTTTGACAGATGTTGGAGACGATGCTCTTTTTCGTCACACCAGAATACTCTTTCAAGATGCTGGAAGTAATGAATTAACCACTCTCACCTACAAGAGCGCCGGGTTAATAAATTCTCTCTCTCCAGATAATCTAGAAAAACTTGAAGAGTCCATGGAAATCTGCGAACTAACAGTACCAGCAGTTATGGAGGTGTTGTCTGTTGAATTTCGTGATGAATCAAAGTGTGCCATTGTTTACAACTATCGAAAGGATAAAAAGAGAACTCGAGTGAAGAGTGATGTTTCAACCGAAATAGGACTGCTTGTTAATAAAGCTAAGCAAACACGTCCAATTGTTTTAATTTATATGGGAGAAGGAAAGACAGGAGATGCCATTTTTCGTACCGCTGATTCTCAAGGATGTAATCGAAAGATCAACGATCCATTCAACTCATTATACGGCAAAAGTATGAGACAAATACAGGCCTATTTCAGCATTGCTCACCTACACGATTTTCCGGCAGAAAGTGTTATAGCTTATGAGAATCCTGGAATGCTAAGAATATGTGATACTCGTTGGAACAAGACTGCCAGTATTCTAGTGGCTAATTACAGATGTATGGTGAATGGAGAGCTATTGATTGAAGATATTTCCATCCCTCCTCAAATAGCTTCAGCTGTGGTGTTGGAAAAAAGCGGTGTAATCGTATTTAAAGGACTAATCCAAAATACGAACAACACGATTTCCTACAATGTCATTCTACTCTCGGCTCTCCAAGCTTTCATTCAAGCCTCCGAACTGTTTGATACTCTGATGCAACACACCTTTCTCTCCTACTTTGATGAAAATGAAAAAGAGAATTGTCCAGAACAGCACATCGAAACCTTAATCGATAACACAAAGGACATGACTCGTCTTCTATGATGGTAAGTTTCATATCTATTTAAAGTAGGTTCCGAAGTATTTTTGTAAAAATTAATTCATATAACTATGTATGATAGAGTCAATAGTTACTATGTCTTTTAGATATAACTAAAGAGTGCTCCTGAGGAAGAAAATGAGAAGATCTTATTTACTTATTGCTTGGAACATTACCAAATAATAGTTTTTATAGGTTCTGTAGTGTTTAGCACAAATAATGAGATAAGTTGTATTTTATTCATTTTATTTGTTATAACAAATAAAAATCAATTATAATAATTTATTTTAACAATTTACTTAGTAAATTAGTTCCTTGTATATGCACTCCATCTATTCCTTCTACAGTATTATCTTGTATGAACTCGAAGTTAGGATAAGTCTGTATGATAAATCTCCGTATTGAGTGATCTCTCATCTCACTATATCTCGTAAGCTTCTAACAATTTCATCCATACTCCACCCTCTACTTCTCAGTAAACAAAAGTATACACAATAATCGCCACACACAACTGACAAAAAATTTTGTAGTTGTGTTTCATTACTTTGTATTGTTTCATATCCTCCATGAACACTTAGTATTTCATTTACATTTGGGTAAAATGAAACAGAACGTCCAAACGAGTAAAAAAAATCCACCTCTGAATCATTAGCGTACACAGCCAACCGATGCTCTCCAGGTTGGTGAGAATAATGGGTGTTGAATACGAAACATCCTGTTGGAAAATTGCAAATTTGCTTCCAAAACTGTTCTCTAGCTCCAACGTGAATCCCTATGCTTTGACATAAAACGTCTGAAGATAAGATTGAACGAATTTGCATGGTATTCATCTCTAACTTTCTGTTTAAAGCACTGCGTTTCCCGCGATAGTTAATTGGAGAATGCTATCTATCTCGCACACACCGTCTTTTACAAAGTACGCTACCAGGGATAATCCATCAGTTGTGTTAGTGCTAAAACGAATTTCCACACTTGTAGTGACATTTTTCATAGAGTGAAATCCTTCTTTAAGAAAATCGCCAGTCAAATCAAATCCATAAAGTGTAGTACCATCAAGGTATTGTTCTTTCGTAATACCAAGACCATCACCTTCAAGCAAAGTTCCGGTAGCGTGTAGAAACTGATGATATTCTCTTCCAAAATTCCCTCTAGCATAATTTGGCTCAAATCTCCTTCCAATTGGACAATCACCAACTCTCAATACAACACTATCAACATTAGCGTGTTTCATTCTATATGGATTCAAGGCGAAACGTCCGTTCATTGCATTGTGATCAATTAAACCTAAACTGCGCAACACCAGCACAAATTCCATATAGTTTTATCCGTTTTCGATCAACTGGATAAATGTAGTTGTGACCTTCCAAAGCCAAACTGAGTTGGGAGTTTTGTTTTGTAGGATTCACCTTAAATTTACAAAGATGAATTTCAAATTTATCAATTCTATTCTTCGCTCCTCCTGCAGGCACCTCATTTGCAGCAAACAAAGCTAGTTTGCTGGAGGCGCGCTCAAACTCCAGCTGCATACTAGGTCCTGGAATTATTAGTTTTTTTTGCTGAAATAATGTGAGATGAGGTTTACCCATTAATTCTATTGTCTTTCCACCTATGATTAGAGCTCTCCTCTTTTTCTTATCTGCAGTTTTGTGATTAGCAGCGTCTTTGCTAGTTGAATCATCATACAGCCATCCTTCCATCTTACCTTGATATTTCTTTCTGTCTGCACTGTTTTCGAGTAGTTGTTAAAAGTAGGAGTGTAAATCGTAGTTGTTAGCGTATTCACCAGTGGTTCCTTCCATCGACATTTTCAACTCGCTGAATAATGTATGCATTGAATCCCCCATCCACACAGCTGCATCATCATCATTACCTTGAATATCGCTTCCATTATCTTGAACAACCGTGGCTTCAACTTGCAGAAACGAGTTGTAGAGATCTGTGTAATGTTCAGTGCTCCCTGACAAGGTTAACTCAATACTACCATAAGGATCTAACCTATCAGGTCTGATGACAACGTATTCCGATCTCTCTACCGATATGTTTGTTGGTTCCGTAGCAAATACATCCAACGATGGATTTATGTTGTAGGAAGAACCTTCCAACTTATTACCTGTTGTCCCATTTAGGCTAGCCATCTTTTGCGAGTGATGATTGCTTGAAGCGTTATCGCTTAATGAATATAGATGTCAAGCTCCACTGTCTTTATACCGGATTCTGCTGCTATTAAAATATGCCACGTTTACCAACACCTCTCCTTTTCTTTCCACCTCTGTTTTTCTCCTTTTCACATTATCTAGACAGACTGCATTGAGCACATCTCCCCCCAGATCATTCAACTCTGCCAACCCCCTCTTCTTTGCTGATGCTGCAAAGCTTTGTCCATCGATGACATCACGGGCTACATTTTCACCTACAGACAATGCTCTTTTCCCTAAACTAATTGCTCCTCTTTTCAGCATTGGTGCTGCGGATTTAAGTATACTTTAAAAATGACTACCAAGACCATTTCCTCTCATATTAGGCATCACCCGCCGTCCACTATACACTCGAATTCCATTTCCAGCTTGCATCTTGTAGTACTCATCAAAAGATTTTTTCGAGTCCTCAAGGGTGTATCGTACCAAACTCATTATAATTGTTTCTCTCTAAAGTGAACCGTCAACACAACCTTTCCACCATCAAATGGTATTCGTTGGCCATCGTCACTTGTTATAAGTACTTGAATCAGATCACTATTTAGTGATGAAGCGTTGACATAGTGAGGATTTTTAAATTCTTGATACACAACATTATTCTTCTTTCCTTGAACCGGAACTACTCTCAGTAAAGGCACATTCGTATCTCCTACCATTCTATTATCAACAATGTTGGAATAAACATACAGAGATGTTAGACCGGAATTTATATCAGGAGGTGAGGTATTATTGTATCTACCATGAGGATACGTAGTTTTTGGTTCAAATCCAAAAATATATGCTAGATCTTTGGAAAAGCTTATGGTAGTATCAGGATTGCTGTTAGTTAGTAAAGTGGTGTTTGTGATCTTGTTGTAGAAGATGGTGAATTTTTTGTCTAAATCCATTTCACTCATTCTCTTTCGTATAATCTCCTCCAACTCCTCCAAACTATCGTATCTTCCATTACCTATTAAGTTGAAGGACTTTTCGCTTTTACCAGAGACATTAGTCTTTTCTAGATATATTTTCCCTACGGTAACATTCTTCCAATTATTAGAATAAGACATATCTAGCAGGCCTACCTCCCATTTACCACCATTGATAACCAAATATTTATACAGTCTCACTGTAAATTCGGAATTGCTATTATCAGGAAACTCTTCACCGCTAGAGGTTGAGGGTAAAGTTATCAGCATCGACATTTTCCTAACGTATGATGATTATATCGAGCGTTCTTTCCTTATAAACTATTCATCTACCCACTCGTTGAACTTTTCTCCGTAACCTAACCACTTGACCAGAATCTGTCTTTTACCTCTTCTCGTTCTTCTTCCCAATATCTTTTCAATTCTGAAAATCGTGGGCTTTTTTACTTTTTGCAACTCTTTTTCGTAAAAGGTACCGTCAATCATCTCCTCAGCCAAATCTTTTACCCTATATGCAACAGGTTTTTCATCAATAAGTACATCAGTGATTATAAAAATCTCAATCGTCCAATTCGGGGTGTATCCTCTTTCAAACGCTCCTCTTGCCTTACTTATTCTCACATAATCCCCTATCTTTAGTTTTGCTTCTTGAGTTAAACTATGTTCACCTCCTTCATACACACGATTCCATACAAGTTCCTGATTTTCAAAATTCACATCATTCGGTCTCATACCTATAGCACCATGAATTGTGTTGTTGTATGCATTAACCATTTCTGGTAAAACATCAATGTATCTGTCATCATCTTTATATGTCAAATATCTATATATCTTTTCTTTTAAAGTTCTGTTAAAACGCTCCACCATTGATGCCTTTATCGTCTCATTTTCGGTTGTAAAGCGCTTGATTTTTTTTTTCCACCAGGAGAGTCTTGACATTGATGTTGTCAAACTCTTTACCTTTATCGGATTGTAAAGCTTTATAGTTTTCCCCTTCTAGTATTCTTCTCAATCCTCTGGCTACAACCTGCCCTGATTTGGAGATGAGCGGCACAGCCCATCCTTTTCTAGATAGAGAATCAACAGCAGTCAGTAAAAATGCTGTATTATTATTTTCTTCTTTTCAAAACCGAACATCCATCAAATCTACTTGTAACTGTTCCCCTATTCCAGCTACAATTGTAGGACGGCGCTTAAACTTAGTTACAACTCTTTTATGTAATGTGTAGGCATCCTCTCCACTCAACCATTCACCGATTCTTTTTTCTCCCTCTCGTTTTCTACGAGCTTTCAGTAAAGCTCTAGCTCCTCGTAGAGATGTATGTAATGCAGGATTGTAATACAACTCTTTTAGCGTGTCGATGTCCATGAATTAGTACCTGGAATGACCAACTTTTCTTCTGGCTCCCGCGTGTTTGACGCGGGGATTTCCTGACAGTTGTGATTCCTTCATCAGTTAGCAAGCTTTTAAATCTACTGTAATTGGCATTTCCCGATTGTATTTTACCTCCTTCGGTTAAAACATCTCGTAGTAAAGTTTTGGAAGTCTTAGGGTTCAACCAACGT
The DNA here is from genome assembly GCA_945261195.1 of Cryptosula pallasiana. Classification (NCBI taxonomy): domain Eukaryota; kingdom Metazoa; phylum Bryozoa; class Gymnolaemata; order Cheilostomatida; family Cryptosulidae; genus Cryptosula; species Cryptosula pallasiana. The sequence goes on along the minus strand of OX183132.1, from coordinate 43,376,072 downwards.
TCTCCAATTTTCAGTCTGTTCTTCTCCGAGTCGAATCTACCAATTTTACTCAGATTATTCAACATTCTGACAGCGATCGTTTGATCACTCGTTTTTGTTGTTAAAACAGTTGCTTTTTGTTCAAACTCTTTTAAACCTTCGCTTTCACTATCATGCTCATCTTCTCCTTCAGTAACAAATGTATTTCCAAGTAGGGTTGAGTCTTCAGTATCAAACAACCTACCTTTTATTGCTTCTATCCCGATGTCATCATCATCATTCGTTTTCACTGATTCTAACTCAATGTCTTCATCGACATTTGGTGATTATGCATTAGGTTTATCATCAATAACTGTGCTATTGGCCAAAGGAGAAGTAGACTCTATCTTTTTTTTGTTAATGGAACTCCAACTATCCTTTTGTGCCTGATTTTGATTATTTTTAATCTTTTTGACATCAGAAAAATACCTACGTAGGCTTTCAACATTTTCATCTAACTTTTCGTGTGAGGATAAATCAGAATCATAAGCCGTTTTCAGTAGATCATTTCGCTTTCTCTTCATATTTCTCACTGTTATAGCCTCCATAGGATTATAATACAATGGAGGTCTGGTCTTTTCTTCCTTTACCACTGTTTTATTCTCCTTTTTTTCCATTAATCTATAGTATTCATTTTCAGTGAGTATAAAAATACGTCTGGAGAATGTTAAAGGCTGACGATTCATTTTTTTATTGATGACAAAACAGATACAATAGGGTTTATAATAGCATCCAAAAGATTCCCTCTTCCAGTTTGAATCAAAATTTTACGCTTATCATCAACTGTCCCTCTACCTGGTAGAGGGACAGTTTATGTAGTTCCTTCTTGTAATGCTGCAACTCAATAAACCGCTCAGAATCAAGAGGAACATTACCTAATATAATATTTTTAACACTTTCTATCACCGCCGCCACCGCCGCCACCGCCGCCACCGCCGCCACCGCCGCCACCGCCGCCACCGCCGCCACCGCCGCCACCGCCGCCACCGCCGCCGCCGCCGCCGCCGCCGCCGTCGCCGCCATCGCCGCCATCGCCGTCATCGCCGTCATCGCCGTCATCGTCGTCATCGTCGTCATCGTCGTCATCGTTGTCATCGTCGTCATTATTATTATTACTATTATTACTATTACTGTTACTGTTGTTGTTGTTGTTGTCGTTGTCGTTGTCGTTGTCGTTGTCGTTGCCGTTGCCGTTGCCGTTGCCGTTGCCGTTGCCGTTGCCGTTGCCGTTGCCGTTGCCGTTGCCGTTGCGGTTGCGGTTGCGGTTGCGGTTATGGTTATGGTTATGGTTATGGTAATAGTTATGGTTATTGTTATTGTTATTGTTATTGTTACTGTTACTGTTACTGTTACTGTTACTGTTACTGTTACTGTTACTGTTACTGTTACTATTATTAGCCATACAGATATAATCTGTATGGCTATTGTTTTAGTAGGTTTTATTATTAGCCATACAGATATAATCTGTATGGCTATTGTTTTAGCTGGTTTTATTATTAGCCATACAGATATAATCTGTATGGCTATTGTTTTTGCTGGTTTTATTATTATTATTATTTTTCTTTCGCGAAGTTTCTTCTTCTATAACTACAGATTCGCTGATCAGAACTCTCTAAATATTAGTTGGTTACGTAGGTGCACATCTCGAGATTAACGAAATATTTTTTTTCAAGTTGCGAAAGTCACCATGTCACAGCTATTCCACTTTCCGCAAGCCTCTTCAACAGCCGTTTTTGTTCAATAAATGCTAAATAGCTCTGTCATTGTTCATCCAAACTGCATGATTTTTATACGAGGGTGTGCAGCTATGGTAGATGTACACAGGCATCAAAAGTTTTCAATAGTAAGTTTACAAGTTTTTCAAGGAGAGGCAATTTTTAATGATTTTGAGAAAATTTGAACTTTTTTGCTGGAAGAAATTCCAATCTAAACTGTGGAAATACAAGTAGATATGGCGTGTTTTCTCACAGGAGGGGCCTATTAGGACGTTATGTCATGACACGACGTTGTTGAGTGAACTGCAGTTTGATCAGCAACGTCGCGTCATGACACAACGTCATAGTCTGCTGGAAGAAATTCCAATCTAAACTGTGGATATACAAGTAGATATGGCATGTTTTCCCACAGGAGGGCCTATTACGACGTTATGTCATGACACGACGTTGTTGAGTGAACTGCAGTTTGATCAAGGACGTTATGAAGTGAGCCGCGTCATGACACAACGTCATAGTCTGCTCAAATGAATAGGGCATTAGCATTGAGTAACTTACTTGGAATGTTGCCAAGTGCATGGGTACTATGACAGACCATTTAGAGAGTTGCCTGCCACCTCGGAGAAGACAACTCCAAACAAAAGACTTACATTGCTCTTTAACTTTTGAATCGTTTGTCGCAACTCACTAAAACTTTTTTTAATCAAAGCCATGTGTGCATGTCTTACAGCCAATAATGCCGCATACAATGGTTTCACACCGCAACACGCTGTTCCATTAAAACTCAAAGCAATACCAGTTTTTATTGATTGTTACGTTGATCATAACCAATCTTGGAAAAAACTTCAATTCAGTCACATCGACTAACATTCCGCAAAAAGTAATGAATGAACAGTAGTAATATATGAGCAGAACAGTGTTGTTTGTGTGTATTGATGTTTTACATTATACAGAGAGGACAACTCCCAAGTTAAATGTACATATATCATCAAATTGCGCAGCTTGTCTCATCTAAATGTTATGTTCTGTCACTATAGTAACTGCCTAAAAACTTTAAAAGTTTTGTTGAGAGGGTAACTCCAAAAATAAACCAGTTTCCGTCTTGACAAGGGAAGTAGTCGTGTAAAAACAACTGGATGCGTTCATAATCATTCAAACCATGAGCTGCTTACTTGGAAAGCTGCCAAATTACTTTGCAACATGTAATTTCATTAATAATTGCGTTTTCAATCACATACCGAGAGGATAACTCCTCAAAAATCGCATTTTTCTCCATAACTTTGGAACCGTAAGTGGAAAATGGATCATTTTTTTTTCGTCAGACTGAGCATCTGTATGGCTTTTAATTTTTCTACAGAAAAAATAATCTTTTCTAGTTATTAGCCATACAGATATAATCTGTATGGCTATTGTTTTAGTAGGTTTTCTTATTATTATTTTTCTTTCGCCGCATTCTAACCACTAGATTTCAGTTTCTGTCTTCTTCTATAACTACAGGTTCGCTGATTACAACTCTCTAAAAAATAGTTGGTTACGTAGGGGCACATCTGGAGATTAACGAAATATTTTTTTTCAAGTTAAAAAAGTTACCACGTCACAGCTATTCCACTTTTCGCACGCCTCTTCAACAGTCATTTTCGTTCAATAAATGCTGAATAACTCTGTCACTTTTCATCTAAACTGCATGATATTTATATGAGGGTGTGCAGCTATGGCAGCTGTACACAGGCATCGAAAGTTTTCAATACCAAGTTTACAAGGTTTTCAAGGAGAGGCAATTTTTAGTGATTTTCAGAAAATTTGAACTTTTTTGCTGGAAGAAATTCCAGTCTAAACTGTTGAAAAACAAGTAGATATGGCAGGTTTTCTCACAGCAGGAGCCTATTACGACGTTAAGTCATGACACGACGTCCTTAAGCGAGCTGCAGTTGGATCAAGGACGTTATGAAGTGAGCTGTGTCATGACGCAACGTCATAGTCTGCTCAAGCGAAGAGAGGCATTAACATTGAGTAACTTACTTGGAATGTTGCCAAGTGCATGTGTACTTTGGCAGATCATTCAGACAGTTGCCTGCTATCTCGGAGAAGAAAACTCCTAATAGAACCCTCATATTGCTTTTTAACTTCTGAAGTGTTTGTGGGAAGTCGCTCAAACTTTTTTGCAATCAAAATCATGTGTGCATGTTTTACAGCAAGTAATGCAGTATATAATGGTTTCACTCCACAACACTTTCTTCCATTAAAACTCAAAGCAATACCAATTTTTTTTGGTTCTTACGTTGATCATAACCGATCGTGGAAAAAACTTCAATTCAGTCACATCGACTAACATTCCGAAAAAATAATGAACAGTAGTAATACATGAGCAGAACTGGGTTGTTTATGTTTTCGAATGTTGAACGATAAACAGAGAGGACAATTCATAAGTTACATGTACATATATCATCAAATTGCGCAGCTTGTCTCATCTAACGGTTATGTTCTGTCACTATAGTAAATGCCTAAAAACTTTGAGAGTTTTGTTGAGAGGGTAACTCCTAAAATAAACCAGTTTCCGTCTTGACAAGGGAAGTTAGTCGTGTAAAAACAACTGAATGCGCTCATAATCATTCAAACCATGAGCTGCTTACTTGGAAAGCTGCCAATTTACTTTGCATCATGTAATTTCATTATTAGCTTCGTTTTCAATCAGATACCGAGATGATAACTCCTCAAAAAGTCCATTTTTACCATAACTTTTGAACCGTAAGTCGAATTTAAAATTTTTTTTTTTTTCGTCTAACTGTGCATCTGTATGGCTTTTATTTTCTCTACAGAGAAAACATTTTAGTCTAGTTATTTTTCTTTCGCCGCATTCTAACCACTAGATTTCAGTTTCTGTCTTCTTCTATAACTACAGATTCGCTGATTAGAACTCTACAATAATTAGTTGGTTACGTAGGGGCACAGCTGGAGATTAACGAAATATTTTTTTTCAAGTTGAGAAAGTCATCATGTCACAGCTATTCCACTTTCCGCACGCCTCTTCAACAGCCAATTTCATTCAATAAATGGTGAATAACACTGTCACTTTTCATCTAAACTGCATGATATTTATATGAGGGTGTGCGGCTATGGCAGCTGTACACAGGCATCAAAAGTTTTCAATAGCAAGTTTAGAAGTTTTTCAAGGAGAGGCAATTTTTAATGATTTTGAGAAAATTTGAACTTTTTTGCTGGAAGAAATTCCAATGTAAACTGTTGAAATACAAGTAGATATGGCATGTTTTCCCACAGCAGGGGCCTATTACGACGTTATGTCATGACACAACGTTGTTGAGTGAACTGCAGTTTGATCAACAACGTCGCGTCATGACACAAAGTCATAGTCTGCTGGAAGAAATTCCAATATAAACTGTTGGAATACAAGTAGATATGGCAGGTTTTCTCACAGGAGAAGCCTATTATTGCTTATGACACGACGTCTTTAAGCAAGCAGCAGTTTGATCAACAATGTTGTGAACTGAGCTGCGTAATGACACAACGTCATAGTCTGCTCAAACGAATAGAGGCATTAGCATTGAGTAACTTACTTGGAATGTTGCCAAGTGCATGTGTACTTTGACAGACCATTTAGAGAGTTGCCTGCCACCTCAGAGAAGACAACTCCGAACGAAATACTTATATTGCTCTTTAACTTTTGAACCGTTTGTCGCAAGTCACTAAAACTTTTTTTAATCAAAGCCATGTGTGCATGTTTTACAGCCAATAATGCCGCATACAATGGTTTCACACCACTACATGCTCTTCCATGAAAACGCAAAGCAATACCAGTTTTTATTGGTTCTTACGTTGTTCATAACCGATCTTGGAAGACACATTGATTCAGTCACATTTATTAACATTCCGAAAAAAATGAACAGTAGTAATATATGAGCAGAACTGGGTTGCTTATGTTTTTGGATGTTAAACATTATACAGAGAGGACAACTTTTAAGTTATATGTGCATTTATCGTCAATATGCACAGCTTGTCTGATCTAAATGTTATATTCTGTCACTACAGTAATTGCCTAAAAACTTTGAAAGATTTGTTGAGAGGGTAACTCCTAAAATAAACCAGTTTCCGTCTTGACAAGGGAAGTTAGTCGTATAAAGACAACTTGATGCAATCATAAGTACTCAAGCCATGAGCTGCTTATTTGGAAAGCTGCCAAGTTTCTTTGAATCATGTAATTTCATTAATAGCTGCGTTTTAAATCAGATACCGAGAGGATAACTCCTTAAAATATGCATTTTTCTTCATAACTTTTGAACTGTAAGTCGAATTTGAACAATTTTTTTTTCGTTGAACCGTGCATCTGTATGGCTTTTATTTTCTCTACAGAGAAAACATTTTACTCTAGTTATTATTATTATTATTATTATTTTTCTTTCGCGAACTTTCTTCTTCTATAACTACAGATTCGCTGATCGGAACTCTCTAAAAAATAGTTGGTTACGTAGGGACACATCTGAAATTTTATGAAAGTATTTTTCTCGAGTTAAGAAAGTCACGGTGTCACAGCTATTCCACTTTCCGCAAGCCTCTTCAACAGCCATTTTTGTTCAATAAATGCTAAATAGCTCTGTCACTTTTCATCAAAACTGCATGATTTTTATGTGAGGGTGTGCAGCTATGGTAGATGTACACAGGCATCAAAAGTTTTCAATAGTAAGTTTACAAGTTTTTCAAGGAGAGGCAATTTTTAATGATTTTGAGAAAATTTGAACTTTTTTGCTGGAAGAAATTCCAATCTAAACTGTGAAAATACAAGCAGATATGGCGTGTTTTCTCACAGGAGGGGCCTATTAGGACGTTATGTCATGACACGACGTTGTTGAGTGAACTGCAGTTTGATCAACAACGTCGCGTCATGACACAACGTCATAGTCTGCTGTAAGAAATTCCAATATAAACTGTTGGAATACAAGTAGATATGGCAGGTTTTCTCACAGGAGAGGCCTATTAGGACTTTCAGTCATGACACGACGTTGTTGAGTGAACTGCAGTTTGATCAACGACGTCACGCAGTTAGCTGTGTCATGACACAACGTCATAGTCTGCTCAAACAAATAGAGGCATTAGCCTTGAGTAACTTACTTGGAATGTTGCCAAGTGCATGTGTACTTTGACAGACCATTCAGAGAGTTGCCTGCCGTCTCGGAGAAGAAAACTCCTAACAGAACCCTCAGATTGCTTCTTAACTTCTGAACCGTTTGTGGGAAGTCGCTCAAACTTTTTCAATCAAAATCATGTGTGCATGTTTTACAACAAGTAATGCAGTATATAATGGTTTCACACCACAACACGCTCTTCCATTAAAACTCAAAGCAGTACCAGTTTTTATTGGTTCTTACGTTGATCATTACCCATCTTGGAAGACACATTGATTCAGTCACATTGACTAACATTCCGAAAAAATAATGAAGAGTAGTAATATATGAGCAGAACTGGGTTGCTTATGTTTTTGAATGTTAAACATGATACAGAGAGGACAACTCCTAAGTTATATTTACATATATCATCAAATTGCGCAGCTTGTCTCATCTAATGTTATGTTCTGTCACTATAGTGATTGCCTAAAAACTTCGAAAATTTTGTTGAGAGGGTAACTCCAAAAATCAAACCAGTTTCCGCCTTTACAAGGGAAGTTAGTAGTGTAAAAACAACTGGGTGCGCTCATAATCATTCAAACCATGAGCTGCTTACTTGGAAAGCTGCCAAATTACTTTGCATCATGTAATTTCATTAACAGCTGCGTGTTCAATCAGATACCGAGAGGATAACTCCTCAAAAAATGCATTTTGCTCCATAACTTTTGAACCGTAAGTCAAACTTGAATAATTTTTTTTTCGTTGAACCGTGCATCTGTATGGCTTTTATTTTCTCTACAGAGAAAACATTTTAGTCTAGTTATTATTATTTTTCTTTCGCGAAGTTTCTTCTTCTATAACTACAGATTCGCTGATCAGAACTCTCTAAATATTAGTTGGTTACGTAGGTGCACATCTCGAGATTAACGAAGTATTTTTTTTCAAGTTGCGAAAGTCACCATGTCACAGCTATTCTACTTTCCGCAAGCCTCTTCAACAGCCGTTTTTGTTCAATAAATGCTAAATAGCTCTGTCACTTTTCATCAAAACTGCATGATTTTTATATGAGGGTGTGCAACTATGGTAGATGTACACAGGCATCAAAAGTTCTCAATAGTAAGTTTGCAAGTTTTTCAAGGAGAGGCAATTTTTAATGATTTTGAGAAAATTTGAACTTTTTTGCTGGAAGAAATTCCAATCTAAACTGTTGAAATGAAAGTAGATATGGCGTGTTTTCTCACAGGAGGGGCCTATTAGGACGTTATGTCATGACACAACGTTGTTGAGTGAACTGCAGTTTGATCAAGGACGTTATGAAGTGAGCTGCGTCATGACACAACGTCATAGTCTGCTCAAACGAATAGAGGCATTAGCGTTGAGTAACTTGCTTGGAATGTTGCCAAGTGCAGTTGGATCAACAACGTTATGAACTGAGCTGCGTAATGACGCAACGTCATAGTTCATTCAAGTGAATAGAGGCATTAGCATTAACTAGCTTGCTTGGAATGTTGCCAAGTACATGTGTACTTTTACAGACCATTTAGAGAGTTGCTTGCCATCTCGGAGAAGAAAACTATTAAACAGAACCCTTATATTTCTCTTTAACTTTTGAACCGTTTGTCGGAAGTCACTAAAACTTTTTTTAATAAAAACCATGTGTGCATGTTTTACAGCAAATAAATCAGTATATAATGGTTTCACACCACAACACTTTCTTCCATTAAAACTCAAAGCAATACCAGTTTTTATTGGTTCTTACGTTGATCATAACCGATCTTGGAAAAAAACTTCAATTCAGTCACATCGACTAACATTCCGCAAAAAGTGATGAATGAACAGTAGTAATATAAGAGCAGAACTGGGTTGTTCATGTTTTTGAATGTTAAATATTCGACAGAGAGGACAACTTTCAAGTTATAAGTACAGATATCATCAACTTGCGCAGCTTGTTTCATCTAAATATTATGTTCTGTCACTATAGCAATTGCTTAGAAACTTTGAAAGTTTTGTTGAGAGGGTAACTCCTAAAATAAACCAGTTTCCGTCTTGACAAGGGAAGTTAGTCGTATAAAGACAACTTGATGCAATCATAAGTACTCAAGCCATGAGCTGCTTATTTGGAAAGCTGCCAAGTTTCTTTGAATCATGTAATTTCATTAATAGCTGCGTTTTAAATCAGATACCGAGAGGATAACTCCTTAAAATATGCATTTTTCTCCATAACTTTTGAACTGTAAGTCGAATTTGAACAATTTTTTTTTCGTTGAACTGTGCATCTGTATGGCTTTTATTTTCTCTACAGAGAAAACATTTTAGTCTAGTTATTATTATTATTATTATTATTTTTCTTTCGCGAACTTTCTTCTTCTATAACTACAGATTCGCTGATTGGAACTCTCTAAAAAATAGTTGGTTATGTAGGGACACATCTGAAATTTTATGAAAGTATTTTTCTCGAGTTAAGAAAGTCGCGGTGTCACAGCTAATCCACTTTCCGCAAGCCTCTTCAACAGCTATTTTTGTTCAATAAATGCTAAATAGCTCTGTCACTTTCCATCAAAACTGCATGATTTTTATGTGAGGGTGTGCAGCTATAGTAGATGTACACAGGCATCAAAAGTTTTCAATAGTAAGCTTACAAGTTTTTCAAGGAGAGGCAATTTTTAATGATTTTGAGAAAATTTGAACTTTTTTGCTGGAAGAAATTCCAATTTAAACTGTTGAAATTACAGGTAGATATGGCGTGTTTTCTCACAGGAGGGGCCTATTAGGACGTTATGTCATGACACAACGTTGTTGAGTGAACTGCAGTTTGATCAAGGTTGTTGCGTCATGACACACCGTCATAGTCTGCTGGAAGAAATTCCAATATAAACTGTTGGAATACAAGTAGATATGGCAGGTTTTCTCACAGGAGAGGCCTATTAGGACTTTAAGTCATGACACGACGTCTTTAAGCAAGCAGAAGTTTGATAAACGTCGTTGTGAAGTGAGCTGTGTAATGACACAACGTCATAGTCTGCTCAAACGAATAGAGCCATGAGCATTGAGTAACCTACTTGGAATGTTGCCAAGTGCATGAGTACTTTGACATACCATTTAGAGAGTTGCCTGCCATCTCGGAGAAGATAATTCCGAACAAAACACCTATATTGCTCTTTAAATTTTGAACCGTTTGTCGCAAGTCACTAAAACTTTTTTTAATCAAAGCCATGTGTGCATGTTTTACAGCCAATAATGCCGCATACAATGGTTTCACACCACAACACGCTCTTCCATTTAAACTCAAAGAAATACCAGTTTTTATTGGTTCTTACGTTGATCATAACCGATCTTGGAAGACACATTGATTAAGTCACATTGACTAACATTCCGAAAAAATAATGAACAGTAGTAATATATGAGCAGAACAGGGTTGTTTATGTTTTTGAATGTTAAACATTCTACAGAGAGGACAACTCTTAGGTTGCATGTAAATATATCATCAAATTGCGCAGCTTCTCTCATCAAAATATTATGTTCTGTCACTATAGTAACTGCCTGAAACTTTGAAAGTTTTGTTGAGAGGGTAACTCCTAAAATAAACCAGTTTCCGTCTTGACAAGGGAAGTTAGTCGTGTAAAAACAACTGGATGCGTTCATAATCATTCAAACCATGAGCTGTTTACTTGGAAAGCTGCCAAATTGTTTTGCATCATGTAATTTCATTAATAGCTGCGTTTTCCATCAGATACCGAGAGGATAACTCCTCAAAAATCGCATTTTTCTCCACAACTTTCGAACCGTAAGTCGAAAATGGATCATTTTTTTTCGTCAGACTGAGCATCTGTATGGCTTTTAATTTTTCTACAGAAAAAATAATCTTTTCTAGTTATTATTATTATTATTAGCCATACAGATATAATCTGTATGGCTATTGTTTTTGCTGGTTTTATTATTAGCCATACAGATATAATCTGTATGGCTATTGTTTTAGTAGGTTTTCTTATTATTATTTTTCTTTCGCCGCAGTCTAACCACTAGATTTCAGTTTCTGTCTTCTTCTATAACTACAGATTCGCTGATCGGACTTCTCTAAAAAATAATTGGTTACGTAGGGACACATCTGAACTTTTATGAAAGTATTTTTCTCGAGTTAAGAAAGTCACGGTGTCACAGCTATTCCACTTTCCGCAAGCCTCTTCAACAGCCATTTTAGTTCAATAAATGCTAAATAGCTCTGTCACTTTTCATCAAAACTGCATGATTCTTATGTGAGGGTGTGCAGCTATGGTAGATGTACACAGGCATCAAAAGTTTTCAATAGTAAGTTTACAAGTTTTTCAAGGAGAGGCAATTTTTAATGATTTTGAGAAAATTTGAACTTTTTTGCTGGAAGAAATTCTAATCTAAACTGTGGAAATACAAGCAGATATGGCGTGTTTTCTCACAGGAGGGGCCTATTAGGACGTTATGTCATGACACGACGTTGTTGAGTGAACTGCAGTTTGATCAACAACGTCGCGTCATGACACAACGTCATAGTCTGCTGTAAGAAATTCCAATATAAACTGTTGGAATACAAGTAGATATGGCAGGTTTTCTCACAGGAGGGGCCTATTAGGACGTTATGTCATGACACAACGTTGTTGAGTGAACTGCAGTTTGATCAAGGACCTTATGAAGTGAGCTGCTTCATGACACAACGTCATAGTCTGCTCAAACGAATAGAGGCATTAGCGTTGAGTAACTTGCTTGGAATGTTGCCAATTGCAGTTGGATCAACAACGTTATGAACTGAGCTGCGTAATGACGCAACGTCATAGTTCATTCAAGTGAATAGAGGCATTAGCATTAACTAGCTTGCTTGGAATGTTGCCAAATGCATGTGTACTTTGACAGGCAATTCAGAGAGTTGCCTGCCATCTCGGAGAAGAAAACTCCTAACAGAACCCTCATATTGCTTTTTAACTTCTGAACCATTTGTTGCAAGTAACTAAAACTTTTTTTAATCAAAGCCATGTGTGCATGTTTTACAGCCAATAATGCCATATACAATGGTTTCACACCACAACACGCTTTTCCATTAAAACTCAAAGCAATAACAGTTTTTATTGGTTCTTACTTACGTTGATCATAACCGATTTTGGAAGACACATTGATTCAGTCACATTGACTAACATTCCGAAGAAAAAATGAACAGTAGTAATATATGAGCAGAACTGTGTTGTTTGTGTGTATTGATGTTAAACATTAAACAGAGAGGACAACTCCTAAGTTATATTAACATATATCATCAAATTGCGCAGCTGGTCTCGTCTAATTGTTATGTTCTGTCACTATAGTAACTGCCTAAAAACTTTGAAAGTTTTGTTGAGAGGGTAACTCCTAAAATAATTCAATTTCCGTCTTGGTCAGGCAATTTGGGCGTATAAAAACAACTTGATGCGTTCATAATCATTCAAGCCATGAGCTGCTTACTTGGAAAGCCGCCAACTTTCTTTGTACCATGTAAAGTTACTAATAGTTGCCTTTTCAGAGGGATTCCGAGAGGATAACTCCTCAATAAATGCATTTTGCTCCATAACTTTTGAACCGTAAGTCGAATTTGAACAATTTTTTTTTCATCGAACCGTGCATCTGTATGGCTTTTATTTTCTCTACAGAGAAAACATTTTAGTCTAGTTAGCCATACAGATATAATCTGTATGGCTATTGTTTTAGTAGGTTTTATTATTATTATTATTATTATTATTATTTTTCTTTCGCGAACTTTCTTCTTCTATAACTACAGATTCGCTGATCGGAACTCTCGAAAAAATAGTTGGTTACGTAGGGACACATCTGAAATTTTATGAAAGTATTTTTCTCGAGGTAAGAAAGTCACGGCGTCACAGCTATTCCACTTTCCGCAAGCCTCTTCAACAGCCATTTTTGTTCAATAAATGCTAAATAGCTCTGTCACTTTTCATCAAAACTGCATGATTTTTATGTGAGGGTGTGCAGCTATGGTAGATGTACACAGGCATCAAAAGTTTTGAATAGTAAGTTTACAAGTTTTTCAAGGAGAGGCAATTTTTAATGATTTTCAGAAAATTTGAACTTTTTTTCTGGAAGAAATTCCAATCTAAACTGTGGAAATACAAGCAGATATGGCATGTTTTCTCACAGGAGGGGCCTATTAGGACGTTATGTCATAACACAACGTTGTTGAGTGAACTGCAGTTTGATCAACAACGTCACGTCATGACACAACGTCATAGTCTGCTGTAAGAAATTCCAATATAAACTGTTTGAATACAAGTAGATATGGCAGGTTTTCTCACAGGAGAGGCCTATTAGGACTTCAAGTCATGACACGACGTCTTTAAGCAAGCAGCAGTTTGATCAACGTCGTTGTGAAGTGAGCTGTGTAATGACACAACGTCATAGTCTGCTCAAATGAATAGAGCCATGAGCATTGAGTAACCTACTTGGAATGTTGCCAAGTGCATGAGTACTTTGACATACCATTTAGAGAGTTGCCTGCCATCTCGGAGAAGATAACTCCGAACAAAACACTTATATTGCTCTTTAACTTTTGAACCGTTTGTCGCAAGTCACTAAAACTTTTTTTAATCAAAGCCATGTGTGCATGTTTTACAGCCAATAATGCCGCATACAATGGTTTCGCACCACAACACGCTCTTCCATTTAAACTCAAAGAAATACCAGTTTTTATTGGTTCTTACGTTGATCATAACCGATCTTGGAAGACACATTGATTAAGTCACATTGACTAACATTCCAAAAAAATAATGAACAGTAGTAATATATGAGCAGAACAGGGTTGTTTATGTTTTTGAATGTTAAACATTCTACAGAGAGGACAACTCTTAGGTTGCATGTAAATATATCATCAAATTGCGCAGCTTCTCTCATCAAAATATTATGTTCTGTCACTATAGTAACTGCTCGAAACTTTGAAAGTTTTGTTGAGAGGGTAACTCCTAAAATAAACCAGTTTCCGTCTTGACAAGGGAAGTTAGTCGTGTAAAAACAACTGGATGCGTTCATAATCATTCAAACCATGAGCTGTTTACTTGGAAAGCTGTCAAATTGTTTTGCATCATGTAATTTCATTAATAGCTGCGTTTTCCATCAGATACCGAGAGGATAACTCCTCAAAAATCGCATTTTTCTCCATAACTTTCGAACCGTAAATCGAAAATGGATCATTTTTTTTCCGTCAGACTGAGCATCTGTATGGCTTTTAATTTCTCTACAGAGAAAATAACTTTTTCTAGTTATTATTATTTTTCTTTCGCGAAGTTTCTTCTTCTATAACTACAGATTCGCTGATCAGAACTCTCTAAATATTAGTTGGTTACGTAGGTGCACATCTCGAGATTAACGAAATATTTTTTTTCAAGTTGCGAAAGTCACCATGTCACAGCTATTCCACTTTCCGCAAGCCTCTTCAACAGCCGTTTTTGTTCAATAAATGCTAAATAGCTCTGTCATTGTTCATCCAAACTGCATGATTTTTATACGAGGGTGTGCAGCTATGGTAGATGTACACAGGCATCAAAAGTTTTCAATAGTAAGTTTACACGTTTTTCAAGGAGAGGCAATTTTTAATGATTTTGAGAAAATTTGAACTTTTTTGCTGGAAGAAATTCCAATCTAAACTGTGGAAATACAAGTAGATATGGCGTGTTTTCTCACAGGAGAGGCCTATTAGGACGTTATGACATGACACGACGTTGTTGAGTGAACTGCAGTTTGATCAACAACGTCGCGTCATGACACAACGTCATAGTCTGCTGGAAGAAATTCCAATCCAAACTGTGGATATACAAGTAGATATGGCATGTTTTCCCAAAGGAGGGGCCTATTACGACGTTATGTCATGACACGACGTTGTTGAGTGAACTGCAGTTTGATCAAGGACGTTATGAAGTGAGCTGCGTCATGACACAACGTCATAGTCTGCTCAAACGAATAGGGCATTAGCATTGAGTAACTTACTTGGAATGTTGCCAAGTGCATGGGTACTATGACAGACCATTTAGAGAGTTGCCTGCCACCTCGGAGAAGACAACTCCAAACAAAAGAAATACATTGCTCTTTAACTTTTGAATCGTTTGTCGCAACTCACTAAAACTTTTTTTAATCAAAGCCATGTGTGCATGTCTTACAGCCAATAATGCCGCATACAATGGTTTCACACCGCAACACGCTGTTCCATTAAAACTCAATGCAATACCCTTTTTTATTGATTGTTACGTTGATCATAACCAATCTTGGAAAAAACTTCAATTCAGTCACATCGACTAACATTCCGCAAAAAGTAATGAATGAACAGTAGTAATATATGAGCAGAACAGTGTTGTTTGTGTGTATTGATGTTTCACATTATACAGAGAGGACAACTCCCAAGTTAAATGTACATATATCATCAAATTGCGCAGCTTGTCTCATCTAAATGTTATGTTCTGTCACTATAGTAACTGCCTAAAAACTTTGAAAGTTTTGTTGAGAGGGTAACTCCTAAAATAAATTAATTTCCGTCTCGGTCAGGCAATTTGGGCGTGTAAAAACAACTGGATGCGTTCATAATCATTCAAACCATGAGCTGCTTACTTGGAAAGCTGCCAAATTACTTTGCAACATGTAATTTCATTAATAATTGCGTTTTTAATCACATACCGAGAGGATAACTCCTCAAAATATGCATTTTTCTCCATAACTTTTGAACCGTAAGTGGAAAATGGATCATTCTTTTTTCGTCAGACTGAGCATCTGTATGGCTTTTAATTTTTCTACAGAAAAAATAACTTTTTCTAGTTATTATTATTATTATTATTATTATTATTATTATTATTATTATTATTATTATTATTATTATTATTATTATTATTATTATTATTATTATTATTATTATTATTATTATTATTATTATTATTATTATTATTATTATTATTATTATTATTATTATTATTATTATTATTATTATTATTATTATTATTATTATTATTATTATTATTATTATTATTATTATTATTATTATTATTATTATTATTATTATTATTATTATTATTATTATTATTATTATTATTATTATTATTATTATTATTATTATTATTATTATTATTATTATTATTATTATTATTATTATTATTATTATTATTATTATTATTATTATTATTATTATTATTATTATTATTCTTATTTTTCTTATTATTGTTATTATTGTTATTATTCTTATTATTCTTATTGTTATTCTAATTATTTATTGTCGTTTGACTATTATTGGTATTATTAGTTAATGATAATAATAATCAGTTTTTACTGCTATTTAGTAATTTTATTATCAATTATTATCTTTAAATTCTTTGTAGCTACTAAAAAGAATAATAGTCATTTCATCACTACAATACTTGGTTGCATTGTTTGGGTGTAAGTGCTTCACCTGAGAAAGAAAGAACGACAATGTGAAAGTAAGCGGTTATCAATATCTAAGATATCCCGAGACCATTCTTCAAGCCTTGAGTGAAAGTGTTCCTCTTTGAGACAATTCATATCTGGCAACCTATTCTCAATGGTAAAGTATGAAGGATTTACCATGAGAACCTGGGAGGTACCTTTTTGCGTGCACCAGTTGTTTAGAGTGTATGTTAATTTAATAGTGTTGAATGTTAATTAATACATTGTATGGTGTGTTGGATGTTCTGGAGGTTATCCTGGAGGTTCTCCTGGTCCATTGGGTACCTTTTTGTGTGCACCAGGTGTTTAGGTATTTCTTGGTTATTGGTATTTATTGGTATTTATTGATGACGATAGATTTCGGTTTTGAGTATTGTATAGAAATGAAGCAGTTGAATTATGTTTATTTGAATAAAAAACGGTAATACCCTAAAGGACTTTAGTTTTCGACGGATCAAACTTTCGCGTTTTTCGCAAGTGCTTGCTGGAAGTAGCAAAATTTAGTTCCAACGAACTTATTCCCAGCCCCTGTAATAGCGAAATTGGAAAAAAAGATATTCCAAGTGATTTATATGATATCAACATGAACACGAAACAAACATCAACATTTTTTATTGTTATTGATATTCACTACAACTAAATATAATCATAATATTATGACTAGAGCCATTATTGCTGTAATAATAAAAATGCTAAGGAACCGCAAAATAATAAAAAGCTTCACTCTGATTTTGTTTCATACATAACAACAACTGCTCGCTAGCTGAGCCTAAGTTTCTATTTGTCATTGAGGGACTAACAGTTACGTCTCATAGTTCACCATTGTTTTGCCCCTAACAGCATGCACTATGTCATAGTCGTCTACTTTTTCACAGATATAGATAGCTAAATATTGCCCTCTCTCTACCATTTCATTTGTTTGTGATTTATTTTTTTGGCACTGCCATATCTTTTTTGTCAGATAAGAACATTTTTAAGGGATATTTTATTGAGGTTAAAAAGTACAATAAGATAATATACCCTCATGTAAATAAATACATCACATTGTTGTTGACGTTGTTTAGGCAACTGATAATTATTTTATTTTTTATTGTTATTATAAAGACAATAATATGAAAACCCAGGTGCAAAAATGTGTACCGCGGAACCGCTAACGAAATGTCTGCTAGCGAACCAATTGTAATCACGTAGGTAGCGAAATTACTTTCTAGTGAAAGTGAAAGTAAAGTCCTCTAGGGTAGTAAATGTAATAAAGTATGTAATAGTAGTTTATAAAGTGAATGCAATGAAATAAAGTGGAATAGGCTGAAAAATGTAGTATTAAAGACAATAAAAACTTTTTAATTTATAAAATATTTAATGACATTACAAGAAATATCATTACATTCAGAATGAATAATGATGAGAAATTTTTTTCATTTTTCAGTACAGGATCTTCCAATACAGATAGATATAGACCTGAAAAATCCTCCATATTGTAGGAACTAAATACTCTAGAAACTGGAGGTGATGGAGCTGTAATTGATACCGAATTGCAGAGATGGGAATAAGTCGGACTAAGTCAAGTCATCTTAGAGTCAAGTCAAGTCATAGGTCATAACTTGACTTGACTTAGTTGAGCAGTGACTTGACTTGACTCTGACTTGATGCCTCATCTGACTCGACTCGACTTGACTCGAAAAGTTTCATGACTTGACTTGACTCGACTTCATAATACAGATGACTTTATTACAGTCATCATCAAGTCATTTGGAGTCAATCTCGCAGAGTTGTCTGCTCCTACCACAATTTCCTAAATTAACAGAATACCCGTGTGTCATTGCTGTTTGTATTTCCTGTTTGGTTATCGGAACCAGAGGTGTTATTTAGTGCACAACCCAGCTAATAGTTAGCCAACTGTATGCTTGCTGGAGTATGGTGATCAGAAAATTACATTAGGCCTTCCATTCAAATGTTTTCTACCAGAAAAAAAGATAGAATAATTGATGATTTTCTAAAATATAAGAAGACAAGAAGAAGGTGCATATGCAGAATACTGTTTGTTTTGTCAACTAGAAATGTACTAAAAATAATTAGTGCACTCTGATTACGAAAGTTTGTGAAATGGGGAAGACTTTTTTTTCAGTAGGGTTGTTGTTTTTAATGCGACTTCTCGTCAACTGCATGTAGGTCAAATTCCCTGCTGGAAAAAAAAGTTGATTGCAACATGTAAAATTCCTAATGTTTTTTGACTTTATTAAACATGTGTTTCAAAATTTATTGCACTACTTTACTGCAGAGATTTTTTTGACAGAAAATGAAAAAGAAGAAGTAATTTTACAAAATTAAGTTACTAAAATAAAATGGTGATCTTTTTTTCAAGTAGGGAAGAAGGAAAAACAACTGCCATGCAAGGAATAGGGTTAAACCATTTAACTCACTGTGAAGTGTCTACTGCTTGAACAGTGAACAGAATATTTTATTGGCTGCAACATTCTACTGGTTCTGGCTTTCCATAAGTACAAATGCTATACTGCCAGACTATATTGTTCTGAACCACTGATTTATCATTGCCAATATTTTTGTCATCTGTTGCTGTTAGGGAAATCTTTCAATAAAAATCGTCTGATTTCTGTGAAAGTTTTGTATTAGTCATCTATTGGACATCTAAATTACCCCCTCTGAAATCTGCTGATCACGATGATGTCTTTGATAATGCTATACGACCAATCGACTCTGAGATATTCAAGTGACTTGATATTTGACTTGTAAGTCATTTGAGTCAGACTTGACTTGACTTAAAATTTTTCATTACTCAACTCGACTTGACTCAACAATGTTTGTGACATTACTTGACTTGACTCAGCTGAACCTCAGAATGGCTGCGACTTGACTTGACTCGACTCACAAAGTTCATGACTTGACTTGACTCCACTTTAAAGTCATTTTCTCCCACCCCTGCCGAATTGTTTTGCATATGATCTGTCTTTCACACATGCAATCATTAGTTGTTTCCATAGTAGTGTATTGTAGAGTCCGTGGGTCTTCATCATTCTAAAAGTAAATCAATGTGAGCCCAAAGATTTAAAACAAAAGGTAGTGTTGGCAATTTAGTTGGTAGAGTTGTTGTTGACATCTGTGAATTCAAAACTACATCAATGTAAGCCCGACGACATAAAGCTGAGGGGCGTGTTGAAATTGAAGTTGGTAGAGTTGTTGCCGTCGTTGGAGTTGTTGTCGTCATTGGAGTTGTTGTCATTGTTGTTGTCGTTGAAGGTGTTGTCGTCATTGGGATTGTTGTTGTAGTTGTCGTTGTTGGAGTTGTTGTCGTCGTTGGGGTTGTTGTTGTTGTTGTCATAGTTGGTGTCGTCGTTGGAATTGTTGTCGTTGTTGGGGTTTTTGTTGTCGTAGTTGTTGTTGTCATTGGAGTTGTTGTCGTCGTTATGGATGTTGTAGTTGTTGTCGTCGTTGTACGAGTAGTTGTTCTCTGAGTTGTAGTTAATGATCCTACCAGGTATAAACTGATATAAGTTAAAGCTTCATCGGTTTTGCAAACAAAGTAGTGTTGAGGCAATCTATCACGTCTGTCACAGGATCTGCGTTGGTTGGGAGATTCCATGATACATGTGAGTCTATACAAAAAATATTTTAAAGTTTGTCCTAAAATACGATTCACTGAATGAGCTTCTTCTATACCAAGAATTCCATGATGGCAACCTGAAACTTGATGAGGTAAACTGAATGGATGAGTCTCTGTTGCAAGACAATACCTGAACAGGACAAAAAATAACAGAAGATAGAATCGGTATTCCGCTTTATTGAGAGAGAGACTTTTTACTCCAGTTTACGCTTTCATCATCTAGAGTTCACTGTGTTAAATACCAAATGTATTTGGTTAATATGCTACAATTAAAACTCGGTATATGGAACGTTGGGATCGCATCTGTCTTTGTTATCTCCTTGACACATGATACTGATGATAATCTTGTTTTGAACAATCTTCAGACTTTCAAAACTTGACAACAAAAAATTCACACCTTTGATACCATCGACATTGGCAATGATAGTAGCTGGTTCTGGTTTGTTGTTGATCGTACGATTGCACCTCGCGCAAGCAAATTCAAATTTTTAAATTCTTTTGTCAATGGACAAGTCAGGCGTTAGGCTTTGTAGTCAAATGCGGATAATTCTCTATTCCAAAATAGTTTTGTATTTTGAGTAAGTCCTTTCGTATTATTTTTTACTCCCATCACACATTCCTCTTCATCCAGAGTGTATTTAGTCGGAGTAATACAAGTCCAGTCATTTGTAGAAGTTTGACTCTTGCAAATCCAAAAAGTGTTTCGAGGAATAAAAAAACCACAATACAAAAAGTCAGAGAGTTAGACTCTCATGCAGCTATTCCCATTTCCATCTGTATTTCGTATACACCTTTCGAAAGGCAAAAAACTAAGACATCATCTTTTGCCAAAGCGCCATCAATACATTCATGAATTTTGTTAGTATAAAAGTCACCACTAACATTTAGAAATGTTAGCATCAATCGCAAGATAAATGTACAGCTTATCTCCAAAATGCTTTTGCTTTCAATGCTGGTAGCTAAATACTTTCATTTGTTGATGATCTTGTCATTTATACGTAAACAACTAGTGACTTATTCAGCTCGCTCAACTGCTTTTGGAGATGCGAAACAATCCCATCAAAGTGATTACCAAAATCCAATCGTGACTGAGACAAAAGAGCATGTGACCCTGTCCATCGAAATGAGGATAATCCTTTTAAAATCAAAATATCTACCAAATCACCTAGCTCAGCATCTTCCAAGCATTGCTTCACATCAATCAGTTTGATCATTCTTTTGAGGTACTCAAAATTTATCAACTTGTCTGGCCGACAACAGACTTTCGGATCAAAATTTCCTAGAGCAGTTTAGGCATTTGAGAGGATTCACTCGTGAAATACAAATACAGCGTAAAAATCTACTTTGTATCAATTTACGAGCTAGATTGAGTTCTAACATGATGTAAAATACTTCTTCGGTAATGTTTTGAACAAAAAGTGGGTCCATGCGCTCCCAAGGAATGTGTACAAAGTGGTTCCCTATGAAGTTGGGAACAAAATCAGCTAATGTAGCGATCGACTTGAACCCTCGAGTTCATCCACTCATGTTTCATTTGTAATTCAGAGATGAATGAAGCAGGATTTTTTGTAACGCTTCTTTTATGAATCCTTGGATATGTTTGTTGAATCAGTAGTATTCATCAGGTCTTCTGAGTTATCTTCTTCATCAAGACTGTAAGCATATGGGTATCCTGCCGCTAATGCGAGTAATCTATCTTTTAAGCGCTGATAAGACATTTTGCGCCGAATTGTAGGCAATAGGCAGGAATTTAATCATGATCGTAAATTTGTTAAGATAAGAGGAGACTTTAAATCAGCAGAGGAAATATTCAAAAAAGCGTTAATCCATTCATCATGCACCAAAAAATACATTTTAGCGCTTTTTAAAACTTGCCTTTTATCAATCAAGTCAATAGCATCAGTCAGTTCTGTCACAGGTGCTACATTGACAATTGCTGTGTGAACAGTGACAGTTTAGAAATGATAGATTGGTTGCTTGCTTGTAAAAACTTCCTCCTAGTACACAGTATACACATTCTTCTGTAAAATAAATCCTCAACATTTCATCAGAAGCATCTGCCAAAAAGGACTTGGGTCCCATAGCATTCGAAACTTCTTGGTGAGCAAAGTCTTCAACACGCAACATGTTTGTTGTTATTCAGTTCATTTACAAAACGTGAATGATGTGTTATCAAACCAAAATATCTTTTTAATCTTTAAACAATTTAGTTATTCAAAATTTTCTTTTTTTGAGGTTAAATATTGTGCTAACTCATGTAGATCTTTGTAAATCCTTTAATCTCAACTTATCAATCATGGATTGGGCAATGTTTTAATACTGATGAGCATTCAGTAAGTGCTTTTTCCTCACACTCACTGCAGTAAATGAGATGCCCACATAGAAGAGAGATATAATTAGCGGATACTTTGCGTGTGACCCAGAGGCACATTGTGCATGTTTGCTTTGTTTCGTCTGATCATACACTCCTGATTTACTCTCACCCAAAACATAGGTTTCATTGTCATTTTTCAAATTTTTTTTTCGGATTCTCATCGGGAGTAGAAATGTTTTTCAAAGTGTGTAAAGCTTCAATCAACAAACCTATTTGGTCAAAGGGTTTCCCATTCAACACTAAGACTTGTTTGATATCATTTTGACTATATCCTAGTTTTTTGCAGATAAGGTTTCATTGTTTCTTTTTCATCAAACTGCGCTACACGGTTTATTCTTCCTCGATATGTCTCAAGCTGATGCTCACACTTTTTGGATTTTTCCGTTTGGTCGTAAACTTCCTCAACGTACTTTTCTCCCTTAATCATGAGTAAAAAAGAACAGTCTGGAAACCAACGACTGTGTTCCTCCCACGGTATATCACTCTTTTCCCATTCTTTGAGTTCACCCGAGCAAAAGAAACATTTTACACTATTTCCAAATTTAGGATAGTAAAAACCTGCGCTGGCAAGGAGTTTCATAGAAACTTTACCCTTCCATTGTTAGAAACTGTCTTCTCTCTCTGATTCAATAGCAAATCGGGGTGCACCAGCAGTCAATCGAGATGCCTAGGGGTAAAACTTCCGCAGTCAAATCCGCTGTCCATCTAGTTCTTTGTTCTTCCATCATATAACTTTTGACAACGGAGATGTTTTCCATTTTTTCTTCGGTTAGTTTCCTGGCTCTATACACTCGATTGTGGGTGTGAAATGCTCTAACAAAACGACAATACAGAAAACATTTAGCATGTCTTTTGTTGGATGTTCATCTTTATTCTTCCAGTTTAGTAATACTCCTTTGCAAAAAGCACATTGAACAGCGCTGTCTTTTCCGAGATTGTAAATCCAGCCGCTGCAATGTGTTTCACCTCGGTGTCTACCCGTTTGACTCCAGTTTGTAACAAACAACTTTCTTCGATAATTCTTATCAAGCATCAAATCTTCTCTTTCATAAAAAGAAAGTTCATTGTGAATGAACTTGAAAAAGTCCTTTGGGGAAAGCTCCGCAATAGTTTTTTGTAATTTTATTGACAAAAGACTACAGTGATTATCCGGATAAGTTACAACGACATAAGTCATTGTATTAATATCAGGAAAAGAAAGTTGTAAAAGCAAAGAGTTGGTATCGAGTAAACTATCATCTATCCATCTGATGGACACCTCAGTATTTTGAAAATAATTTCGACTTTTTTTCATTTTTTTCTTCATTACGAATGGTATTCGTTACACATCTGTGGTTTGATGTATGGTACATTATTTTTATACAATTTAAGTAGTAACTTCAGTTATTACTCAAGATGAAGCTTTTGTTGAAAACTGTTCTTTTCCTCCGTCTCCAATAATTGTCATTCTAAAATAAAATACCAATGTTGTGAAGCAAAAAATAAAACAAAAAAAAAACAACTTTGACTTTAAGTTTTTCGTTGTACAATTGAATTGATTACAATTGAAATGAATATAAATACTTACGTTACAAATGAAGACCTTTTCTTTGAGTTACATGAATGATATGTATAGCTGTTTGAATGTAAGCTGATTCCTACTGAATTCGGATAAAGAAGAAGCTAGTTTTCATTTAAAATCCTAAGATAATAATAATAAAATGTGTTACTAAAGCTTACACCTGTTATTTGTGATCGCGTCAATTTTATCTATGGGCATATAACAAATAGCATTAACAAATAGTTTTAAAAGTTACCTAATATTGCATAAAGAGCATTTAGTCAAGTTTTTCAGCTAGTGCTAATTAATTTTTTATTAATACTTACCTTGATACAGAGAATCATACTAGTAGTTCTAGTAGGTGTTGTAATAAATGCTGTAATATATGCTATTCCTTCAGATGCTGTTGTTGAAGTGGATGCTTCCTGTGTGGAAGCGTTGGTTTTTAATTAGAAAAAGTTGTACCCATTGACCTGTTCAGAAACCAAGGAGAAGTCTCGCGTGAAAAGCTTTTTATATCATATAAGAAAGTGAATAAGTTTGTTCATTTACGTGAAACAAAAAGTTTTTTGATAAGAAAAACATTATTCATGCAAAAAAACTTTATATTACATATGTATGTAGGTTTTGATCGAAAGGAAAACATTTTTTCGAGCAAGAATCCAACATTTTTCCAAGAAACAAAACACTACTTTCGCGCAATAACACAAAAAAATTTTCTGTAAAAAAAAAATTTTTCCTGCGAAAAAATTTTGCTCACGAAAAAACCATCGTTTTCGCGCAAACAAAACACAAAAAAAGTTTCTGATAAAAACCATTATTAGCGCGAAAAACTTTTATGCTGTTTATGCGCGTAGGTTTTGTTGGAAAGATAAACACTTTTCCCAAACAAGAACTAGAAAATTTTTCTGATAAAAAATAACCCTTCCTCTTGAAAACGCAGCATTTTGTTCATAAAAAATGGGAAAAAACAAAAACTTTTGTGATAAATAATGATTATTTTTGCGTGAAAATACTTTACGCTATAAATGTACGCAGGTTTTGGTTCAAAAGATAAACACTTTTTCCGCGCGATAACAACAAACAAATTTCTGATGAAAAAATAAATTTTTGCGCGAAAACGCAACCCTTTGTTCATTAAAAAAACTTTGTTTTCGTGCAGAAAAAACCTAAAACCTTTCTGATATAAAATCATTATTCGTGCGAAAAAACTTTATATAGTATATGTACATAGGTTTTCATTCGAAAGATAAAAACTTTTTGTGCGCAAAAAAAAAATCCGATTAAAATCATCTTTTTCGCGCAAAAACGCAACCTTTTGCTCACTACAAAACCACCGTTTTCCCGCGAAAAAACCCCAAACCTTTCTGATAAAAATTCATTATTCGCGTGAAAATACCTTATGCTATATATGTACATATGTTTTTTGTTCAAAAGATAAACACTTTTTCTGCGCAAAAACACAAGAAATCTTTTGATAAAAAATTATCTTTTTGTGCGAAAATACAACATTTTGCTCACAAATAGGCCCCTGTTTTGGGCAACAAAACAATCATTTTTTGTGTGAAATTATTTTATGTTATATATACTGTTTTATAAAAGTTTTTGCGCGAAATTACTTTGTAATCTTTAGCCTTCAGCGTGAGTAAACAAACACTTTTTCGATCAAAAGCCCAATGTTTTTGATATTGAAAAAACAATCTTTTTGCGCGATAAAAAACAAAAAAAAAACTTTTTTGACAAGAAAAACATTATTCACACAAAAAACCTTCATACTATATACAGGTTTTCTCGCAAAAAAAACAATATTTTCTATCCGCAAAAACACACTCTTTGCACGAAAATCCTTCATAATGTATATATAAATATATATATCTTTACAGAGGTGTAAATAGTCCTATTATTATAAAGAAATTTTCAGGCAACAAAACTATATTTTTCGCATCAATAAAACAATGTTGAGCATAAAAAATAGGAGATTTGAACAGGTCAATCAGTGCAGTTTTGACTATATAAGAATCACTATTTAAACAGTAAAGTGAAGTCAAACGATCAGAGGATAACAAAAAACCAACAGCAACATTATCTCGAGCTTCAATTTCCTTTTTATTCAGCAATACCAAGAATAATACTATAAACAAACTTAGAGAGTTCAAATTGATCGAGACGGCGGGAATAATGACAGTAGCTATGCAGAAAGGGATGTTGGAAATCGGAAATTTTGTGAGTCTGACGGATTTACCAATTCCTACGATATTGGAGGTTTTCGATGTCAATTACGTTGAAGATTATGGTATTTTGGATTATGAATACGTTTTAACAAACGATCATCGAATTCGAGTCAAGTCGCTGATTGACAAAGAACTTATGGTAGAGCCACAGGAACTTGATCACCGCTCTTCACATACACTAGTGTACATAAGAAAGCTAGAAAAAAATCAACCCGATCTTCATATTGTAGGAGGCAATCATCACCAAGGGCTAGAACAACAACGAGCTATAGCCAAAAACTTGAGAAACAAATCATTGAAACAATTGCGTGCGTACTTTGAAATCATCACTTTCGATAATATTCCTGCCAAAAATCTTCTGACATTCACTAGACTCTCAGTTTGGAACAATTTGAAGTTGAAACAACAAAAACGAAAACAAGACACAACACCTCTACGTATCACTCACACTGTCACTTACAGATACATTGCGAATGACGGATCTTTGATGACTGGAAAGATTGTCGTCCCTCCTGAGAATGTTTTGAAGATCAAAAATCATGAATGCGGTATGATTCACTATAAAAGCACGATGTCAACTCAAAGTGGTGCAAAGAAACACATTCTCACGATTCTGGGTGTTGAAGAAGCTTTAATGCTCCTATCTACTTCAAGTGAAAAAGAAGGAATGGCTTTCAGATTTTCCCTATTTGATGATGCTGAGCGGGTAAAAAGTCATGATGATGATATCATTGATGCTTATACTGATGACGAAGAAGATGATAATATGACAGACGATGGCTCTGAAAACAAAAACTTCGAGGAAAAAGATGAAGTTGTCAACAATGATAGTGAGAAAAGCGATGAAGATAACAATCACATTTTAAGCGAAGCTAACAGGATTTCGATATCGGAAATTTAATTAAGGTATGTGAATCTTCACTAGTAATAAGTAACTACTAATAACCATATTTTTCACCATAGTATGATGTAGTTGTTATAACGACGTCTATGTATGCTTTTAGATAGAATATGTGTACAAGTGAGTGACTGATGACTCGCCAAATCGATCAGCAACAACTCATAAACATTAAATTATATATTATTTGTATTGTGCAATAATTTGTATATATTTAGCGTAATAAAGGATTTTTATTTATATTTAACATCGGTAATTTAGTAAATTTGTAAAACTTTTGGGCTTACAACTCTAAAAATATTACAAAATTTCAATGTTCCGGCACAAAAATAAATATTTAAAGTTATCGTCACATTTTTCAAAAAATATTAGGACAACTTCCATTTATAATTTCCAGGTATCGTCTTGAAAAAATATTTAAAAGTTGTCGGCAAATTTTGTCAAAATGGTAAGACAACTCCGCTTTTAAAAAAAATTGTGAAAATGTTTTATAATTTGTTTGAAAACCAAGAGAGTAGAAGACTTTTTTACAACCGCAAGCATTATACTCCAGGTTTTACAGTTTTGTGAATTGGGTGCTGATAGTTTTTCATGATATGACACGATAATTAAGTAATTATAGTCTTTTTCATAGCAATGTTATAGATTCAGCAATACAGATGTGAAACTTGCTTTGTTTCATAACTTGGATGTGTTATGAAGGAAAATTGCACTATATTTATTTTGTAATATTATACAAAGTAATACAGTAAGAATGAAACGTATGGAGTTCTCAACAACAAAACAAATAAAATAATGCATAAGGTAAACTAATGACAGAAAATTTTTTACATGGAATGTATACAAACATGTTATAATACAAATGAATAGAGTATTCATAAAAAACACAGTTTATTGTCTGTATATATAATATATATATATAGAGTATTTATAAAAAAAACAACCTATTAACTATATATTTTATGGTAAAAGATTATAAAATAGGACAGTTGCATAAAGCCTATTCCAGAGCCATGATAATACTAAAAAATATAGTTAAATAAAAAATTTAAAATTCCCCTAACAGTGCAGTTAATACAAGAATTTCTTCTTGAGAAAAATCTGAATTTTTTTGCATTTTTTGTCTAATAGACGCTAATTTCAATTTAACACAATCATTAAAAGCTTTTTTTTTCAGTCCATCTTTTATATTCAAAATTAATTTAACTGAACTTAAATCAATTTTCTTATTATCAATCTTTTGGCTTTCTTGTAAATCTACTTGAGTTTGAGGATTATCTGTTACGGTATTAAATTCTAAAACACCGGTTTTTGGACTGCACTGTGCACTACCATCAGAAGTTAATTCATTATTACTTTCTTCAGTTTCTGATAGATCAGAATCTGAAGATATAAGAGCTCTCATTCTTTTCAATTTTTTAAACTGGTTTTTAAGCAAAAGCCCTAGATCTCCAACAGCTGGTTTTTTAGCTATCGCCAACCATTTACCCCCTAATTCAAAATCTAAATCGACGTTTTCAGAAAAATGACCTTCTATTGGATAGAGATATACTAACGCAAATTTTTTTGGAAAAGTGACATTCATAACTAACTTCGAATACTTTTCATTAATAAATAAAACAAAATTATTATAACTAGCAATATCAACAATAAAAAACATTTTAGTTTTCAAAATACAGCTATGCTGCTGGAGATCTCTCAAAGTTGTATGGGATTTTCCACATAAACAATAAAAAATAAACAAGTGAGCAAAAAAATGTCTTGAAAGAACTCGGCCAGGCTCATGCAACTCTCCTAATTTAAACTTCTTTCCACAAAATATACATAAAATGTTTTCCTTTCTTCCTTCCAGTGCTTTGCTCAGCAACTTTGAACAATATGCCACCAGCATCATTGAAAGCACTGAAAGGAAATACTTTGACTTCTTGTTATCAATATCTACAAACAAAATAAACAAATTCTCATTATATATAGATAACCTTCTTGACTATGGTATATGTATATACAGATAGTGCGTATCACTTACACTTAAAACAGTCTTTATCTTCTTTTATATCTCTGTCTATAAGGTTCATTTGTCTATATTTATTCAATTGTAGGTTCTCTGCTTGAACTAAAATAGAAAATACGAGTGTTGTTATGTTATTTTGAAAAAAATTTATTAAATTGAATGAGTATGTGGTAAATAATATTTTCATCATACTTACATTCAAATGTGTGGCGGTCATAGTAAAGAAAGGTTTCATCCCTCCCGATGCATTGACCGCTTCCAATGAAGCGTGTAGATGTTTTTTTTTACAAAAAAATAATGAAGTAAGTGTAGAGTCATTATTGTTTTACCAACAGGTAAAATTACATTTTTTATAAAACGAAAAAAAAAAAACCTTACTCATAGAAATATGTGTGGCAGCACTGGTCTTTTTTGCCTTCTCTCCCGTTTTATCTTAAGCAAAACATTCCTCGATAATTTTTAGTGTTTCCTCATTGGTAGAGCTTAATGAAATAATAAATCAAGATTGTGATTAATTAAAAACTCTATATAATACATTTGAACAATAAAGTCTCAATAATATACTTACATATTGCTGAAATCTGTTTCATCTATATTCATATCTTTTAATAATCCCTCATATGAGGTTGTAGACTTACAACTAATATATATATATATACATTTGTATAAACTTATAAATTTAACTGCAACAAAATTGTAAAAGACAGTGTAAAATAACTTACTCATTTGCTGTAGAAAGATTGCTAGGCATTCTTTTTGTTGTTTTGCTGACTAATGCTTGAAACGAAATAAAAATGAAAACTGATACTACTTAGAGAAAATACTTTCTCTTATATACAAAACATCGAAGTCATTTATCAAATATTAATTTGTAGACTACTTTCCGATTATCACTATGATAGATGTTGTTGTTTTAGAAAAAGTGGAAGTTGAATTAGGTATTTGAACATAGAATGGGAAGTTGGTTAAAAAATAGGAAGATAGAGATTAAATAGATGTAGAACTAGTTGTTAATAAGCTTTACATACACTCCTGTAAACTTTCTTTCTATCTAGCTAAAATCTTTGGATGTAAAGCATCGGATAAACAAATTTTACAAGTCCTAGATTGATACTCCTTTAAATATAGCTAGCTAGCTAGGACAAAACTTACAATTCCTTTGAATGTCAACTCACATCCTTTAAACATATTTTATAGCAAAAATGTGTCGTATGATTAACTAGTTCAACTGCAGCTCACCGATATGCTCTAGTACATTGACACACTATTTTGACCTATTTACCCATCTGAACAATCCACAAACAATCATATAGACACATCAACAGCAAAACATCGACGCAGTGTAGCGACATCTTTACATCATCAAACAGTAAATTAAATGTGAGAACTTCGATTATAGTTTACAACATTAAGTATGAGTTCGGAATGTAATAAATACTTTACAGGTATCTGACAGCATTTAAATATGTATATGTAACATATAACTCTTGATTCATTAGACAAAACAGCTTCCTAAAAATAGAAAATACACTATGTATGTTAATATATTGTTTGTATTTCACACAAAAACACCTCCTAAAACTGAACTTATGAGATATTTTAAGAAAAGTAACAGTCTTGAATTTTCAAGCTTGTAAGTCTAACTAACAAAACAAGCGGATAAAGTCATACTTTGTTCACGTTTTTTTAGATGATACCGGAGATAACTGGAGTTAGAGTTATAACCACAATCCAATTTAAAATTAAGTTTTGTTGGAAGTGAGTGAATTTCTCATTAAGTTTTTGGTGAAAGGTTGTACCCATATTAACTAATATGTAATCAAACGCAATAAAAACAGGAGATAAATGTAATCAAGCTACTTTTCCTTTTAGGTTGAATTGATAAACCTATAATTCCAAAGTCTATGGATGTTTGTTGTTTGTTATTAATAGCACGATAATAAATAAGGCTTAGACTTAATCAAAGACTTTTCTCGAGTGACTTTATAAAGCATAATGCTGAAAAGGTCAAAACATATAGGATTAGCCGAGAGATGGTGATTAATGACTTTTCTGGAGTGAGTTTATTAGTGAAGTGACACTTACGTTATATTATAATTAATTACCTTTTAAAGCATGACAGCATTGAACAATTTTTCGTTGATTTTGTGAATATTCAAGTCTTAAGCAGCAGATTGGTGTATTAAACAACCCTCTAGGCCTACTCAGTGCTGATCTGCAAGCCTGCAAAATAGCCCTCTTCCAGAAATGCTCGCCAGTTTTTACACTGCTTAAAATTGACGTCATCTTCGGGATTTACTTCTTTGCTGCGCAGTATTTATTTGACCAATCAGATCCCGTTATTTATTTTTATTATTATTTCATTTATTATCATTCTACCAACATACTACTGTCCATTCTTGTATGAAAAACATTTATTGTTCCCTTACTCACCAAAAGAAGCACAATTTTTTTCTATCCTATTGATGTAAAGAGTATCAGATGAGATGATCCCTTGTGATTGTGATCACATTAGACAACCTGACAAATCCCGCAATCGTCTCTTGTTGTTGCCATTTCACATAAGAAAATTGCGTAATAAACAAGCGTTGATTTCGTTAACTATGTGTGTGCACTAATTGCATCCATATTGATAGAAACCACTAATTCCGTTTTTACGCGTGCAGCGTGCAATTTCAGGCTAGATAAAAAATGGCGCGTAATAATAAATCTCAACAATAATTCTTAGAATCCATTATTGATGGGGTGTCTTCCTAAGGATCCTGTATTCCTGTTGCAATGGCCTTCATCAGACCTAAGACTAAATGAATTGCCCAATCAGATTTCATTTTAAACGCAGACGATGTAACTTCATTTATAAAAGTTTGCTATTATTTATTATAATTGACCACGCCCACATCCCGAAGATGACGTACACGGCAATCAATGGAAGTTATAGTAAGCTAAATTTCGGCTGATGCGACGAGCATTTGAGGCCAATGACTTTTTGGCAAGCTTGTAAATCAGGACTGAGTAGGCCTAGAGGGTTATTTAATACATCAATCTGCTGCTTAAGACTTGAATATTCAGAAACTCAACCAAAAAGTGATCAGTGCTGGCATGCTTTAAAAACTGAGAAAATGAACTGTTAACATTACGTCGACTTAAATAATACCTAAAACGTCTCGTATAAATTTGGCCTGACTAAAAACGGACTGAAAACTTTTAGGACGGGTACAAAATTATCGTAACTCGCTATAGCGGATATACTAAGAAATATTGATTTTCTCGTTGCTAACAAGTAACGTAAATATTTTTAGCGGATGTCACATGATCTCAATCGGTTTTTCCAACTGAATCACTTAGTTACTCGTATACATTTGATAATCGCTTGATTTTTTCGTTGATAAAACATGTCGCAAGTGTCTTTTAACAAATATTACCGTGATTCCCATCAGTTTTCCTTACTAGATTACTTAGTTACTCATCAACATTTCATAATTACTTTCATTAATAGTCGTTGCAAAGCAATATTGTATTTAAAAAATATTAATACGATTCTAATCAGTTTTCCTTACTGAATTACTTAATTACTCGCCGGCATTTCATAATTTCTTTCACTAATAATTACAAAGTACTATTGTAAATATATTATGCAGTAGATACTAAACTGACACAAATTTCATTCATATGATTTTAAAACTTAACTAATGTAGTTTTTACCAGAAATAACAATAATTTTTAAACAAAACCAAAAATTAACACTGATTACATGTATGGTAAACATAATAACTGTAAATACATATATAATTAAAAGAAATATTTATGTTCAAATCTCCTCCCTCTCTCCTCTATCCTCTCTCCTCTTTCCTCTCTCTTCTCTCCTCTCTCTCCTCTCTCCCTTCTCTAGATATATACAAATACATCTATTTTTATATGTAGACTCAATCTCGAATGCTGATGATATGTAGTCTCAAGTGAATAAATGAAGTTAAAGTACTTTGTAATACACAAAATTTACTGTAAATTTTAATCATCTACAGGGTTAATGCTCTCCTTTCTCCTCTCTCCTCTCTCTCCTCTCTCCTTTTTCCCCCTCTCCTCTCTCCTCCTTTTATCAAAACTTAAATGCCATACATTCAAAATCTAGATGCCATATGAGTTAGAATTATGTATATAATTATGTAAAAAAAAAATTATCAAAACTTAAATGCCATACATTCAAAATCTATATGTCATATAAGTTCAAATTAAGTAAAAAAATAATCAAAACTCAAATGCCACTTAAATGCCACTCAAATGCCACTCAAATGCCACTCAAATGCCCCTCAAATGAAATACAATATTAACTCGGCGAATCTATCCAACGCCGTAACCCATTGCATCAACTCCGGAGTCAAACCCACAAAAAAACACTTGGTAGGGAGATCTGCTCATAAATTACTACTGTTAAAGCTGTCATAGAGCTGAAAACCGCCCGACTTAATATTGACGCAAGCGACAGGTGGTTTGATCAAGGCCTAACACTGTTGTAAATTGCCTCCCTTGATTACAAATTTGGTTGCTCATGTGCTTTTTTATTCATCAAAATGTTTATTTGTTAACATTAGTTGAAGAAATATAACATTAAATTGAGTTAAATAGATACTCTTTCAAATTAATGTTGTTTTCACAGTATATAAAATAATAGTTACTTAAAAACGCACTCAGTTAGTTTTTAAATTTTCAGTAACTACAATATGATAACACAGTTGGACACTAGCTACGGATGATAGCGCAAATAAGTGGCCCATTCGTGTGACACCAAGTGTGACTCAAATCTGGATACAGCGGGTTTGACTTGATTTATTTTTGTTGCTGGAAGTTAGTCCAGCTCGATTAGGAAGTTATAAAATGTTGTGTTGACTGCCAAATTCAGGGGTTGACCCAGTTCTTTGAATACTTCCAGCAGTTATGGGTTTCAGCAGTTACACATAGTGCTCACTAAGTGATTGAGGACTTTGAAGATTCTGTTTCCTGAGAAATTGCTAAAATTTTGTTTGATATTATGACCAGGTTTTGATTGAAATCAAAAAATCGCTACCTGACTCTTTGATAAACCAATCACAACATAAAACTGGTTTATTCTTGTACTAACAAAAGTTAACAAAAACTAACAAATACGCTTTTGTCAGAACTGTACAACGATCAAAAAAATATAACTATCAAAACACTTTAGGGATATATGGTAAGTATACTATAAGTTATACTATAATACAACCCTTCATTTTTATACTATAATCAAACCCGTAATCTAAATTATCATACAAACCCATATCTAAATCGACATATCAAATTGCAATAATATAACACCTGGTGCACACATGAAGGCACCTCAGGCAACACAAACAATCGAAAACACCCAGTGCACACAAAAAGGTACCAGCAAAACTGGGACCAGGAGAACCTCCATTATGCTAACAAATCAGTATACCACACAATAAATACCAAAAATTCTAAGAACCTGGCGCATACAAAAAGGTACCTCACAGGTTCTCATGGTAACTGGTGCCTACTTAAGGCTTGGCTCGGCGTGTTTTTGAACGAAACGTTATTCACAGTCAATCCTTGTCAAACATTCAACCTGCCAGACTATTGTGAACGTAAATAACTAGTTACCAATAAATGGCCACTAGTAATTTTGTGCGAGCCTACTACTGCATTGATAAAAACGAAAAGACTAGTCTTTGGTTCGCTGTTTATTTTTTGCCTAATCACAAAGCCAGGATTTAAAAATGAATGTCATTGATCATTGTTGACGGTCAACAACTTCACCTTCAACAAAACAAGTTGAGCAGTGAACGTTTGTCAACTCACCCATGGGTACTTTCAATTCGTTGGAAAAACATGTTAGTGTGGCCGAGCCTTGAAAAACTATACTTTTATGATATTACAAAAAAATGAGAAAAGTCCAGAGTTTTGTCAAAAAGAAATTTATGTTTTGACAGCTTTGATAGGAGAGTTATAAATTATTTATTTATCTATATTTGTTATTATTACCATTAGTTATAAATATAATCCATATATATCCTCAGTTTTATAATATTTTACCACAAAATTTTATGCAATTTTATGTCAATTACAACCAAAATACTGATTTTAATTACCAACTAGTTAAAATTAAACTACTAATTTTACCCCCAATTTTCTACTTATGCTTAAATCAATATATTCAATTATTACCAACTGATTTTATTTGTTTGTTACTTAGTGTAAACATACATACTATATGTAGCATAGCTACTGTTTTTTTCATCTTTTTACTTTTTATACTTTGTTAAACTGAACTGTTGTCTAACTTTATAGCACAATCAAGTTGCGATGCAAAAAGATTATGCACCTACAATGTCTCAGTATTTGTAATATAGGAACAGATCTCTGAGATAAATGAAGCAGTTCTGTGAGGTTCATCAC
Source organism: Cryptosula pallasiana (assembly GCA_945261195.1). Lineage (NCBI taxonomy): Eukaryota > Metazoa > Bryozoa > Gymnolaemata > Cheilostomatida > Cryptosulidae > Cryptosula > Cryptosula pallasiana. Next base: position 43,340,676 of record OX183132.1, on the reverse strand, counting down.
CCAGATTTACTGCAACCTTGCTCCCAAGTTGACATGCGGCCTCTCATCACTTTTTTGTTCCCTTTTTCAATTTTGGCACGTGGGTTTAGATTGGAGGGTTTGAGTATTGTATAACTTTATTATATAGGAGGTATTATATATAGGTATGGAATATTTTTATCATAAGTTCGAAAGTATGTACAGAAGACAGCTGTTTATTTATTTGTACATTTTTATAAACATGAGGTTCGATTTTGTACCAAGATTATTTCAGTTCAATTGTACAAAGAGAATATAGGAGAGTTTAATATACTATTTGCAATAGTTTAGCTAATTTTACATTGAATTGTAAAATACTCATTATCATCAGCGCTGAGTCCTGCTCTAAAACCATCAAATTCCTTGCGTAAGAAATCTTTAAGATCAGCTTCAACATTCGATTTTGATATCTCTTCATTGTATTTTGCTTGATCGCAATTTCGTTTCCAATCAGTACGACTGAATGAAGAGAGAACTACAGCATCGTGATATGCATTAGAGTTTTCACTCTTTTTTTCCCTTTGTAAATCATTACACCCAGAACATATTTTTTAGCTTCTTCAACGTATCTGTTTTGTAAGAGAGGTGTTCTCACCTGTCTCTCTCCATTTTTTAGCAAGACATATTGGATACAATTTACGACCATTTGTTTACATTAAATCATTAAGGAAGAAATTTTCAACAACATTGAAATAACAAAAAATTGCCACTGTTTTAAATTACTGAGAGTTTCGATGTTCAAGCTGCGTTTGAGTTCATCCTTAGTCATCATTCTCAATTATCAGGCTTCAGCAGCGAGTTCAGCTTTAGTTAAACGTTTTGTGCTGGCAGGCTTGGCATCGTAGCAAGTGTTATTTCTACTTTTTTGGATTTCCCATCTTGCCTAAGTGCGAGACATTACAAGGTACTCGATAATTATCAAGATTGAAGTTTTCAACTATTCTACATTGGCAAAGAACTGTTTTGTGGTCAAACCCTTTGCACTATTTATTTAGACCTACATGTATATAGTTTTCGCTCGGGAAAAAAGAGTTTTTCAGCGCAAATAAAACAAATGTTTGGACTAAAAAAGACACATTTTTTGCGCGAAAACTCCTTGTAATGTAAAAAGTTTTTTGCGCGAACAATTTTTTTAGGCAAAACCTTCTTTATAATATATATATATTCTTTTATTTGCGCGACTAAAAGTTTTTTCCACATGAAAAATCTCTATATATCATAGATGCTTTTTCGAGCAAATATTGTGTTTTCCCACGCAGAAAATAGATTTTTTATCATGCAAAGAATGTCTTGTTTTAGCTGAAAAAATGTGTTTTATTCGCGCGAAAAACAACAACATTATTTGCAAAAAAAATCACATACTAAGCTCAAAAATCGATTTTAAGCTAGAGAGGTTTTGCAAAAAAAAACATATGTCTTTTGTTCGTGCGATTAAGAGTGATTTCCATGTAAAAAATCTGTTTATAACATGAAGTGTTTTCGAGCAAAGAATGGTATTTTTTTACGCGAAACCTTTTTTATAATATCTGCACATTTGATTGTGCGAAAAACAGTTTTTCCCATGTGTAAAATCTGTATATAGCATAAAGGTTTTCAGTGCAAATACTGTGTTCTCCACATGCAGAAAAATGTGTTTTTTCTGTGCGAAGAATGTTTTTCATGTGAATGAAATAACATTTTCTGACTAAAAAAGCAAAATTTTCTGTCTGCAAAACCAAATTTTTTTCCGCAAATAAATCAAACTAATTGCATGAAAAAAAAACATTTTTTGGGCGGAATCCCACAGTTTTTAAAATATACAGTTTTTGCGTGAAAAATAGGTTTTCGGTGCTAATGGAGCAAGATTTTTTGACAGAAAAAAAAACATTTTCTATCTGAAAAGAAAACACCCTTTTCCGCGTGAAAAATTGCATTTTCTACCTGGAAAAACACAGTTTTTGCACAAAAGCCCTTCAATTATATATACAGTTTTTTGCACAAGAAAATCTTTTTGGCATGCAAATCAAACCTTATTGTTTGTCTGAAAAAAGCACTTTCTTGCACAGAAACAACTTATTTTCGTGGGAATGAAACATCATTTTCTGTCTAAAGTGACAACATTTTCTGTCTGAAAAAAAAACATTATTTGCATGAATTTCCTTTAAAACATACACACTTTTTGCCAAAATAAAAAATTTTTTCACGTGAATAAAACATCATTTTCTGTCTGCCAAATGCATTTTTTCACTCGCAAAAAAACATCATTTCTTTGCGCGCAAGAAAAACATTCTCCATGCGAAAACCTTTTATCAAATATACCGGTTTCTTGCACAGAAAAAAAAACATTCTTTGCGCGAAGCCTCTATATATATACATATATATATGGGTTTCGAGCAAAGAATGTATATATATATATATATATATATATATATATATATATATATATATATATATATATATATATATATATATATATATATATATATATTATAAACGGTTTTCGAGCAAATAAAATCATTTTCGCGCGAGTATTCTCATTGGTTGAAGGGTTAATAGGTAGGTGTAAGTTTTAGTCTTTAAGAACTGCTGTCTCTACACAGAAATCATTCTCTCTGGCAATAGCTTCTAAAGAATCATATACTACACTGTTCATTACACAACTATTAGCAGGATTCTCGGTGAAAGGTGATAACTAATAAGAATATTATTTAGCACTAGTTTAAAAATAAAAAAAAATAATTATTTTACTTCTTCACTTATCAATCTTCACTAATGTATGTAGTTATATTTTAGATTAATATGACACCAAAAACAATCTACTTCATAGACTTCCTTCCAGAAGTTTATCATAAACATGTGGGATACAATGCGATTGTTCAGGAAAATGCTGTATACCGTTTGACATTACGAACTGTCATATTCTGTATCACGCAACACATGCTAAGCATGAGATCATGGTACGGAGAACAGGATGATGCTACAGAGTTCTTCGATGATATGTCAAAAAGCAATTTTAAAACCATTTTACCAATGGTAAAAATTGTAAATATTGATGATTGTTCAAAAAAGAATTAAAAGAAAGGCTTGGGATCAAGAAGTTTTTCAAAAATTATATGAACTGAAGTGGACTAAAACAACTTTTTACAAATTCCGCCCTCGTATTTATCAATACGTGCAAAGAGATGAAGAGCTATTCTCTTCTCTTCGTATTTTTGAACTTATGTTTGAAACATTCCACATATATTTATAATATTTCTTACACAATAAAGTAATACAATAATACAGGGTTTCATTTCTATACAATACTCAAAAATCACCAAAATATTCAAACCACCTGGTGCACGCAAAAAGGCACCAACAGGGAGAACCCGATAAATAATCAACATACCACACCAATAAATACCATACATGCTAAATACCTTTTACACACAAAAAGGGATCCAATGGACCAGGAGAACCTCCAGAACCTAGATAACACCATACAATGTATAAATCAACATTCCACACTATAAGATTCCATACATTCTAAACAACTGGTGCACACAAAAAGGTACCTCACAAGTTCTCATGGTAACTGGTGCACACTCAAGTCCAAATAGAACCAGGAGAACCTTCTCCTTAGACTCCATGACAGAGATCTGCTCCCGTATTACTAAAAAATAAGATCAAAGTAGGGAACCCACGTGCCAAAAAGTGAAAAAGGGAACAAAAAAGTGATGAGAAGCCGCATGTCAACATGGGAGCAAGGTTGCAGTAAATCTTTGAGATGAACCTAACAGAACTGCTTCATTTATCTCAGAGATCTGCTCCTATATTACTACTCCCAGTTATGGATTTGTTATGTACACCTTACATTCATGTGTTACACAGTCTAACGAAAGATCGAAAACAACACCTAGCGGTGACTAAATTTCCTAGTGTAGAATGCAAAAACTTGAAGTTGATTCTTTACAGCAGTGAGAGTGCAACTTTTAAAAGCTTTGCAGTTGACTTGTTAATCTGCAAACTAAACAAAATCGCAACTTTTCAAAAGTTGTATAGTTGTCTTAACAATGTGAGCATAATATTTCAGGTTTTTGATTTCTTGAAAATGAGATCACAATTTCAAAGATGTTGCGAACTGTTGAAACTTGCAAAATTGACATAACAGTGAGAGCATAACTATTTTGCGATTTGTTAAAATTTACGAAGTTGTCTTTTCACAGTTTCAATATCTGGTTGGCTAATTTTTTTGCACTTTGTAGTTGAAACTTAAAAATATGTTTTTTAATAAAAATATCAATAATAATGTGAATGTTTATAAAATCTTTTATTACCATAAGTTGATACAAAATAAATGGCTATGCGAATGACAGAGTCCTATGTTGAATGTTATTATTTTATTTTAGCGATCATCAGCCCTTGCAATTTCTAATAACTTGCCATTCATCTAGTTTTGTACTAGTTCCATCTAAAAGCATACATGGACATTGCTAAAGTAATTACAACATGTTATCATAAAAATAATTTTGGTAGTATACATATGGTAACTATCTAGTTGATAAGTAGTAAAGCTATAATATTACTATAATATGAGTAGTTTAAAATCTATGTACTTTGTTCAGACCGTTGATATCAGCATTGTGTTTTTCATATTGTATTTGCATCCACAGCCATAATTTTCATCACTGTCATTGCTATCATCATTATCATCAATATCATTGACTTCGGAGCTATCTTCACTATCACCATCTTCACAACCATCTTCATCTTCATCATAGCCTCTGTCATCCTTGTTACCAACATCTTTGAATAAAGAAAACTTCAAAACTTTTCCCGCTTTTACAGTCGAGACACTCAAAAACAGAGAAGGTTCTTTATTCGATGAAAATGTAAGATTATGTTTTTTCACTCCATTGTTATGTGGTATCCCGTTTTGTAGTGGATAATGCCTTGTCCATAGTTTTTGATTGTTGAAATTTTCTCTGAAGGAATGATAATCTTTCCACTTATTACACAACCATCATCTCTCATGAATCTGTATAATCTGCATAAATGTGTCGTCTGCTATCTTATCTTCATATTTTTCGAAGTTAAAAATCTGCTGAATGTCAGTATTGTGTTGCCGGGGAGATTATAGGAAGTGATGGTTTCAGAGTTAGCATCCATTTGGTCACGGGTATTTTTTTTGAGAGTTTTGGCTGAAACTCGCTGTTGTTTTACCGTCTAATTCTGAACGTTGTTGATAATGTGAAGTTTGTGTTAATCTTGCTCTTGCACTCTCATGTAGACTACCACATGCTGGGTAGACCATCGGAGCTCTTCAAACTTTATCATAATCTTTCTATCGATCAGTGACTTCACTCAAATCCTATCTTTATTTTCCAAGTTGTATTCGAATTTAAAAATGCCGTATTATTTGGAGAAGGCGGCGCCAAAAACCTCTAACACTGTAGAAATCGGCAAATCCTTCAGACTCACAAAGTTCCTAATCTCCAGCAAATCTTTTATCATAGCACCTGTCATTACTCCAACCAGTTGAGTCAGGCAAAACTCTTCACTCTAACTTGCTCGAATCTTTTCATTTTCATCATCTGACATAAGGAGGAGGATTGATTCATGAATCAATGACAAGGAATCGACATTGTCATGATTGAGATTGATGTTGCCGTAGGGCTCAAAGGAAAATCGGTAAAAAGGACCTGTTGGGTTTGTCGGCGTATCAGAGAATGTGTTGCTGCTGCTGGTGGAGGTGGTGGTGCTGGAGGTGGTGGTAGTGTCGGATCTTTTATCAATATTATTGATGATAGTAACAGTGTTGGCGTTGGTGTCAGTGCTGGAGGTGGTGGTGGTGGTTGTTGGTGTTGATGTTAGTTGAGGTGGGAAGGTTTGGTTTGATATGTTGTTTTAGAAGCGGTTTGGATTTTGAAGTCATAGTGTCTACAAAACAAACAAAACTCATATTTATTTCAATATTGGAATGGGAACAGTAAAAATGTAATGAAAAATAAATATATTGCAACTGTTGACTATCTGACTAAGACTTCGCAGTTTTGAAAGCAAACCGGATAGGTTTCAGGCGTGTATCCTGTTAGAGCACAACTAGATGAATTCTTCATCTAGCGCTAAATAATTATTTATTATTTCTTCCCTTAATTCTGAAAGTCATCTTAGTAGTTGTAGTAGACGTTGCTCTTTCAGTAACTGTTGTTGAAGTGGATGCTTTCTGTGTAGAAAAAAAGGTTCTCAAATAGCTAAAGTTGCACCTGTTGGCCCTATGTGAAATCGCTCAAACATCTCTTAATAACATATATATATTATAAGGATTTTCAAGCAAATAAAAAAACTTTTTGTGCAAAACACGTTGCTTTTTTGTGCGAAAACCTCTTTATAACTTATAGGAGTTTTCAGGCAATAAATTTTTTTTCGCGCAAAAATCCGTATATGCCACAAAGAGACTTTTGCGTGAAAAAAACAAGAAAATATTGTGTTCGCGGAAAATATTTATATGCTATAAAGGGATTTTTGCACAAAAATGCAACTTTTTGGTGCAAAGAATGTTGATTTTTTTGCGAGAAAACCCCTTTATAATATATAAGAATGTTTGTTTACGCAAAACTCATTGAGGGAGTTTTGGACAAAATGTTTTTTTCGCTCAAAGAATGTAGTTATTTTTTTCGAGCAGAAATCATTTTATGATACATATTAATTTTCACACAAAGACAATTTCTCGTTCGCACAAAACTTCTTATACGCTAAAAAAGGACTTTAGCACAAAAAACAATTTTTTGCTCAAATAATGTTGTATTTTTTTAGTGAAAACCCCTTTATAGCATGTAAGGATTTTCCCGCAAACAAAAAAACTTATTTGCTCGAAAACCCTTTGTAATTTATAAAGTTTTCGCGCGAAGAAAGCTCTTTAGTCAAGTTGGATTTCTTATATATTTTAAAACATTTCCGAGCATGCATTCTCATTGACATTGACTATTTAACAAACACTGTTTTTACACAAGAATCATTCACTCCAGCAACAACATCTGAAGGAGCAGCATGTGATTCTGTATCTACTGCAACAACTAGGAAGACTCTCAGCAATAATTTAAAAGTTAATAATAATTCTTCAACACTAGTTCTAAAACCCCCCAAAAAACATAGGATTTAATTATTTATCATTTATTGCATTCAGGTAATTTTTGCTCTCAAAAGATTTCTAGTGTCCCATGCTAACTTTTTACACCAATCTTTTTTCTACAATTAAGGCTGCTACACACGGCGACAAAACGAAGACGAAACGTACTGGCCGAAACAAAAAGTTTTTCGTTTCGGTGCAGTGTTAACAAAATTTGCTTCACACGCGAACAAAACTGCATGTAGCCTATCAACGACAAACAACTGCCAGCCAATGGCAATACACGAATTGTAATAACAACTGCCGCCAATCATAATGATAGTAGTGTTCAATGCTAGCAGTTTTTCTACTAGTTCTTCTGTACGGACAGCTTCCAGATATTCGCATTTAGTTAATTTATTGGTGAGTAAACTTAATTATTTATCAACTGGTTATCATTATTACTCACTCACCGGGCTAGTAATTTTATAAGTGCTAGGTTCTTTTTAATTCCTAATAATAATAATAAATGATGATGAATCATTTGTTCTTTTGTTGCATTAGGTCCAATTTTTTATTAAAAAATCAGTTAACTGTACTGTAATAATAATTGCTTTAATAATTATAATAACTTTTATTATAATAATGTACAGGATTTCAGGGTGGTGTGGTAGCGTTCACCTGTACAGCGGCCCACAGTAGTGAGTGTGTGCAGGCAGTACAGCGTCTTGTCTCTAACGAGCCCAAGGCCCACAAGTTAAACTGGTCGAACTTGATTTGCAGTGTTGTCAGCTCGTGAGCTGGACACAGCGAGGAGTTGTCACAACTGCCTTGCTTTCCACTGATTTCTAGTTCGGCAGGATGACTATGCAGGGTCGAATTAACAGGTGGAACAATCGTTCCAGTATCACACGCCCGAGGGTAGTGTGCAGTGTAAGTCGATTCGACTGACCACTTTCTACTGACTATTGTTCGTTCTGCTAATTGACTTGTCCAAGCGGCTGTTGATGTTTGTATTTGCTCAATCTGTATGAATGCACTGTCAGCATGCAATGCTGCTATTGCAATAATCTTTATTTGTTGTGTACTACTGCTGTAGTAATCTTTGTAAGAGTCCTGCTAGTCCACTTAGCTTGCCAGCTATTCTTTTGTGTGCGCAAGGTGCTTATTGAAAGGATTCAAAGAAGCAGTGAGAGTGCCATGTTAACTCTGATTTATTGAATACAAACCCGCGTATTTATACAATATGTGTTACATAATATTTGTGCTGCCAACATAGAACAAAGGGTGGCTACACCCACCTGGCCTGATTGGCCTAGAAAACAATAGGGGGGGCAGCACTTCGTTATGACTGAGTGAATACATACATGTGCGTTTGTTTACCGTGAAATGCTGCCTGTACGCAATACTATATAATATATAAGAATAAGAAAAAGTAGGCTGCTGCCGAATGTGGATAATATAAATGTTCGTAGGCCGAGGCCGAATGAATGTCATGTAGAACGGTTTACATAGAACTGTTAGTGGGTCGAGTGTTACTTGGTGTCGATCGTCTGTACGTTGTGCGTTTCCCCAACACTCTCCGCCCCATTGGCGTTCGTAGGGCCAATATAACTCGTTGGGGTGTCGGCTAGTAGTTGTCCCTTTCCCTTTGTACGTTGAGCTTCAGCTCTTCCACTCTCTGGAGGTGTTTGAAGGCCTCCTTTGTAGCATGGTATATTTCCTCCTCGTACCTCTTTATTCGCCTGTACCTTTCTTCCCGCTTTTCCTCCTCCATCTGTCGGTCTATTCTCCTCTCTCTGCTAGGTGCTCTGTTCACAGTGTGTCGGTGTGTGGTACTTCGTTCCCTTGATCTGGCTTTAGGTTTGATTTCTTCCAGGTCGACTTTCAGGATTTTCTGTGGCGTCTTGTTTACTTTGTCACCCAGCCTCCGTTTGACTGGTGGTCGGCAGGGACTAGTGGATCTCTCATTGATGGGTGTTGGTGTGCCGAACAGAGGGGGGTCGGTCCAGTTGATGGCATGGGTGAATTCTGTGTAAGATGCTCGGTCCACCTCGTATAGCGGGCGGTTGATACCCCCATGTTCGGCAGCCCCATTCTGTTGCCGAATGTGCTTCAAAATGGTGTCACGCGATGTGCTTTTGTGACCGCACTTACAGTAGAAGAAGACGTAATGCTGGCGTACATGATAGCTGAGCCGCTTTTTGTTTAGTTTCAATCTGCATACTCCACACTGCCATTGGTCGGTGTCTTCAGTTGGTTGCGTGTTGTGTTTTATTAATTGGGTGGTGTTGTCGCTCAGCCAGGTCTCTTTAGGTTGGTACTCGTGAGTAGGTGCAGGGGGTGTCGGTGGCTGGGGGGTTCTGGCTCTACACCTAGCCGCTCCTTCTTCTTTTATGCTTACCCGACCGACTCTAACTGGTGGTTCTTGCATCTCCTTGTGTGGTATACGAACCCTTCTCTTAGGTATAGCTGTGATGGCTGCAACGAATGCAGGGTCCTCGTCGAGTGATATGTGTCCCTCGTCGGCCATCGTTATTATTTCTCTTTGGTGGTTGTGGTAGTTCTCTCCCTGTTTGTCGAGTGTGCTATCTCGCTCTGCTTCTGTTTGCTTTGTATTACCGCGTGTTTCGTTATTCTTTTGTTCTATCAACCACGTGTTCTGACGTAGGTCGTTAACGCTCCTCCCCTTGTTAATGGCGAGTTCGCCACTATGCTGTGTTGTTATGGGAGTTGCGTACCCGTGGCTTTGGTTTTCCCGTCCAGATTTCCTTTCGGGAATTATCCACTCCTGGTGCTCGATTTTTGTGTCGTTATTTCGGCGGCCTTTTTGGGTATTGTCTGCCCACTTGGTGTCGTTGGAGTTACCTGCTCCTCTACTTGCTCGGACTGTATTTCCTTCCAATTGCTTTTATTGATCTGGGTGTTTACTTGTTGATGTTGATGTAATCCTAGTTTAGCTCTTGTTTCCTCTGCACTTGCCCATGGTATATAGACCATTCCTTCTACCCTCCCTCTTGCTCGGGGGGCCTGTCCGTTTACCTGCATCTGTATACCACTATTATCTTGTTTTATTCTTGCCTGATAACATTGATAATCCGTAAACCGCACCGGAGGTCTCCGCTCTCTCATTGGTCTATTCCTTTCTGCCATTGGTTCTGCGTTAAGTGGCGGCCAGTGTTCCTCTCCTACTGGGGGGTTGCGGGGTGCCTCCTCAACGGGTGTGGGCACTGGAGTAGGTGGCGGTTCGTTCATCGGCTCTGGCTGGTTTGGGGTGGTGCCGGCAGTAGTAGTGTTGGAGCGGTTTCAGGTGGGGGTGCCTCAGGAGTCGGGGGTTCCTCTGGTACTCTTTCTCTTGGCACCTCGGGGGGTGGTGTTACGGCCTCCTCTGGGGGTGGGTGCATCCGCCTTTGGTAGGCTCCCCTCATATTGGGCCGGAGGGCGGTCTCCCGACTCGGCGGGGCCCTCCCGACCGGTTCTCTACAAGTTCGGTAAGATTTCAGCCGACGACCGTTTTGTGTACATCCCTGTCCATTTCTCTCCAGCCGATATGTGTGATTCGGGTACGTTTCGGTCACGGTGTATGGGCTTACGTAACTGGGTTGTAGTTTCGGATTGCTCCCTTTGGTCCGCCTTTTGTTTTCTATCACTACTAACTCGTCTTTGGCAAAACGGAGGGGTTCCCCTGTCTCTTCTTGCCGGATCTTGGCCTGTTGGTCTCTTACATATTCGTGCGCCGTTGCCAACTCCTTCTGTACACGGAGGGTATGCTCCGTGACGCTGTAGGGGTCGAGGGATGGGGGTGACCCGGTCAGTTGATCGGGGAGCCGTACTTCTCGCCCTAGCATGAGTAGGTTGGGGGTTTCTCCTGTGGTTGAGTTGGGGGTAGCTCGACAGGCACGCATGATTTGTGGGAGTAACCCGTCCCATTCGTCCTGGCCCTTTCCCAGTATTAGAGTCCGGAGGGCATCTCCTAGGGTCCTATTTTGTCGTTCTACCATGCCATTACCCTGGGGGTGGTACGGAGTGGTACGCGTTTTCCGTACGCTCCATAACGCACATAGCCCCTCCAGGATGGTTGACTCAAATTGGGCTCCCTGGTCGGAGTGTAGTTGCTCCGGGAGGCCCCAATAGCTGAAGACTCTTTCGTCTAAGGCCGTGGCCACCGTGGGGGCTGTAGCGTCGGGCAGCGCGATGGCGTCCTGCCAACGCGTGAAATGGTCAGTGAGCACCATTATCCATTTGTTCTTCCGCTTGGTGATGGGGAGGGGTCCCACCAGGTCAACGGCCACTTTCTGAAATGGTCGTCCTGCAAATAGTCTCTGGCCGTCGGGCGCGGTGGGTCTGTTGCTCCGCTTAGCCACCTGGCACACCTCACAGCTCTTTATGAGTCTGCGTGTCAGTCCCGACATCCCAGGCCAGTACCAGTCTATCTGTAGGCGGTGTCGGGTACGGTTGATCCCGGCGTGCGCCATTCGGTGTGTATCCCACACAACCTTACTTCTCCAAGCTGGGGGGCACACTGCAAAGATCCTGATTTGCCCCTGGTGTTCTGATCGCAAGACCAGCGTTCCATTGGGTTGGATGCTCATCATCTCGATCCTGTCGTGCAGCGTCCGAAGCTCTGTGTCTCCTTCCTCTAACTCTCTGGCGGAGAGCTGCCTCTCCGTTCGGACCGCTACGTAGATCTTGGCCACGGAGTGGCTCCCCTCCTTCTGGGCCTGTACCAACTCTTTGGTGTTCTCCGTGGGGTTGGTGACCGTTACGTTCACCTGTCCCTTTTGCTCTGCATGGGTGGGTCCCCCAGTCATCTTTCCCTTTTGCTCTGCATGGGTGGGTCCCCCAGTCATCTTTCCCTTTTGCTCTGCATGGGAGGGTCCCCCAGTCATCTTTCCCTTTTGCTCTGCATGGGTGGGTCCCCCAGTCATCTTTCCCGTTTGCTCGGCTGGCCTGCCCAGGGTCAGTTCAGCATGGGTGGGTCCCCCATCTCTTTGTTCTATCGCTTGACACTGTCGGCAGTCGACGCAGGGGTCCCGGCGGCTGAGGCCGTCCGCATTACCATGCTGGGTCCCTGGTCGATGTTTGAGCTTGAATTTAAACTCGGCCAGTGTTTCCAGCCACCGTGCTATCTGGCAGGAGGGTTCCTTTCTCCTGCAGAGCCATCGGAGGGAAGCGTGGTCTGTGCGCAGCTTGAATTCCCTTCAGTAGAGGTATGGCCGGAAGTGCTTGGTGGCTTTAATCACCGCGAGGAGTTCTCGCCGGGTTACACAGTAATTGCGTTCAGCGGGTGACAGAGTCTTACTGTAGTAGGCGATCACTCGTTCTTGCCCTTCTTGGATTTGTGACAGTACTCCTCCTACTCCTACGGCACTTGCGTCCGTATCCAGGATATAGGGGAGTTTGGGGTCGGGATACCCTAGAATGGGTGCTTGGCTCAGGCCGTTCTTCAACTGCTCAAATGCCGTCTGTTCCTGGTTTCCCCACTTCCACGGAATCTCCTTCCCGGTCAGGACGGTGAGAGGTTTGGCTGTAGTGGCGTAGTCTGGCAAGTATTGCCGGTAGTAACCAGCTGTTCCCAGGAACGCTTGTAGTGCCTTCACATCTTGTGGAGCCTGCCAGTTCCTCACCGCTTCCACCTTATCTGGGTCCGTGGCCACACCTTTCGCGCTGACCACATGTCCGAGGTAACGTACCTGGGGGCTCAGGAGTTCGCACTTCGAGGGCTTCACCTTAAGGTGGGCACTCTGGAGACGTTGTAGCACTTCCTCTAGTCTCTGGAGGTGGGACGTGAAGTCGGGAGCAATGACTATCACGTCGTCCAGATAGAGGAGCAACGTTTTCCAGTGGAGCCCTTTCAGTACTCGCTCCATGAGTCGTTGGAATGTGGCAGGGGCCGAGGTTAGGCCGAATGGTAACACCTTCCAGCGCCAGAGGCCACTGCGGGTTATGAAGGCTGCTTTGTCTTGGGCATCTTCATCCAGCGGAACTTGCCAGTACCCACTGGTCAAGTCTAGAGTGCTGAAGTACCGGCTCCCTGCGAGAGCATCCAGAGAGTCATCGATCCGGGGTATCGGGTATGCATCCTGCTGTGTCACATCGTTCAGTTTGCGGTAATCCACACAGAAACGCCAGGAGCCGTCTTTCTTTCTGACTAGTACCACCGGGGAGCTCCATGCGCCCTCTGCAGGTTCGATGAGGTCTTTGTCTAACAAGTCTTTTACTTGCCTCTCAGCCTCTGCCTCCTTCTCCGCCCCTAGTCTGTGTGGTGGTAGCCGGATTGGTCGTGTCCCAGGAATTACAGGGATGGAGTGTTCGGCCAGCTGGGTGCGGCCGATGTCTCCGTCATTCTGGCTGAACACGTCTTGGTACTGGGTGAGTAGGTTCCGGAGCTGACATTCTTCCCGAGTGTTCTGGCATCCACTTCTAGCCTGGGCGAACAGCTGTGTGAGGTGGGGTGGCAGCTCTTCTCCCGTATGCGTGCTCTTTTCTGAGTGGTTGTGCACCGGCCGTACTTCCTCCGGCTTTATCCCTGTGAAAGTGCCGATCACTTCTCCGGCGGGCACCGTGATGCTGTTGTGGGAAGGGTTTAAACACCGGACCAGTACGCGTCCGCGTTCGTCAGGGGTGTTAACACTGGTGGCCAACAGCAGGCCTCCTCCGGTACTCTCTATCACTCCCTGTGTGCACGGGGTGCGGCTCGCCAGGTGGCAGGGTACGGTAGCCTCCGTCTGTGGGGGAATGTGGGTGTCGCGCTGTACTTGGACCTTGGATACTAGATCCCTTCCATGTCTGTCAGTGCAAGTGAGCTCTTTCCCTTGTACACACAGGACTGGCCGGTCGAAACCCATCTGACAGTTCTGTTTCGCCAGGAAGGGCATTCCTAAGATGACATCTTCGTTGATCTGGCTAACAACGAATGTTTCCTCATATTTTATGTGTCTTATGCGTCCTGTCAGTGTCAGCAGGCCATAGAATGGCAATCTAGTCCCGTCGGCCATTAGCCCGTGAGAGTCATAAGATTGGAGGTTCTGTTGGTTCTGTGGAGTCAACTGATCGAACACTTTCTTCGACAATAAGTTGGTATTACACCCAGTGTCGATCAGGTAGGTTACTGGTCGTCCCTCCACTCGTCCGGGTAGATAGTAACTAAATTTATATGGTCTTTCCACCTGATTTAGGTGGATCGTGAGTGGCTTTCCTTTCATTACTGTGGGGGGAATTTCCTTCTTCCTCATTTGTCTCTTCGGTCTGGTGTCGGAGGGGGGTCGTTCCAAGGGTAGGGTCTCCTCCATTGGTTCCTCCTCTTCGCTTTCGTCACCAGCCAGCGGACTAAATCTATTCCTCAAGGGAAGGGTTTCTACTTCTTCTGGGGGTCGGCCGACCCAGTTGTCTTTGGACAATTTGGCTGAGGGGGCCCTTGTGCAGCTAGTAGGAGTGCCTACTGCTGCGGGCCGTGCTCGTTTCCCTGGCGTGTCTGCCAAGGGGCGGTTTTGCATTGGCTTCGTACATGACCCGTACGTTGGCAACCCCAGCAGCGACGGGGGGGGGGCTTAGAGTTCTCTTCTTTCAAGCTGGCCACCTCCTTGCTTAGGCTCTCTATCGTCTTAAGCAGCTTAGCCAGCGGGTCCTCTACCTCCTGACACTTGAGGGCGGCTTCCGATGCAGGGTTCCCCTCCTTGATGTCATCTTCTTGCACGGTGCGTATATTTGACTGTGCTGGGGGCTGATGTTGAACTTGGAGGAATTCGTTTCCTGCCTGCACAGCTTCCTCTAAATCTGCTGGTCGCATGGCCAGTAGGTGTCGTTGTAAGTAAACGTGGCCGAGCGTGCTCTGAAAGGTCTGTAAGGTGAGCTCTGTCCTGTTTCGGAGAGGGAGGTCACCGTATGCGGCTTCCACCAGCCGTTCCACCTGGAGCGCGTGTTCCCTTAAGCCTTCTCTATGGCCCTTCCGATATGTGGTCAGCCTATGTTGTGCCTCAGTTCGGGTCAAGCCGAAGCTAGCCCTCAGGGCTTGAATGATGGCTGTGGTGTCTGCTCCCCTTCCACACTGTTCTGCTTTCCCTAGTAGCGCCTGTCGCAGGTGGATGGTGGACTCTTCGGGTAACCACCGATTTGCTCGAGCGACCTCTTCAAATCGCTGAATGAAATAGTTCACGTCTCCCTCACCATTAAATTGAGGGACTCTGAATCTGTCGCGCCCGTTGTTGGTTGACATCCGATCCAAAATGTCGGCCAGAGTTCCCATGATCTGTAGGGGAGAACCATCTCGGTCCGAGCTGACTGCGCGGCGTCTGCTCGCCATTTCGTCTTGTGCTGACTCCTGCCTGTGTCTACTGTTCCTGTGGGTCGTTTGTGTGGGTCTTCACAATCCCACTGCTGCCACCAATGTACAGGATTTCAGGGTGGTGTGGTAGCGTTCACCTGTACAGCGGCCCACAGTAGTGAGTGTGTGCAGGCAGTACAGCGTCTTGTCTCTAACGAGCCCAAGGCCCACAAGTTAAACTGGTCGAACTTGATTTGCAGTGTTGTCAACTCGTGAGCTGGACACAGCGAGGAGTTGTCACAACTGCCTTGCTTTCCACTGATTTCTAGTTCGGCAGGATGACTATGCAGGGTCGAATTAACAGGTGGAACAATCGTTCCAGTATCACACGCCCGAGGGTAGTGTGCAGTGTAAGTCGATTCGACTGACCACTTTCTACTGACTATTGTTCGTTCTGCTAATTGACTTGTCCAAGCGGCTGTTGATGTTTGTATTTGCTCAATCTGTATGAATGCACTGTCAGCATGCAATGCTGCTATTGCAATAATCTTTATTTGTTGTGTACTACTGCTGTAGTAATCTTTGTAAGAGTCCTGCTAGTCCACTTAGCTTGCCAGCTATTCTTTTGTGTGCGCAAGGTGCTTATTGAAAGGATTCAAAGAAGCAGTGAGAGTGCCATGTTAACTCTGATTTATTGAATACAAACACGCGTATTTATACAATATGTGTTACATAATATTTGTGCTGCCAACATAGAACAAAGGGTGGCTACACCCACCTGGCCTGATTGGCCTAGAAAACAATAGGGGGGGGGGCAGCACTTCGTTATGACTGAGTGAATACATACATGTGCGTTTGTTTACCATGAAATGCTGCCTGTACGCAATACTATATAATATATAAGAATAAGAAAAAGTAGGCTGCTGCCGAATGTGGATAATATAAATGTTCGTAGGCCGAGGCCGAATGAATGTCATGTAGAACGGTTTACATAGAACTGTTAGTGGGTCGAGTGTTACTTGGTGTCGATCGTCTGTACGTTGTGCGTTTCCCCAACAATAATTACACCATTAGGCAAATTTAATAACAATAATAATAAACAACTGCCAGCCAATGGTAGTATTTAATATAATACTAGTAGTAGTAATAATGATTATTATAATTATTATAATAATAAATTTTAATAACATGTGGTGTGTTTAACGCCACTAACGCAACATGGACCAATGAAGTTACGCCTTGTGTGGCCAATAGCAAAATGCAGAAAAGACTTTTGACCAATGATCGACTAGCGAAAAAATGCCAACCAAGCACTGCTAGGTCTGGATGAAACGTCACCGCAACGCTACCGAAGTGCCGGTAGGGATTTCGTTGGGGAAATTTATATTCGTTACGAAATTAATTTGATGTTTCGTCCTCGTTTCGTCGCCGTGTGGAGCAGCCTTTACTCTTAAAAATGGAAACAGTCGATGTCAACACAATAGAAAACAATCCTAAACTTCTATCTAAAGAAAAACTTGATACTTTTGCAAAACTTATGTAATAAAAAGGTTGAAAACACATTAAAGATTTGTGCAAGCATATTTTGTGTCATCAACAACAACTGGTCACAACAACTAAAGGGTTCTCGACATGAAACTCTTTCAACACTAAAGCTCTTTAAAGAATGATACCACAATAGAGATTAAAAAAATATGTTCTTAATTTGTACAACCACATCAACAAAATCTGCTAAATGTTTTTGTTTTTATCACCAAAACTGGTTTAAAAAAAGAACTTGGAGAACATCGGTTCATCAAAGGAAACAAAAGCCTAAAAAGTAAAAAAACGACAAACTATAACACAGTCTATTCTCAGATATATCTTTTATATCTTTGTTTGGTAAATAATTCTGTACGTTCTTTCAAAATAATTGTAGAACAATTCAATGCATATTTATGATCATGTTTTCTTATATAATAAAGCCATACAATAATACAACACTTCATTCTTGTACAATACTCAAACCTTGCAATCTAAATTATCATACAAACCTTAATTAAAACAACCCCTGCACAATAAATATTTAGTTTATCATACAATTACAAACTGAATGGATGACAACAAAAACTGGTGCACAAAAAATTACCTTTTCAGGTTCTCATGTTAACTGGTGCAAATAAAAATGCATTTGGAACCCAGAAAACTTTGTCATTAAACTCCATGTCAGAGATGTGCTCCTACATTACCAAAAATTAATAGAGAGCAGTGTGCCAGTAAAAATATTTAAAATGTAATAACAAAGTCATGTGTCCACAGGGGGAAATATTGACACATAACTGTTACCTGTTTTCAAAAAATCTCAACAATTTGTTATGAAAATCTGCTCATAAATTACTAAAAAGTCAAGAGAGGAAAGAAAAGTTCGGTTCACACCCCCTAAAGAAAACTTGAGTGGCATGTACTGCTCATGTCTTCTACTAGTAAACTACTTTTTGTCGACCCACGAGTCCCAAATGAAGTGATTATTTGCTGATTGAAGGTATTGCCAGTCTGATTATTGCAACTTTTCCAGTGAACATAGGTCGCAATACTCTTATTTTCATTGACATTGTTCAATTTGGTTAATTCAAAGCCAGTCCAAATGGAAGTCGTATTGTACAGGATTTTGTGTCTGAGTGGTAGCCACCTGTACACCTCCTGAATGTGCTCTGTTTTCAACCAAGGCAGTATGTGTATTGTTTGCAATTATTCTTGCAGAGTGCTTGCTCGATTGTAAGCTTATGTGTTTGGCTGAACTTAGAGAAGAATGGCTTAGTATTGTGAGAGATTTGTATGGAGTATCCACCCTCACCCCCCCAATACCCCCCACCCCATATCCCCCCCAACCCTTGCTGTCTACACCCCCTAAACATAACCTACCCCCACGAAATAAAACCCCAAAGACCCAGACCCTGTATAGACAATATGCCACATATGAAAGCTACCCCGGGTCTATCTTGGGTCAGCCACCCTGGACCGGGATCAAAAGAAAATGGAAGAGATAGTCTGAGATCTGAGGAACCCAATACTCTAATCAGAAATTGAATCGGAGGAATACAACGGCCAGGAGAGCAATATAAGTGCTGGACGTCCTAATAAGGAGTGGAAAAGTACCAGCATGCCCTAACAAGGACTGGAAGATAACCATGCAAAAGAAAAGAGTGGCAAATAGTGCCCAGAGCAAAGTACCATGTGCTCAAGAATGTGATTGGTCAACTTTGTAAATAACCTTGTGTGCTGTATTGTGATTAGATTACTTTTACTGTTATGTTGTATGGTTGGCTCACCCAAATAAGGGGGTGAGTTTTCCTTCATTTCTCCTATAAAAGGAGCCTTGTTGCATGATTTGTGGCA
The DNA here is from genome assembly GCA_945261195.1 of Cryptosula pallasiana. Lineage (NCBI taxonomy): Eukaryota > Metazoa > Bryozoa > Gymnolaemata > Cheilostomatida > Cryptosulidae > Cryptosula > Cryptosula pallasiana. Next base: position 43,321,954 of record OX183132.1, on the reverse strand, counting down.
GAAGTCAAGTGGAGTTGTTAGATACCATTATATCTTGCTAAATGGATTGTGCATAAATAAAGTATTGTTAATTAAACCTTTGTCATTGTGTGTTTGGGTCTAGGACCCCGTCAGTTGGTAGCGTTGATTCGGATTGATTCCGAAGTAATATTCAGAAGTTGTTGGAGTGACCCTGTTGTGTCTGGTAGCTAGTGTAAAAACTACTACATTGGTGGCAGTAGTGGGATTGGAAGCAAACAAGAAGACACAACGGAGAGAGGAGAAAGAAGTTGAAGCTGTACAGACCCTGTATCACTCCATATCTCTACAGACCCTGTATCCACTCCGAAGCTATACAGACCCTTTATCACTCCATATCTATACAGACCCTGTATCCACTCCCCTCCCCCTACCCCGAAGTTATACAGTGCTGGTATAACCCCATCTATTGTTTTTACTTCACTAAAGGACTTTTTTGGTGCCACTAGCACCCTGTACAGTACCCCCTCCCCCTCCAAGCAGCTATCCCAGCCCGGGATAACCCCATACACCACTTATTCTTTGCCAGATCAACCACTCCATACCCCATAGCTTGCCATTGACCAAGAATGGCCACCAAAAGAGCTGGGAGCGCTGGCAGGAACCCCGTAGGAGCTCAACCCACAATAGCACAATAGCAGCTGACAGAGGCCCTGCAGAGTTTGATGCAACTACCACAAAGGCCAACACAGACACCTTTTAAAGCCCCCAAATACGACGGCACCGGAGACGTCGAGAACTTTATTACTCGATTCATTGAGGTAGCAGATACCAACGATTCGGTACCAACCCACTGCATTGATGCATCTCCGAGAAGCCTTGAGAGATGATGCACTTGAATGTGGTCGCCCCCCTCACGTAGAAGGCATCTTCTCCGCCTTATATGCCCGATTTGAACTCACCCCAGCACAAGCAAAGTTGATTATGCTACGACGCACCCCCAAGACCTCACTCCAGCAACACGCTAACGAGGTAAAGAAGCTGGTACCTGTTGCGTATGACGACATCCCTCCCAGAAGAGTCGATCGGATGGCTCTGGAAACTTTTGCCAGTACAATAGGCCACGCTTATCTACAACGGAGCTTGCTGGCGGTACAACCCCACGACCTCGAAGCAACCATCCGAGCCGGCAATGAGTATCTACAGATAAAAACTGGATTTGAGGAGAAACCTTCCAGAGTGAGGTTGATAGAAGAGGAAGAAGAGCAGGAGCCGCTCCCCCCACAGGTGGACCCTAACACACCATCCCCCCAAACCAGATCCACCAGGCAGCTACCATACCCGAAGACACTCTTTCCCTGCTGTTAAAGAACATGCAGATGCTTACAGAGGCCGTCAAACTCCAGTCCGAAGAACTGCAGAGATTCCACCAACCACCGGAACCCTCCCTTACTGCCACTCCCACATACCCCCACACCCCGTCGCCTCCCCTCCAGTGCTGGGGTTGCGGTGCCATTGGCCACCCTCAAAGGAGCTGTCTCACCAACCCCTGGCCATCTACCCCGGCTCCCCCCAACCAACAGTCAAAAAACGGGAGCCACCCGCAGTAGGGAGACCGGCCCCTAACTGCCCCAGGGCACCCTGGAACTATAGGAAAAGGATAGCAGAGTTGGAATGGTACAACCCCATAGAACCAATTGTGCCTCCCAGAAGAGAGAGACAACCAGCTACCCAGATGCCAGAGCCCTGGCAGCTAACTACCACCAACAGATACACCCCCTTGCAAGATTTGGAAGACTTCGAGTTTTGCCCAGCTACACTCAACCCCAGCAGTCAGACTTTGCCAGCTCTTTGTCCGACGCCACTGCACACCACATACTCCCCCCATCCCCGTAGGCAACAAACCGCTGTTCAAGCCAGTCATGGTAACCACACCATGGTAGAAGCTGCGCCAAGCATACCAAGTCGACACTCGACTCTGCCAAGGGATACACGGCCATCTCGCCCTCGAGAACGCCGCCCCCCTGCCTCCAGGCCCTCAGCTGTCAAGCCAGCCACCCTCTTATACCCCCCCCCAGAGCGCCCTTACCAAGCTAGTTATTTTCTCCCAGGACGAATAGAAGGAAGGCCAGCTTCAGTGCTCATTGACACCGAATACACCACAAATCTGTTGTCACAACATCTATTCAACCGGTTGTCTCCTGCCACCAGAAACTCCCTTCAAGAAGGAGACTCGCATGGCATCCTAGCCGACGGATGGCATATCCCCTTCCTTGGCACAATCCACTTGCCCATTCATCTTCGAGATATCAAGACTGAAGCCACCTTTGTGGTGGGGCAGATAAATGAAGATGCCATCCTGGGAATGCCTTTTCTCACCTCTAACTAGTGCCACATGAAGTTCAATCAATCTATCATTGTAATTCACGGTCGGGAACTTGCATGCACTGATCAACAAGGCAGGATGCTCACTACAGGTGTGCAAGTGATTCGAGACACCCACCTCCCCCCACGCACAGAGATGACAGTACTGTGCAAAGTCATACACCCCGATCACCTTCCCTTTGGTATTGTAGAAGGTACCCCGGACTCCCCGCCATTGGCCGCCAGCCTCAACACCCCAAACGACAAACACCACCTATTGGTGCATTGCCTCAACCCCACTAATCAACCACTTGACCTCAAAGCTGGAAAGACTACCGGAAAGTACACTGGTGTGCTCCCCAGCGACATTGAACTACCCACAAAAGAATGTGAACCTACCCGCCTATCCCCTTTCCCCCTTCCCCTCCCCTGTGCCAGAGCACTTGGAAAAGTTATATCTGCGAGCTCTATACAGCTGTCACACCCCACAAGAAGCATTCCAGCTAGCCCAACTCCTATACTCCTACGAGTCAGTATTTAGCAAAGGAGACCACGACATGGGACGCACAGACCTCGTAGCTCATAGTATCCCACTGAAACCTGGAACTCAGCCTATCAGGCAGCAACCTCACAGACTAGGCCCCCACAAGGAGAAGGAAGCGGAAGAGCAAGTAACCAAACTACTTGAGAAGGGGTTCATCGAACACAGTACTGGTGCCTGGAGTTCCCCCGTGGTGTTGGTAAAAAAGAAGGATGGCACCTGGCGCTTTTGCATTGATTACCGGCGTTTAAACGCAGTGACGCAGCAAAACGCTTATCCCCTTCCCCAAATAGACGAGAGTTTGGATGCCCTGTCAGGTAGCCGCTACTTCAGTACAATCGACTTGATCAGCGGATATTGGCAGGTGCCACTGGATGCTGATGCCAGCAACAAGTCCGCTTTCTCTACCAGGTCTGGCCTGTACAAATTGAACGTCCTTCCGTTTGGGTTGACTTCTGCCCCCGCCACCTTCCAGAGGCTCATGGAACGGGTACTCCATGGTCTCCATTGGAAATCACTCCTCTTGTACCTGGATGATATTATTGTCATCGGCCCTGATTTCCACAACAATCTCCACCGGCTGGCCAAAGTACTACAACGGCTAAAAGCAGCCAATCTCAAGCTGAAGCCCAGCAAGTGTGAACTCTTGCAATCACAAGTCAGATACCTGGGCCACGTGGTTAGTGAACGTGGTGTATCTACAGACCCTGAGAAGATCGCAGCCGTCCGAGATCGGCCAACCCCCACCCGTCTAAAGGAGCTACAGGCTTTCCTCGATACGGTTGGATATTACCGGCAGTACCTACCCCGGTTTTCCACCGTAGCCAAGCCACTGTCTAAACTCACCTGCAAAGACGTCCCCTGGGAGTGGAACCCCCCTCATAGAGAAGCTTTTGTACAGCTTAAAGCAGGAATGCTCTCCGCCCCTATTCTCGGCTACCCCGATGCCCACAGTCCATACATCTTGGATACCGATGCCAGTGACGACGGCGTTGGAGCTGTCCTCTCTCAGATACAAAACAGAGAAGAACGAGTAATCGCTTATTATAGCAAAACCCTGAGTCCCCCTGAAAGGAATTATTGCGTCACTCGTGAGGAGTTACTAGCAGTAATTAAATCCACCAAACATTTCCGACCCTACCTCTATGGACAAACCTTCCGGATTAGGATTGATCATGCCTCTGTCATGTGGCTATGCAAAAGGAAGGAGCCGTCCAGCCAAGTAACCCGATGGCACAAGACATTGTCCAAATTCTAATTCACGATTGAACATCGTAGTGGGCACCTGCACGGAAATGCGGACGGACTCAGCAGGCGTTGCCCCCCAGACTGCAAGTAATGTGGACACATAGAGGCTAGGGATGGAAGACCCACAAAAGAAGAAATAGTTCGTACTCTTCCCCCCCTTTCCCCTACCCCCCCCCCTTTCCAACCTCCACGGGTCCACCCCATCATACCCAACCCCCAAGTCGATGCTGTCACTCGCTCACGCCCCCTACCCCCTGACACATACTTGGTTGAAGCCCAGAGGACCGGCCGTCACCCCCGTAGCTGTTGTATACGAGGCTATCAAGACTCACTCCCCCATTGATCCTTCCCAGTTAGAGCTAGGCAGCACGAGTTACGGCAGCTCAAAAAAAGGTTACACTCCATGCAACTTCAGCCAGATGACGTCCTAGAGATACACCAATCCGGGGCAACGCAGGTCACACTGGTGTGCTGTATGCCCCCCAGTCTCAGAGGCGAAGTAGTCTGGGAAACCCTTGTCATGGCCCACCAAGGCATTCAACGCACTCTGAAGAGGCTCAACCTTACTTGGTATTGGCCGGGAATGACTGCTGATGTATGTCGAGCAATAAACAGCTGTGAGATGTGTCAGCCAGCCAAACATGGTGGGACAAGACCCAACCCTACTAGGAAGAGAATGTACGCCGGCCAGCCATGGCAAAAGTTGGCCGTAGATTTAGTCGGCCCCCTTCCAGAGACAGACCGTGGTAACAAGTGGATTCTCGTTTTAACGGACCACTTCACTCGCTGGCAAGATGCCCTCCCCTCCCTGACGCTACAGCCCCAGTAGTTGCCACCCGCCTTGGACGAACAGGTATTCTGCTACTTTGGACTGCCTAAGCAAATGCATACTGTTCAGGGCGCTCAGTTCAAATCCAGTCTCATGCGGGAGCTGTGCACCCTTTGGCGAGTCAAAAAGACCCGGACTACCCCTACCACCCCCAAGCCAATGGAGTCGTGGAGTGCAACAACCGCGTACTAGGAGATGCACTACGTTCCCCCCTGCTAAAGAGGCGGCCAGAAGAATGGGACATGATCTTTCCCCAGCTAATAAGAGCTTTCCGTGCTACCCTCCACTCCACTACAGGAGAAACCCCTAACTTCCTTATGTTTGGTAGAGAATTACGCCTCCCTGACCAGTTGACTCACCACCCCCACCTCGTCGAGTGCGTGCCAGTACATGAGTATGCCCAGGCACTGCAGCAGAGGCTGGAAGAGGTACACGAGACCCTCAGAACAGAGCAGAAACAAATAAGGGACGACGCTGGTGAGGAGCCTTCCCTGTTCAAAATGGGCGATGAAGTATGGCTAGAGAATAAGATCAGACGGAAAGGCGAAAATCCAAAACTTCAACCAAAGTTCGTCGGACCCTACTTGGGGGAAGAAGCCTATAGCAATCATACATACCCAATTAATAGGCACGGACAGTATTCTGTACATAATGGCAGCCGTCTCGAGCCATATAAAGCCAGCCTGGAGCCATATGGACAAGCTCCTGCAGCCCTAGAACCAGTCCGCCGCCCCAATATGAGGGGCGCCGTCCCCCGGAGACGAAGAAGTCCCCCCACCACCCCTCCAAGATGCTCCCCTCCCCCTCTGAGAGCTACCCTTCCCCCAAGACCATCCCTTGTCCTTCCCCTCCGCCCAAATACCATTAGTCAAAAGAGGAGCAGAACGTAGTCCACAGCAACTTAGAGAGGAGTCCCCCCTTAACGCCTCCAGCGAAAATGGTACAAATTGGACTAGAACTGGCCAAACTAGAGGCCGCCCAACAACTACAGAAGTTTTCCCCCCGTTAGTCACCCCTTCCCCCACCATAGCGACAACACCTACAGGACACCCTAGGCAAAATGTGGGACCCCCCAGCGGTATGGTGAACCCTGGTTCCACCAGGTGGCTGCAAATCGTGACTCTATATGGAAAGAGCAGTACGGCGAGAATTTACAGTTATTGGCCGAAGTAAAGGCATTCACCACCATGTCTGAAAAACCCACACCCCCATGCCTAATCTCAAATCGATTGCCTGAAAGTCCCCTACCCCCATGCAAAAGCCCAGCCCCCTTCCTTAACCCCCCCACCACCACAGGGGCCGCCCAAGACGCCTCCACTTTGCCCTACTAGAAGTAATCCCACCAGCAAACCAGTTCTAACCAGTTTGATGCCCAGTAACACAAACACCTCAGTCCTTTCTTCGTCAACAACTTGCGCCGAACAATCCGCTTTGTTACAGCTGATAACTACTTATCTAGCTCAACTGAAGGCAAAAATTGACCACTCTGGTCTACAACTGGAAAAGGATGACGACGAGCTGCTACTGGAAGCGAACATGGCCGAATACCACCCCCCCCTTGCAGTGCCCAAGGAGACCAGTTAGTGGAAATATCCCCCACAGAGCCGACTTCATGCACTAGTTCACCAGTAACTAACCTGACTGATTGCAGGTGGATGCTACCGAATAACCCTTATGAAGAACCGGCACAGCCAGCCCTTCGAGAGCCAGCCCCTTCCTGGAACAGCTTTAGCGAATTTCCAAACCTTTCCCCGTCTAAACGTCACCAACCAGAGCAGACACAAAAATCTTCCCCTATTCCCCCACCCCCTTTCAAACACGCAAGCTACAGCCACTGTCTGAGAAGCACCCCTACAGTACCCCTACCCCCAGAAGGGACCACCAGCAACCGGATTGGCGAGCGCCACTGCCCCCACTGGGCATAAGCTGATACCCCTAAAAGAGCACCTTTCCTCTTCCCCACCCCCTTTCCCCAAGGCCACCCACACTAGTGATGAACAGAGTACAAGTAATGAATGTAAATTAGAGACTACGTCGCTAATGAAGCGGGGGTATGTGAGAGATTTGTATGAAGTATCCACCCTCACCCCCCCATACCCCCACCCCCATACCCCCCCAACCCTTGCTGTCTACACCCCCCTAAATACAACCTACAACTCCTTCTCCATTCACCTACACGCAAACTACCCCCACGAAATCAAACCCCAAAGACCCACATCCTGTATAGACACTATGCCACATATAAAAGCTACCCCGGGTTAACCCGGGTCAGCTACCGCGGGCCGGGATCAAAAGAAAATGGAAGGGATAGCCTGGGGTCTGAGGACCCAATGCCCTAATCAGAAATTGAATCGAAGGAATACAACGGCCAGGAGAGCAAGCTAAACAGCTGGACGCCCTAATAAGGAGTGGAAAAGTACCAGCATGCCCTAATAAGGACTGGAAGATAACCAAGCTAAAGAAAAGAGCGGCAAATAGTGCCCAGAGCAAAGTACCATGTGCTCAAGACTGTGATTGGTCAACTTTGTAAATAACCTTGTGTGCTGTATTGTGATTAGATTACTTTTACTGTTATGTTGTATGGTTGGCTCACCCAAATAAGGGGGTGAGTTTTCCTCCATTTCTCCTATAAAAGGAGCCTTGTCGCATGATTTGTGGCAGAAGTCAAGTGGAGTTGTTAGATACCATTATATCTTGCTAAATGGATTGTGCATAAATAAAGTATTGTTAATTAAACTTTTGTCATTTTGTGTTTGGGTCTAGGACCCCGTCAGTTGGTAGCGTTGATTTGGAGTGATTCCGAAGTAATATTCAGAAGTTGTTGGAGTGACCCCGTTGTGTCTGGTAGCTAGTGTAAAAACTACTACAGTATGTAGGTGACAATAATTATTCCGTAATTATCGCCCACTGTATTCTGAACTAATTCGGCCGACTTTATTGCGGGCCGAACTATCAGGGCACCAGGTGCTTTGCGTCGTACTTTTCATTTTAGCAAGAGAATACGCAGTAAGAGGGAGAAACCGACTCTCACTTTCCGCCAAGTTGGCTCTATCTGTGCTTGTAGCTGTGCTTCTTCTTGGTGCAAGAGGATCTTCTGGGAGTTAGGCTAACTCTGACTTTATTATGGTCTAACACAAGTATTTTTACAGAATAGAACAAGGAGAATCTATGTAAGCCACGCCCTACATTTGCAGCACCCAAAAGTAGTTTAATAACGATCGTGGAAAATGTTCGCACACATAATAATAATAATAATAATAATAATGATAATGATAATGATAATGATAATGATAATGATAATGATAATGATAATGATAATGATAATGATAATGATAATGATAATGATAATGATAATGATAATGATAATGATAATGATAATGATAATGATAATGATAATGATAATGATAATGATAATGATAATGATAATGATAATGATAATGATAATGATAATGATAATGATAATGATAATGATAATGATAATGATAATGATAATGATAATGATAATGATAATGATAATGATAATGATAATGATAATGATAATGATAATGATAATGATAATGATAATGATAATGATAATGATAATGATAATGATAATGATAATGATAATGATAATGATAATGATAATGATAATGATAATGATAATGATAATGATAATGATAATGATAATGATAATGATAATGATAATGATAATGATAATGATAATGATAATGATAATGATAATGATAATGATAATGATAATGATAATGATAATGATAATGATAATGATAATGATAATGATAATGATAATGATAATGATAATGATAATGATAATGATAATGATAATGATAATGATAATGATAATGATAATGATAATGATAATGATAATGATAATGATAATGATAATGATAATGATAATGATAATGATAATGATAATGATAATGATAATGATAAATGATAATGATAATGATAATGATAATGATAATGATAATGATAATGATAATGATAATGATAATGATAATGATAATGATAATGATAATGATAATGATAATGATAATGATAATGATAATGATAATGATAATGATAATGATAATGATAATGATAATGATAATGATAATGATAATGATAATGATAATGATAATGATAATGATAATGATAATGATAATGATAATGATAATGATAATGATAATGATAATGATAATGATAATGATAATGATAATGATAATGATAATGATAATGATAATGATAATGATAATGATAATGATAATGATAATGATAATGATAATGATAATGATAATGATAATGATAATGATAATGATAATGATAATGATAATGATAATGATAATGATAATGATAATGATAATGATAATGATAATGATAATGATAATGATAATGATAATGATAATGATAATGATAATGATAATGATAATGATAATGATAATGATAATGATAATGATAATGATAATGATAATGATAATGATAATGATAAATGATAATGATAATGATAATGATAATGATAATGATAATGATAATGATAATGATAATGATAATGATAATGATAATGATAATGATAATGATAATGATAATGATAATGATAATGATAATGATAATGATAATGATAATGATAATGATAATGATAATGATAATGATAATGATAATGATAATGATAATGATAATGATAATGATAATGATAATGATAATGATAATGATAATGATAATGATAATGATAATGATAATGATAATGATAATGATAATGATAATGATAATGATAATGATAATGATAATGATAATGATAATGATAATGATAATGATAATGATAATGATAATGATAATGATAATGATAATGATAATGATAATGATAATGATAATGATAATGATAATGATAATGATAATGATAATGATAATGATAATGATAATGATAATGATAATGATAATGATAATGATAATGATAATGATAATGATAATGATAATGATAATGATAATGATAATGATAATGATAATGATAATGATAATGATAATGATAATGATAATGATAATGATAATGATAATGATAATGATAATGATAATGATAATGATAATGATAATGATAATGATAATGATAATGATAATGATAATGATAATGATAATGATAATGATAATGATAATGATAATGATAATGATAATGATAATGATAATGATAATGATAATGATAATGATAATGATAATGATAATGATAATGATAATGATAATGATAATGATAATGATAATGATAATGATAATGATAATGATAATGATAATGATAATGATAATGATAATGATAATGATAATGATAATGATAATGATAATGATAATGATAATGATAATGATAATGATAATGATAATGATAATGATAATGATAATGATAATGATAATGATAATGATAATGATAATGATAATGATAATGATAATGATAATGATAATGATAATGATAATGATAATGATAATGATAATGATAATGATAATGATAATGATAATGATAATGATAATGATAATGATAATGATAATGATAATGATAATGATAATGATAATGATAATGATAATGATAATGATAATGATAATGATAATGATAATAATAATAATAATAATAATAATAATAATAATAATAATAATAATAATAATAATAATAATAATAATAATAATAATAATAATAATAATAATAATAATAATAATAATAATAATAATAATAATAATAATAATAATAATAATAATAATAATAATAATAATAATAATAATAATAATAATAATAATAATAATAATAATAATAATAATAATAATAATAATAATAATAATAATAATAATAATAATAATAATAATAATAATAATAATAATAATAATAATAATAATAATAATAATAATAATAATAATAATAATAATAATAATAATAATAATAATAATAATAATAATAATAATAATAATAATAATAATAATAATAATAATAATAATAATAATAATAATAATAATAATAATAATAATAATAATAATAATAATAATAATAATAATAATAATAATAATAATAATAATAATAATAATAATAATAATAATAATAATAATAATAATAATAATAATAATAATAATAATAATAATAATAATAATAATAATAATAATAATAATAATAATAATAATAATAATAATAATAATAATAATAATAATAATAATAATAATAATAATAATAATAATAATAATAATAATAATAATAATAATAATAATAATAATAATAATAATAATAATAATAATAATAATAATAATAATAATAATAATAATAATAATAATAATAATAATAATAATAATAATAATAATAATAATAATAATAATAATAATAATAATAATAATAATAATAATAATAATAATAATAATAATAATAATAATAATAATAATAATAATAATAATAATAATAATAATAATAATAATAATAATAATAATAATAATAATAATAATAATAATAATAATAATAATAATAATAATAATAATAATAATAATAATAATAATAATAATAATAATAATAATAATAATAATAATAATAATAATAATAATAATAATAATAATAATAATAATAATAATAATAATAATAATAATAATAATAATAATAATAATAATAATAATAATAATAATAATAATAATAATAATAATAATAATAATAATAATAATAATAATAATAATAATAATAATAATAATAATAATAATAATAATAATAATAATAATAATAATAATAATAATAATAATAATAATAATAATAATAATAATAATAATAATAATAATAATAATAATAATAATAATAATAATAATAATAATAATAATAATAATAATAATAATAATAATAATAATTTAATTAATTATTTATTGGTGATTGCAAATAGAATTACGCAGTTTGGCAAGAACGAATTGTGCAAGGAGAGAAATAGAAATGTTCATAAGTAGCTAAGGGAACATAGATGTGAACAAGATGGCGTCTCTCTATAGACGGAATGCCAGCGTCCCTCACAGTATTCTTCAGATGGTTTGCTATAGACATTGTAAGCAATGGTAAAGCTGTAGAGCGTGTATCTTTTCTTGGCTGGTCTATCAGCTTAGGATTAAACAAAATCAGCGAAACTAGCAACATTAAGCAGTTTGCATAAAAAAGTCAGCCGTTTTAAATTATGATTTTTTGAAACTAATTGGTTGCTGTTTTAACAAAACCATTAAGAATCAAATCAAAATGAAAAAAATTCTTTTAGCTTGTACCTTTAAAGTGTCTAATGAATGAAATTACTTGATCACGAACTTTGTTTATACTGAAGTGTAAGAAGTTATTTTTTATTTATATAATTTCTAGGAAAACATCACTCTCGCAAATGGATCAACACCACCAGCTGAACAGATAGACATTGGAACGCTAGATGTGATGTTTTCTTCTGAATCTGAAGATCTTACGCCAGAGGAAGCACGGGAAAAGTCAGAAAGATATGAGGCTCCCATTACTCTACAAAGTAAAAAGTTCATGGGTGTTTGTGAAGCACCTGTGCCATCACTGCTTACCCTTACATACAACAGCCTCCCTTACACCGAAGAACAGAAGAAAGAATTTTTCAGTCACTTTGATTTTCCAAATTTCGAAAAAGATGGATTGTATCCGACCCATGGATTTACTGAATGAAAGCACTATGACATACTACAATTAATTACCGAGTTTTTGTATCGCAATAAATCAAGTTAAAAATCAAACCGGCAGTTTTTTGTTGCTTACAGTTTCCAACAACAACATAAACTTCAACCAGCAGAAGTTGTATCCTGCTTTACTAGAATAACCTTGTTTGGTAACAGTATGCTTTTTAGGTTTTGGTTTTAGGTTTCTGGTTTTGATTATTGTAACAATATATAGCAGTATAAAATGTGGTGTTCAGATGCATGAAGTTGTTAGTTGAAAACGTAACCTGTATGATAACATAAACTACCTGAAAACAACAGTGCATTGGTAGGCATTAGTGAATGATAGAGATGATAATAAAGATCTGCTACGATAAAAGTAGTAAGGTAGGAAAAAATCTCTCATGGAGTCTAAAGATAAGGTTCACCTGGTTCCAAGTGCTATTTAGTAGGCACCAGTGATATCATGAGAGCCTGTGGGGTACCTTTTTTTGTGCACCAGGTGTTATAATTTTTAATGTTTGCTATGTATTTATTCTGTAACGTTTGTTTATAATGGGACTTGTATGTCGATTTAGATGCACAGGTTTGATTATTTTATTAAGATGGTATGAGAACCTGGGTACTGGTTTTGTACACCATTTAATATTGTTTTTTATTGTGCAGGGGTTGTTTTTATTATTATTGTATGATGATTTAAATTGGGGCGTTAGAGTATTGTATAAAAATGAAGCGTCGTGTTATTATATTGTTATTGAAAGATAAGATGTTAACGGAGAAAGATGTTGAAATAAGAGTGATGAATGAAAATGATAGTGTTGATGATACTACGAGTGACATTGTAGATGTTTTTTTTCGAGTCTGAACTGGAAAATGCTAATGATTATTATGATCTTGGTATTTGTCATAGGATTTTCTACTTCTGGAGGCCTTACTGAGTTTAGTGTATATGAAAACGCTGTAAAAGGAATACAAAAAGCGAGAACTTCTCCCAATCGATTCATAAATGAAACTATTGGCGGATGACGAAAATCTTCCTTATCATGAATGGTAATACTGAAAGTTTTGACCTGAGGGCGTGTTCTCATTTTACAAGGATTATTGTGGGACCAACTGGATCGGGGAAGACGCAAGCGATTTTATGAACAATTGAAACTAGCCAGACTATAGTTTATCCACCACCGGTAAAAACACATTGCTGTTATGGAGCCTATCAAAACACTTTTGACAATGTAACCGGAATGATATTTCATGAGGAAATGATAAATGTAATGACAAGTTTTCCCAGAGATGGACAAAACAGATGGTTGATGTTTGATGATTTGATGGACGAAGTTTCTAAAAAAGCAGATACAGACAAACAAAACAAGGGCTCGCATATTTGTACGCTAAAAGACGACCATGTTCAGAAGAAGTGTCAACAGAACCTAGAAGTGCTTAGTTTTCTTTTTTACATTTTTTACTGCTTATATATTTCAGCTTTTTTATTAAAATCATTAGTCAAAGTAATGTTTATATAATCAAAATCGATATAAGTAAACATATTTATAAATAAACTTGGTTATGGTCAGAGGCATATATGGATATGTACGTATACATGAATGGAGATTGATATGTATATGTTCATGAAAGTAGCAATAAGGGAGCAGATCTCTGTCACGAAAGCCTAAGGAGAAGGTTCTCCTGGTTCCATGTGTACTTGAAGTAGGCATCAGTTACCATGAGAACCTGTGAGGTACCTTTTTGTGTGCACCAGTTGTTTAGAATGTATGGAATTTATAGTGTGGAATGTTGATTTAGACATTGGTTTGTACTTTATGGTATTTGTGATGGAGTTTCTCCTGGTCCTGTTTATTAGGTCTAAGGTGCCTTTTTTGTGCACCAGGTGTTTAGAATGTATGGTATTTGTTGGTGTGGTATGTTGATTATTTATTGAGTCCTCCTGGACCCTGTTGGTACATTTTTGTTTGCACCAGGTGTTTTGAATGTTTTGGTGAATTTTGATTTTAGATTAGGTGGTTTGAGTATTGTATAAACATGAAGCGTTGTATGATTGTAAAGCTTTATTATATAAGAAATATTATAGACATGCATGAAATACTTCTAACATGAGTTCGGAAGTACAGACAGAAGAACTCTTTATCTATTTGCAAGTATTTGTAAATATGAGGACAGATTTTGTACGAAGTTTTTTTTTCCAATTCAATGGATATAATTTTTGAAAAAGTTCCTTATCCCTAGCGCTCTTTTTAATTATTTTTTAAATAATTGTTAATATTTACGAGTTTTACCATTTTTAGAATAGTTCCAAAATTGTTTTTGTCATAACATGGAAAATCTCTATAGCATTGTCTTGTTGAGAGATATATGTTAAAGCGTTCGTATTGAATCGATGAAAGTTCTCTGTACAGAGCTCCCGTGCTTAGCATGCGTTGTGTGATGCATAATATGTCCGCTTGGAACGTCAATTGGTATACCGCTTTCTGCTGAACAATCTCATTATCTCTCACGTATTTACGATATATTTCCGGAACGAAATCTTTTAAGTAGAGCGTTTTCGATGACATATTGATCTAAAATGAAAGGATACGCATCAGTAAAGGGTGAAAAGTATTGCAGTAAAATAGTTAAATTTTTTATTTTTCAACTACTGCTAAATAATATTTTTTGTTAATTCTTACCTTATCACAAAGAATCCTGATTGTTGTGTATTTATTGGTGTAGTCGATGTTGTTTCCTCAGAGGCGATTGCTGGAGAGAATGATTTCTGTGTAGATAAAAGCAGTTCTTAAATGCTAAATGTCACACCTATTAACCCTACAACCAATGAGAAACTCACGCAAAAGTCTCTTCGTAATGATTTTATTTGCGCGAAAATCCTTTATAATATATAGAGATTTTTCGTGCAAAAGTGTTGTTTTTTTTCCCGCAAAAATTTGTATATGTTATGAAAGGTTTTCCACGCAAAGAATGTTGTTTTTTGCGCAAAAAATGTGATTTTCCAGACTAAAAATGTTGTTTTATTTTCGCAAAAGATTTTTTGTCACGCGAAAATTGTATATATTATATAAGTATATTATATATTATATCCAATCCAGTATCCTTCTCCATTCTGTGGCTACAATATATCTAGCTTTGGAGATGATTGGAACCATCCAATATTTCTAGATAGAGAATCAACAGCTGTCCGTAAAAATGCTGTGTGGTTGTTTTCTTCTTTCCGAGAACGCACATTCATGAAATCTACTTGCTTCTGCTCTCCTAGTCCAGCTACAATTGTTGGACGATGTTTAAACTTGATTGTGACTTTTTTGTGTAGCGTGTAGGCATCGTCTCCATTCAGCCATTCAGCCATTTGCAATTTCTTTTTCTCCTTTTCGCGTTCTACGAGCTTTCAACAAAGCTCTAGCTTCTCGAAGAAATGTATGTTACACAGGATTGTAATACAGCTCTTTTAACATGACGACGTCCATTTCCCAGTACCTGGAATGATCAAAGACTTCTTCTTATGTGTTTGTTTTGGTGTTTCTTGTATTTATTCAATGTAGATATATCTCCATAACTAAAAAATTATTTACGCTCAAGCCTCTCTCTCTCCTCTCCCCTCTCTCCCCTCTCTCCCCTCTCTCCGCTCTCCTCTCTCCTCTCTCCGCTCTCCGCTCTCCTCTCTCCTCTCTCCTCTCTCCTCTCTCCTCTCTCTCCTCTCTCCTCTCTCCTCTCTCCTCTCTCTCTCTCTCTCTCTCTCTCTCGATACCATATGAGTTCGAATTATGTAAAGAAATTATCAAAACTTAGCAGTTGTGATTCCTTGATTCGGTAACAAACTTTTAAATTTTGCTGTAGTTTGTGGTTCCTGATTGTATTGCGCCTTCTTCGGCTAAAAAATATCGCAGCAAATTTTTGAAAGCCCTTGCATTCAACCACTCATCTCCAATTTTCAGTACGTTTTTATTTGAGCTGTACATGCCAATTTTATTCAATCGATCCAACCATCTGACACCACTTGCTTGATCACCTTTCTTTCTTGTTAAACTAGATACCTTTTTCTCCAACTCTTCTAAATGCTCCTTCTCACCCTAATTATTGTCATCTCAATTATCAGCAACAAGCACATTTTCAAACAAGTATGAGTTGTTGGCATCAAACAAGCTCTTTTTTATTGGAGCTGTCTCACTAACATCTAACACAAGTGTAGATTCGCTTGGTAAAAAGGTGTCAGACTTGTCAGCAATTATCGTGTTATTAGCCAATGGAGATTTAGGTTGTGTCTTTGGTTTCTTGATAGGACTCCAGTTATCCGTTCGTGGGTGGTTATTTTGAATTTTTCTGACATCGCTCAAATACATACGCACGTTTTGAACATTTTCATCTAGTTTTTAGTACTCCGACAAACCAGAATCATATGCTGTTTCCAGCAAAGCATTTTGCTATTTCTTCATATCTGTCACCGTTATATCTTTTATAGGGTTATGAAACATCGGAGGCATATCTTTTTTTTCCTCTGTCGGTTTTTCACTCCCAGCTTTTTTCGGTAATTTACTGTAATCATTTTCAGGCAAAAAATTAGCGTCTAGAACATGTTAAAGGCTGGGGGCTAATGGTTTTGTTGGTTTTATTGACGATAAAACAGGTACAATAAGAGTTTCTATCGATGATTGGAACAGATCAGAGTTGACCGTTTTGATTGAAGCAATTTTTCCTCTCTTTCTCAGATCACACAGAGCTAAAATAGCCATTATATTCCTTACCATTCTTGGTGAGAGATTCATCTTGTCCTCCTTCTTATACAGGTTTCAGTATTCCAGGAACTAATGTGCTGATAAAAGCTCCTCGTAGGGAAGTTAGAAACCCTCCTCTTTGCAATACAGCTTTTTTATCATCTACCGTTGGTTTCCTAACCAGACGAGCAATGTCCTTCGCAATTCGTTGCAACTGATTAAACTGAGCAGTTGACAATGGTATCATTCCATTTATAATAGCTGTAGCGCATTCCATTAGAGTCACAATAAGATATTTTTTATAATCAGGTGTTACAGACTTTTGAATTGAAGTGAATGCGGTGTTGAGTGATAACAACATTGCGGCATTTCTTTTTAATTTTTGTTGCAAAGTTTTAGTCGTTATATTACTAACATGTCACACTGTTGAATAACAAAATATGCGTGAGATGAACTGAATAGTAATTGTATTTTTATGCTTTTTGGGTACATATAGTATCATAGGATCAGTTGATGTAAAGTTTCCCAACAACCTGTGTTGACCGTTCGGTTGCTGAGTTGTGTGTATCTGTAGAAAAGAGAATGACTTCTTTGTCGCTTGTTCAAATGACTCTTGTTTGTACATATTTTACTCTTGAGGGAAAGCATTGACGAGCCAAATAGCTAATCGATGAATCGTCTCTAGGGTTTTTTTAACAAAAAAATTAGTGGCTATTCAAGGAATTTGTATGATTTTCATTTTAAAAACATATATTAAACAATGAAAATGACACTTATGTTCAAATGATGACTATGTTTGTATACAGAGCATTGGCACCAGCTTTACCAGAAACTTCATCAATCAAGTCATCAACTATCAACCATCTATTTTGTCCATCTCTGGGAAAACTCGTTGTTATATCTATCATTCTTTCGTGAAAGATCACTCCGGGTACAACATCAAAGGCCTTTTGATAAGCTCCATAACAGTGATGAATTTCTACCGGTGAAAGATAAGTCGCCAGATTAGTTGCATAGCCCGTGAGGCATTTGTTATTTTGTTAGAATGGTGACACTTTGGGAGGTATTTTTGTTTGAAATCATCAGCAAAACTGGGAAAAAAAAAAATAAAACAACGTTACTACAAGCCTGACCTTAGAAAGTTTGACGTGCATTGATGCCGAAGTGTGAATTTCATTAAAATAACATTAAACAACAGAGCTGACAATTCTTTAAATATGCAATAATAAATAACCAAAGGAGTGAAATGAATTGGGAAAACGACTCCCATCAGTTTTGGGCGATACAGAAATTCTATTTACTGCTGCTACCTTGCTTGTCAGTCCGTTTTGGCATTATTCTATTGTCTACGTTGTCTCTTCCCATTCATTTGGTATGGATGCCAACAATTATGTAACTTTAGCTAATCCCCTAAAAATTGGCTATTAGATAAGAGCCATACTTAAAAAGTTCTGTCGAAATTGTGAGAAGCTAAAATCAATATTTTTTCAATGATAAAAAAAACAATGAGTAAAAATTAAGAGTATTTGCGACCTCTGTTCGCCAAACACATTGCAATGAAAATAAAATAAAATAAATTTAGTCAATAAATAATCATTTTGTTCACTCGTGGGTCAACAAAAAATTGCTGACGGAATAAAAAAATAATCAATGGGTATTTATTCATATTGCTCGTAGGTCGCGAATGGAACTGAACACTAAATAAATAATGACGAGTGCGCTGACATTTTTTAATTTTCATAGACCGGTTTTATATGCTTGAAAAATAATTTGAAACACTTGCAAGCATCCGCTTACTAAATTAAAGGGCAGCTTGACAAACTATTTCAGTTTGTAGCATTTCAAATTTCATTATTTTCTTGATTATTTTAAAAATTAGGAGTTATCTCTTTTATGATTTGTTCGGTAAACTATAAAATTTCATTGAATATTTAAGTTGTTTTACACTAATGTTCCATTGCATACGGGTTGTATTGAAGTACGAACACTTATTATTTTTTGTATTTTGTTTGATGAAAAAGTCTCGAATACTCTTAATATAATGTAATTTTTGCTTCGATGAAAAATTTACTTCACGAAAAAACTTATAAAAACATTCCATGTTACCTTTTTTATGTGCACTTTTATGTTTGTATCTACTGAAAGGAAAACAAATTGATTGAAAATTGCTTCATTACACTGAGTATTAAACTGAATTTCTTGACAAAAAGATAGCGTGCAAATGTATGTTACTTGTAGGTGGAGTAATAACTATCACTGCCGACATATTGCTGTACCACCCAACAAGCAACTAACATCCAGGAGACATTTCACAACATTGTCTTTATGAAACATTGGCACAAAATGTTTTCCGAATATTGTTGCAATGTTTTGAGATAACGTTTCAGGAAAATTTTTTGCGAAAATGTTTTTCAGACGTTTAGAAAATGTTATTCAAAATGTTTGCCCGGACATTACAACAACATTGTGACAAAATGTTTATATAACATTCGGAAAAATGTTAAGAGAATGTTACTAAGCTAATGTTCTTTGAAAACATTTAAAAAATGTCGAGACAACATTTGTGCAAATGTTAGTTTGTAACGTTACAGGAATGTTTCACTTGGATGTTATTTCAACATCGTGATGTAACATTCAAATAATGTTACTTTTGAACGTTGTTCTAACATTTTAGCAAATGTTATCGGGAGGTTATCACCCGACATTTTTCTTCAAACCTTTTTACAACATTAAGATAATGTTTTCCGAAATGTTACTTCAGCACATTGTGACAATGTTATTGACCAATGTTTAGCAAACGTTTGTTCACAACCTTTATTTAACATTTTTTAAAAACATTACAGCAATGTTTCTACTAATGTGCTGGGAACGTTTTGCAGCCAACATTACGGTCAAACATTTGTGCAATGTTGAGATAACATTTGTTCAAACGTCATTTCAAAACATTGTAACTATGTTACTATGTAATGTTCAGCAAATGTTTGTTTTTGACATTTGTTTAATATTGTTTAAAAACATTACAATAATGTTTTCACCAATATTCTGTGATCGTTTTTGGCCAACATTGCTTTTAATCCTTTTTATAACATTAACATAATGTTTTCCCAAATTTTACTTCAGCACATTGTCACAATGTTATTGGGCAATGTTTAGCAAACATTTGTTTACAACCTTTATTTAACATTTTTTAAACACATTACAACAATGTTTTTATTAATGTGCCGGGAAGGTTTTGCAGCCAACATTGCTGTCAAACATTTGTGCAATGTTGAGATAAAGTTTGCTCAAGTGTCATTTCAGAACATTGTAACTATGTTACGATGTAATATTTAGCAAACGTTTGTTTTCAACTGCTATTTAACATCGTTTAAAAACGTTAAAATCATGTTTTTAAAAATGTTCTGGAATCGTTTTCAGCCAATATTGTTTTCAAAAATTTATAGAATGTTCAAATAACATTTGCGTGAACTTTATTTCAGAACATTATTACTATGTTCCTATGTAATGTTTAGCAAACATTTGTTTTCAACCTTTATTCAACATCATTGGAAAACATTACAATAATGTTTTTAAAAATGTTCTGGGAATGTTTTCAGCCAACATTGTTTTCAAACATTTATAGAATGTTGAAGTAATGTTTGCTCAAATGCCATTTTATAAGATTGTAACTATGTTACTATGTAATGTTTAGCAGACGCCTGTTTCAATGATTATTTAACATCGTTCGAAACTACTACAGTAATGCTCTTAAAAATGTACTGCGAACGTTTTTCATCCAACATTATTTTCGAGCGCTTGTGGAAAGTTGAAATAATGTTTGCCCTAATAGTACCCCAGAACATTGTAAAATGGTTGTGAGGCTCCTTGTAGGACAAAATTTTGGATAAAATTGTAGTATAAAGCATTTGTTTATTTTTATGGAGTAAAGTTGTTTCTGACCATGTTTTTTTGATGAACTTTTTATGCTACTTTGTGACACAATACTAAAAGTACTGAACATACAGAGGTTGTTACTTGTCAGTTACCTCAAAAGCATTTTCTGGCGAACTTGTGATTATGTTTCAGGGTAGCAAAGGGCTTATGCTCCTATTGCTGAACATTTTTTGTGAATGTTTTTTTTTTTTTCAAAATCTTGAATAACTTTTTGACTAAGGTCAAGCGTTGATGAATTCCTGAACAAAAGAACCTTTTTTGTCTACATTAAAACTAGACAATAATCACTTTATATCAGGCTATTGTTTTGCAAAAAAAAGTTTGTGTGAGATTTGAACAGTTTTGCTTAACATATTTTCCATCATTTAAATAGTGTTGTATCCAAGAGAAAATCAGATAGTTGCAGGGAACCACATAATGCGTATGTATGCACCAAAGCTTGATTGCTGAAATTTACTAATCTATTTGCTAGCAAAATTCCTACTTCTACAGAGAAAGTAATGGGGACACAACTTCTCTGAATTGCTGAGCTATACCATGTGCTGAGTGAAATATTCACCAAGTTCTAGTTTGCAACATGGTAAAAAAAACTATACCAGTAAGTAGCTTCAGCCAAGTGGTTAAACTCTGCAATGTGATTCAAGTTTGTACATTAGGCATTAATACAATTGTTTCTTCTGTGTATCAGATTTTATTTATTTTAGGCCCACTATTTTGCTAGAGGTGAAGAAATCATTAGGTCAACAAGGCAAAGCGAGGTAAAAACTATTGGCTGGAACAACATATGTTTAAGTGCAATAACTAGCTTTACAGAAATAACTCTTTTTGCAGAGCTCATGTACTTTTTGATTGCATGTTCAGTAATTGGTTATTGCAACATAATTAGCCGAAACTTTTAGTCTCTCAACTTTATTTTAAAACTATTTTTATTCAGTGGATAATAACAATATTTTATAAACAAAAACAGTTGATACTCTCCATGTTAAAGCAACTGGTTGATCTTCATGCAGCTTCATTGAAAGTTCACTGTCAAACCAAAGGGTAGAATGATTGCGTGCAGATAACTCCTGCATTGCTTACCAGCCATTTGATTTTTCTTTGGTTCAAATGTCAAGAAACGCAATGTTGTTGAAATTAAGCATGGAGTTGCAGATACAGAGAAAAAAATGACATCTGCATGTCCAATTGGTAATTTTGATACTCATTTTAGTTAAATATGTTTCTATGGCAAACGTTCTTGGAAATAGTTGGCCCATAGCAAGACTTCATAATGTTTGAGCTTTACCAAAATTTAGAGGCATTAAACCTTTAGCCTCAAAATCATTGATTCTTCTAACTTTTTAAAATCCCCATCTCGAAAGGAAAGCAATTGATTTTTTGCTGAAACTGTATTTCATTATGCTTTATGGGTAAAAACCATCTCATAAAAAGTATTGTGTCGGAATATACAACTAGTTTGACATGTTGGTGACTTCCAATGTGTTTAAACTATTGAGCAACGAGTCTTCAAATTTAATGGTACAATCAAGTTGAACTGGCAGTTATTTATTTTTTCATCTATAATTCAAGTTTTTTTTTATGTGAAGCCTTGAATAACAATTATTTGGTAGCAGTATATTGAAGCCTGTTGATATTGACTTTTTTGTAGTCATATTGCGCAATAAGAGAAATATTAGCATGGTGCTAAACAAACAAAATGATTTTTTTTGTTTTCATTGCCATCAACATCTCACAGAAAATATCTGATAAGTGTCTGCAAAGTCTGTGTTATATAATCAGGTAATCGTTCTGATCTCCCACTATAAACCTCATTAGTAGAGTATTCAGAAACAATAGCAAAGTAGCTTTGGTTATGAAGCTCTTTGAACAGACGTGAAGGTGTTTCATTGTTAGGCAAAGCCTTTGAAAATAAAACAATTATCGTAGATATCAGGGTGAATTACTGTACAAGGAAAATTTCTAGGCCAACCAATTGTTAGAAGCAACCTTAACCAATAAGTTTCACATTTCAAGTCAATTATGCTACCCTTTTTTTCAACATCGATTAATTTCAGTTTTTATAGACTGTTTCCAAATGCATTATTTGGGGCAGCACCTCTCTATCACAACTTTACTGATTACCCACTTTCCATTGTGCAGTTAACAAGGTTGCTCTGTTTGCTTTCAAACAAACATGAAGAAAAAACTGTTTCAAAAAATAGTTACTGCACAAATATAGGTATGAAAATCACTTTGCAAAGTTTAATGTATGTACCAATGCAGCGCTATTGATCGGAGTTTTTTATCTATCGCCTTAATTAAAAAAAATTTTGTTTTAGTACTTTTTGCAGCTACACTGAAGAAAAGTTAACTGAAATGATAACTACTGGTTTAGCCCTGGCAACTTGTCATTTTGTTGGATGCTTTAGAATCTTGTAAATGCAGTAATCTTTTGTAAAGTGGTGCCTAAAGATAAAAATCTTTTGATCAGTAGTTTAAGCTAGTTACATAACCAATGTAAAGTTTATGAGCTTGACCTAGAACTAGATTATGGTACAAAAACCTATTTCAAAAATGGCTCTTGACAAAAATGGGTGCAAATTCTCTAATAGTTATCAATTTGTGAGCGATGTGCTGCTGTAATTGACCTTTCCAAGTGTGGTTAGCGTTTGTTTTACAGCTGTTAGATTTTTTCGCAGTCACAATCAAGGTAAAGAATCAAAATAGTTTGAATGCGCTAGATCTATAAGCTGCAAGAAGGGAGAGGTGAGAGTAGCTTTCTGGGTAGAAAATTCAGAAGCTCTCTTTTTACTTGTGGATACCATGCACTTGTCTTGTTCGTCAATTAATTAGAAAAAATTACAAGCCCCAAGGTATAGGCCTACAAGCATTTCTTAGCTCTGTGGTGCTCTGTTTTGTGGCATTATAAGCATTTCAGGTTAATGGACCTGTTTTATAGCTTGATGGGTAACCCTCACATGCTTTCTTGTTTTGAATAATAATTTTGATCCTTGTATTTAACTAAAAACATTTCATTGATATTAACCCAGAGTTATTGAATTGACGGTTTTTTGGTGCTTTTGATTACTTCGTTGATTACCTGTCAATTTTCAGTTTTGTTCTACTTACAACAATTATCTGGCTTTAACCCACGAAAGTTTTTAGGTTTCACAGGCTGTTATCATTACCTAACAAAAACAGATTAGGAGTTTGTTGCTCAATAAGCATTTCCATCTGTCTTGTGTGCCAAAAGTGACACTACGGACATAAAGCTTTCATCATTTTTTTTCCTTATTTCCAGCTTCGATGTTTCAAAACTGTCAATTAATGAGTCTCCGAATACTGTTGCATAACTAGCTTGAGCTGTTGATTTTTTAATATTATTTTTTCCAATCACATGTTAAGACCATATGGTAGATAGAATAGAAATTTTTTTGTGGGAGTGAGTCTCTGCACTTTCGGTAAATATTTCTGCAAGCTTTTTGTGCTCGAATTGGTGCTATCCAAAAGTAAAGAAAATCTTTCATTGTAATATTTAATCAAAGAACAGTGTACTGTAAGTTCTATCACATCGCATAGCTGGTATAAAAGGAGTCACTACAAACATCTGTTGTGTAATAGCAAGAAGATTAATCTATCTCTGTCTCACTTTAAACCATATCAAAGCAGCGGGAATAAGAGCATATTCAATTTGTTTATAAGAGAGAGATTGAACAGAAGTGAGGCAATTTGATGGTGCTGTAAAACTGTCTGAACATTCAATCCAGAAACAGGTACTAAAATAAAGCAATTCGTTGGAAAAGGCTTTAAACTCTCTTAATTATAAAAAAACAACTGTTCATGAAACGCTTTTCTTCAATTTTTTTCAATGCCAAACTATCAGCCGTATTTTTACCTGTTGTCTTTTTATCAAAATCGAATGCTGCTAAATTGAAACCCAATCAAAATCAAAGCGTGTAAGGTAACTTGAGAGTTGATTAAAGTGTTCTGCAAACTGACAATGTAGTTCGATAAGTTCTACCACGTTTCATCTGAGGCAATTACTTGTACACTGATTACAAAAAATTAAAAAGCTATGAATAAAAACTTTAAATAGTTACAAAATAAGATATTACTTTTATCAGCACCACATCGCAACGAATAATATAAAAAGTTAGTTTGCAGATCAATTTGTTTTTGCGACTCAGCTATTTTATGTAAAAATAATGAAGCTGCTTAGTAGGTATTAATAATCTTCTGAATTTCTGTAAATGCTGTTAAATAATGATTTTTAACAGAAAAAACACTCTGGATGAAAAAAATGGCGACACAGCTACTGCATAATTTCTGTTTTCTTGCTTTAGTATTAAACTCTCCGAAAACATCTACATGCACCTAACTAACCACATTTAGTGTCGTATCTTCAAGCAGATGCAGGATTACATAATCGACAATAAGTCCTTTATGTGCTAAATAGATAATTGACCAATGGGTTCTAGCAGATGTGAAACATCATTTCAAGTACATATTCGGTGTGTTGACAAGTTATGAGAGCTTCAGACTGATAATATACATTGCAACAGGCATTGTATTTGCTTTCTTCCAAAAGTTTTTGTTACAGGCTGCATTGATTTTGAGACAAAATTAATATCCAAAGTTATTATTTTTTTTCTTAAAATGTTGGATCTTATTTGTATCTTTGAATGCTTTGGGACATGGTATTTTTGAAAGAAATTTAGTTTTAATTTCACTGACAGCTTAGGTAAGCTAAATTTAATATAGAGTATTGCAGTCTATTCCGTTTATTGGTCTGTTATTGGTATCTGAGAAAGAACCTGCCGCTAAATTCAGTTTTTGGCAAGTGGCTTTAAATCTAAATAGATTAGCACAACTGTTAACAATTATCAAAGAGGAAAATCAGGAATGTAAGCTATTGCCTCCATAGGAAACCAGTGGAATCACAAGTGTTGGGTTTCTGAGATATAACAAACATAGATGGTGTTCGCATAATGTGAAAAAAAGTTTAGCTTTGTGGTATGTGGTTTTTGTTATTTTTTGTTCTTGACATGCTGGAAATAGCAAACAAGCATAAATTGTAATTAAAAGAATATTGTATCATAGTCAAGCATATTTGCTTGACTGTAAAGCGAGATTATTTTGATGTAAAGTACATGGGCATAGCCCAAAGTTAGTAGAGATGAAGCACCACAATATTGTGGTACTTCATCTCTACTAACTCTCTGCTCTGTTCATATACTTTGCATGAAGCTGGTTTCAAGCTAGATTATTTAAAATCAAGCTATTAACATTGAAAAACTTTTTTCTGTTTTGCAGTGGGCAACAGAAGATATTGGTACATAAAATATTTTTTGCTAATGTGCAATGGAGATTTCATCTACTTGCAAGCCAGACAGCAGTTGGAGAAGAAAATGAGTTCAGAAGCTTGCTTGGCATCCTTTGTCAACCTTTGCCACATATGAAACTGCTTTGTGGTTAGCTTATTGTAAAGCATTATGTAACTCTTGCCTGCGCACAGTGGGGAAGTAGTGCATAGCAACCAGGTTCAAACCATATTTACTTTGGTTCCCTCGTTCACATAGCAACAAATGATTGCTGAAGTCACTACTGTATTGTCCATGTTTTCCGCTTAATTACGTTTTTTCCCATAAACCAAGTCATTATTGACATGCATTCTGATTTTAATGTTTAAAAGGCACAATTTTGAGTGTAGATAATGGTTTGGGCAATATCTATCTCTTAGTTTTTGAAAATGTAACAATGGAATTCACTTAAAACTTAAAAGTGGCAAGACTATTTCAACAGTGCAGCAAAATGCGACAATTGCATCCTTGGCATTGGTGGATGGATTATTTGCTTACTTCACTCCCTATAGCATAGCAAAGGTTCAAAACGGTTATGTAATATTCCACAACATTCTTTGTGTTGAACAAATACAATAATTTGAACTGTCAGGATACTCACAGGCAGGTGCGGTCAGTAGGTCAGTACTTGTTCACTTTTTTATTTCAGTTTCAATAAGTAACAGCAAGCATATTATTGAAATGCTGATGCATGAATAAAGCAATGTAAAATATAATATCCCTTCACAAAATAAGATACTTTGCTTTGCAGACTTTAGCACAAAAATACTCGGGACTCAAAGTTTCTCTCCAGCATTACCGGAATGTGATAATACCGACCATTTGGGATTCTGAATACACTTTACTGACTCATTAGATACATTGGTTACCTGGCTTATATTTAATTTTTTTTATAACAATAGAAAAATGTTATATTCCATACGTCGAGTTTTTGTTTTTCAAGCCATGAAGTCTTATAATGACAAGTTTTCTATTCCATGGAGCACGAAAGAAATGAGTCATTTGATTAGCTTCTATAACGTGGTTTTAGTTATTCATTATGTTGAAAAATTTCAAAATCACTTAATTGAACACAGTTAACTAGCCACCTCAGCCGGAAAATTTCCAAATATGTTGATAAGAATAAAATATATGAGTTTCCATTCTGTTGACTGTAGTGGGATATAATGACTCACACTTAAAGCTAGGGAATTACATAACGAGCCCTAAGCCTGGAGCTGAGAACAAAACATTTATAGCGCTTACCAGCCACAGCTACTAAACAATGAAGTAGTTGTGGCTGAGAGTTGTAGTTAGTTGTTAGTGGCATTGCAGTAAACTTGGCTGCCACATCTTGCTGCGATTTGTGTTAAGTGGAATGGCTCAACCATGTTATTGCTAGAATGTGGAAAAGTAACCATTTACATGATATTTTACTTGATCATAAATAAAGCTGAGTTTGAAGGGATTATAAAGCTATCTTTAGGTAAACAGAAGGTGTAGAGTCAACTAAAGACAGGTTAGTTGCAAATATTAAAAAGTCATCTTGCGGCAATTGCATGTTAAAAGTCGCAACTAAACATTGCTAGAGAAACCAGAAGAAACATTGTCCGGTCCAGTTTTGG
Source organism: Cryptosula pallasiana (assembly GCA_945261195.1). Classification (NCBI taxonomy): domain Eukaryota; kingdom Metazoa; phylum Bryozoa; class Gymnolaemata; order Cheilostomatida; family Cryptosulidae; genus Cryptosula; species Cryptosula pallasiana. The sequence goes on along the minus strand of OX183132.1, from coordinate 43,293,803 downwards.
TCACTTCTAGCACTGCAGATAGTTTCACTTTATTGTGCAATGCTTTTGTAACAATTGTAAGAGCAGTAATTTTCTTTGTATGTCATCATTTTTGCTCACAAATTCTCGTATAAACTAGTGGTTAGAGCTGAAATAGTGGTCATATACTTTTTTTGACAAAATTCTCCTGTAGATTGGTTGCCTCCGAGAAATGTATCTGAAACAAATTTTCCCACTATTGTTTGCAATCATGTTGTCTATTTTGCATTACGTTTGTTTACACCCTGAAAACTTGAAAATATCTAGCAACTTTCCATGTATAAAATGTGTCTCATGACATTTTTGTGAATTGTCTGCAACACTGTGAATTACATATTATATTCGAAACAAACTTGGCCTATGTTGTCTTGCAGTCCAAAACTCTCCTTTTTGTAGACATTCTAAAAGCAAAGATACTTGCCAAGTGACAAAAGACAACCTGTGAGGAAAACAACGCATACTTGGAAAAGGTAAACTACTGAGGATAATAACTTATGAACAAACACGAAGCATCACTTTGGTCCCAGCTTCTTTTGTATAATGGAAATGCGCAATGCAAGACAATTTCCAATACTTTCAGTCTTTTTTAAATAAAACCAGACATGGAAGAGATATGTGCTCATGCAGTCAAAAAACTAAATTATTGTAAAGAAGAACTTTTGGATGCATTCGGTCTGTTGTTGACTAAGTTTTTTGGAACATTGTTTAAAAGACCTAAGCGGTTTTCTATGGAAAAGTGGAGGATTTAAAAATTTTGCTGAGTTCAACTTTCATTCTGGAAAACCAAATTGTCAATAAATTTATGTTTGAGGGAATGAAAGTTGAGTATCATTGCAATAGGTGTGTCAAACTATCATCTCCTGTACCAAAATATTATCATATATATATGTTATAAGCTCTTGATTGTTTGGCCACTCCGGTTTCAAATTGTTAGTTCTCAATTTTCTAGCAGATAGTCATTCACAAACAGTCACTATTGCTTATGAGTTTTGTTGTACTAGCTGAATTAAATGCCGTTTATTCTTGTTTACTCTGCGAGCTTTGAATAAAAGAGTTGCACTGTTTCACTCTGCCTTTGTTTGTAGTCAGCCTGTATGGAAGCCTGCTGATGCAAACATTGAAGCACTCATGGACATGGGTAATCTTATCAATGCTCGCTAGTAGTAGTAATATATGAGCAGATCTCCCTACCAAATGTTTTTTTGTGGATTAGACCTTGGGGTTGAGGCAATGGGTTACGACGTTGGATGAATTCGCCGAGTTTATATTGTATTTCATTTGAGAGGTATTTGAGTGGCATTTGAGTGGCATTTTAGTGGCATTTGAGTTTTGATTATTTTTTTACTTGATTTGAACTCATATGGCAGCTAGATTTTGAATGTATGGCATTTAAGTTTTGATAATTTTTTTACATAATTCGAACTCATATGGCATCTTGAGAGAGAGGAGAGAGAAGAGAGAGAGGAGAGAGGAGAGAGGAGTTCTATCTACATTGAATAAACATATTGAACAAAAATGAAACATTATAAGATTATATACATTGATTACATAATAAGTAGGGAAAATCTTCCTATATAATATAGCTAGAGTCAGTAAATACTAAGTAATACAAAGCACTACAACCTGTAACGACAATCAATACATACATACATACATACATACATACATACATACATACATATATACATACATACATACATACATACATACATACATACATACATACATACATACATACATACATACATACATACATACATACATACATACATACATACATACATACATACATACATACATACATACATACATACATACATACATACATACATACATACATACATACATACATACATACATACATACATACATACATACATACATACATACATACATACATACATACATACATACATACATACATACATACATACATACATACATACATACATACATACATACATACATACATACATACATACATACATACATACATACATACATACATACATACATACATACATACATACATACATACATACATACATACATACATACATACATACATACATACATACATACATACATACATACATACATACATACATACATACATACATACATACATACATACATACATACATACATACATACATACATACATACATACATACATACATACATACATACATACATACATACATACATACATACATACATACATACATACATACATACATACATACATACATACATACATACATACATACATACATACATACATACATACATACATACATACATACATACATACATACATACATACATACATACATACATACATACATACATACATACATACATACATACATACATACATACATACATACATACATACATACATACATACATACATACATACATACATACATACATACATACATACATACATACATACATACATACATACATACATACATACATACATACATACATACATACATACATACATACATACATACATACATACATACATACATACATACATACATACATACATACATACATACATACATACATACATACATACATACATACATACATACATACATACATACATACATACATACATACATACATACATACATACATACATACATACATACATACATACATACATACATACATACATACATACATACATACATACATACATACATACATACATACATACATACATACATACATACATACATACATACATACATACATACATACATACATACATACATACATACATACATACATACATACATACATACATACATACATACATACATACATACATACATACATACATACATACATACATACATACATACATACATACATACATACATACATACATACATACATACATACATACATACATACATACATACATACATACATACATACATACATACATACATACATACATACATACATACATACATACATACATACATACATACATACATACATACATACATACATACATACATACATACATACATACATACATACATACATACATACATACATACATACATACATACATACATACATACATACATACATACATACATACATACATACATATGGTATCTTGAGAGAAAGAAAGAGATAGAGGAGAGAGGGAGAGAGAAGAGAGAGGGAGAGAGAGAGGAGAGGGAGATTCTTTAGTTTTCTATACATTCATATATATATACATGGTTAATTATATACATATTTATGGGTATATTTATATCTACATAGAGAGAGAGGAGATATATCTACATTGAATAAATATATTGATCAAAAATGAAACATTATCTGATTATATACCTGATTACATAATAAGTAGGGAAAATCTTCCTATATAATATAACTAGAGTCGGTAAATACTAAGTAATACAAAGTACCACAACTCTTAATGACAATCAATGCATACATACATACATATGGTATCATGAGAGAAAGAAAGAGAGAGAGGAGAGAGAGAGAGAGAGAGAGGAGAGAGATTTTTTAGTTTTCTATACATTCATGTATATATGGTTAATTATGTACATATTTATGGGTATGTTTATATCTACATAGAGAGAGGAGAGAGGAGATATATCTACATTGAATAAATATATTGATCAAAAATGATTCATTATCTGATTATATACCTGATTACATAATAAGTAGGGAAAATCTTCCTATATAATATAGCTAGAGTCAGTAAATACTAAGTAATACAAAGCACCACAACTCGTAATGACAATCATTGCATACATACATACATATGGTAACATGAGAGAAAGAAAGAGAGAGAGAGGAGAGAGAGAGGAGAGAGATTTTTTAGTTTTCTATACATTCATGTATATATGGTTAATTATGTACATATTTATGGGTATATTTATATCTACATAGAGAGAGGAGAGAGGAGATATATCTACATAGAATAAATATATTGATCAAAAGTGAATCATTGTATGATTATATACATTTATTACATAATAAGTAGGGAAAATCTTCCTATATAATATAGCTAGAGTCAGTAAATACGCACATGTTCATATTCATGTACATGTGCATAAATGGACATGAATAGGTACATGTCCATATTCATGTCCATATTCATGTCCATTTATGTACATATCCATATTCATGTCCATTTATGTACATATCTATGTTCATATTTATGTACATGCGCATGTCCAAATTCATGTCCATATTAACATTTTATAGCTATGTACAGAGGAGAGAGAAGAGAGAAGAGAGAGAGAGAGATTTTTTAGTTTTTTATACAACCATGTATATATGGATAATTATGTACATATTTATGGATATATTTATATCTAGATTGAATAATATACATTTATGACATAATAACTATATTGAATGCTATAAAATATGTTGGAAAATCACCAAATTAGTCCTCTAGATGGTTGAAATTTACAGTATTTGGGAAATAACTGCAAGAGAGGAGAGAGGAGTAATTGGTAGAGGAGAGAGGAGAGAGGAGAGAGGAGAGAGGAGAGAGGAGAGAGAGGAGGCTTGAGCGTAAATATTTTTTTTAGTTATTTACATAATAAGTATATTGAATACTATAAAATATCTTAGAAAATCGTCAAATTAGACCTCTAGATGGTTAAAATTTACAGTATTTGGAAAATCTTGAGAGAAAGAAGAGAGGAAAAGAGGAGAGAGGAGGAAAAATAATTGCACTCAAATGAAAAAAATAGATGAAGCTAGATATTCATCTATTTGTATATATCCACAAGAAAACTGGGGTATTTGGTGAAATATTCTTTTATTCCATTCAATTTTCCTTAATTTTATTTGAGTTGAAGTATTATTTACAATGGTTAGAATTTATTAAAATTACTGCGCAATCCTTTATCCAACACCTACAATAATTTTTAGTAATAGTAGTGTAATGAGACTGAGTAATAATCTACACAAACCTTGTTCACTCTGTATGCAGTAGCACATGTTTTTCCTTTAGTAATCTGCAGTTACTTCAATTGGATCTTATCCAGATGTTTTATAGTCTTTGCTGCTACTGCGTTTTGTCTCAAACAAGAGTCCAAAGTAGGCATTGTGTCTACAAAATACAAAGAAATTGTTTGTTACAATTGTTTCATTTATTTTCATTGGTTTTATCTACATATACATAAAGTAGCAAAGAAACAGTTTGTGTAAGTATGAAACTATCTAGTAGAGATAAATTAATATCTAGATTCAACTAGCATTAAATATTAATTACTTATTATTTTGTTAATAAATAATTAGAGTCAGTTACTTTACTAGTGCTCGGACAAACACACAATTTTGTTAATGTCAAAGTCTGTGATCTTACAAAGAAATAACTTGTATACTATTAGCATAAAATTATCTAGTAAAGATAAATTACCTAGGAGTGAATTCTAGTTGAGGTTCGATTATTTTAAATATAAATAATTAAAACCAAATTGATTGGAATCGTAGTAATATTTTTTAAATACAACATTGCTTTGCAACGACTATTAATGAAAGCGATTATGAAATGTTGATGAGTAACTAAGTAATCTAGTAAGGAAAACTGATTGAAATCACGGTAATATTTGTTAATAGATACTTGCGACATGTTTTATCAACGAAAAAATCAAGCGATTTTCAAATGTTTACGAGTAACTAAGCGATTCGGTAGAAAATACTAACAGAAATCACGCGATATCCGTTTTTGAAATATTTACGATAAACCAAATTGGGACATTGCTGTTATCAACCAAAATATCAAGCGAGTATCAAATGTTTACGAGTAACTAAGTGATTCAGTTGGCACAAACCGATTGAGATCATGTGACATCCGTCGCAAATATTTACGTTAAGTTAGCAACTGAAAAAACAAATATTTCTTAGAATATTCGCTATAGCAAGTTATGATAATTTTGTACTCGCTCTAAAGGTAAAGGTTTTCAGTCCGTTTTTGGTCAGACCAAAATTTATGTGAGACGTTTTAGGCATTATTTCAGTCGACGTAATGTTACCAGTTCATTTTCACAAGTTTTTAATATTTATTTTAAAAACAAGTAATTAGAGATTTCTACTAGTGTTAAATGATTATTGATTATTTTTTCCCTTATCACCACTTAGAGTCAGATGTTTTAATTAACTAAAGACAAATAATTATTTTAGCGTTTCTTACCTTGATGCTCTCCTAGTAGCTGTAGTAGATGATGCTTCTCTGCTTGCTGTTGAAGAACTGGATGCTTTCTAAGTGAAAACAGTGGCTCTTAAATAGCTAAAGTTGCACTGATTAAACCCTATGAATCAGCATTTTTTCCAATGCTTTCGCGGGAATAAAAACTGTTTATTCCCGTGAAAGCAACGGTTTCCATTCGCGTGAAAATAAATTATTCATTCCCGCGAAAGCAACTGTTTCTATTCGCGTGAAATAAATTATTTATTCCCGCGAAAGCAACGGTTTCTATTCGCGTGAAAATAAACTATTTATTCCCGCGAAAGCAACTGTTTCTATTCGCGTGAAAATAAGCTATTTATTCCCGCAAAAGCAACGGTTTCTATTCGCGTGAAAATAAACTATTTATTCCCGCGAAAGCAACAGTTTCTATTCGCGTGAAAATAAACTATTTATTCCCGCGAAAGCAACTCTTTCTATTCGCGTGAAAATAAATGATTTATTCCCGCGAAAGCAACTGTTTCTATTCGCGTGAAATTAAATCATTTATTCCCGCGAAAGCAATGGTTTCTATTCGCGTGAAATTAAACTATTTATTCCCGCGAAAGCAACTGTTTCTATTCGCGTGAAAATAAATTATTTATTCCCGCGAAAGCAACTGTTTCTATTCGCGTGAAAATAAATTATTTATTCCCGCAAAAGCAACGGTTTCTATTCACGTGAGAATAAACTATTTATTACCGCAAAAGCAACTGTTTCTATTCGCGTGAAAATAAATTATTTATTCCCGCGAAAGCAGCTGTTTCTATTCGCGTGAAATTAAATTATTTATTCCCGCGAAAGCAATGGTTTCTATTTGAGTGAAATTAAACTATTTATTCCCGCAAAAGCAACTGTTTCTATTCGCGTGAAAATAAACTATTTATTCCCGCGAAAGCAACTGTTTCTATTCGCGTGAAAATAAATTATTTATTCCCGCGAAAGCAACTGTTTCTATTTGCGTGAAAATAAATTATTTATTCCCGCAAAAGCAATGGTTTCTATTCGCCTGAGAATAAACTATTTATTCCCGCGAAAGCAACTGTTTCTATTCGCGTGAAAATAAACTATTTATTCCCGCGAAAGCATTGCAAAAAATGCTGATTCATAGGGTTTAATCAGTGCAACTTCAGCTATTTAAGAGCCACTGTTTTCACACAGAAAGCATCCAGTTCTTCAACAGCAAGCGGAGAACCATCATCTACTACAGCTACTAGGAGAACATCCAGCATCAAGGTAAGAAATGCTAAAATATTTATTTGTCTTTAGTTAATTAAATCATCTGGCTCTAAGTGGTGATAAGGTAAATTATTATCAATAATTATTTAACACTAGTAGAAAGCTTTAATTATTCATTTTTAAAATAAGTGTTTGTCCAAGCTCTAGTAAAGTAGCCGACTCTACTTATTTATTATTAACAAAATAATAATAATTATTCAATGCTAGTTGAACCTAGATATAAATTTATCTCTACTAGATAGTTTTATACTCACACAAACTTTTTCTTCGCTACTCTATGTAGATAAAGCCAATGAAAATAAATGAATCAATTGTAACAATCAATTTTTTGTATTTTGTAGTTATGATGTCTACTTCGGACTCTTGTTTGAGACGAAATGCAGCAGTAGCAAAGACTATAAACATGTGGTCAAGATCTACCAACACCAACGATAGATGTAAAACAACATGACTTTCTCTCCTACTTATGTGATAACAAACCAATGAAGACTCAAACTACAAGGATTTTGAAGACAGCATACTTCTCCAACACAGCGAGAATTCCTTTCAAGATCTACCACCTACTTAGATGATACCAAACCAATGAAGACTCAAGCTACATAGATTTTGAAGACAGCATACTTCCCCAACACAGCAAAAATTCATTTCAAGATCTACCACCTACTTAGATGATACCAAACCAATGAAGATGAAGACAGCACACTTCTCCAACACAGCAAGAATTTCTTTCAAGATCTACCACCTACTTAGATGATACCAAACCAATGAAGACTCAAACTACATCAATTTTGAAGACAGCGCACTTCTCCAACACAGCAAGAATTCATTTCAAGATCTACCACCTACTTAGATGATACCAAACCAATGAAGACTCAAACTACATGAATTTTGAAGACAGCGCACTTCTCCAACACAGCAAGAATTCATTTCAAGATCGACCACCTACTTAGATGATACCAAACCAATGAAGACTCAAACTACATGAATTTTGAAGACAGTCGACTTCTCCAACACAGCAAGAATTCCTTTCAAGATCTACGACTTACTTAGATGATACCAAATCAATGAAGACTCAAACTACATGGATTCTGAAGACAGCATACTTCTCCAACACAGAAAGAATTCCTTTCAAGCTCTACCACCTACTTAGATGATACCAAACCAATGAAGACTCAAACTACATGAATTTTGAAGACAGCATACTTCTCCAACACAGCAAAAATTCATTTCAAGATCTACCACCTACTTAAATGATACCAAACCAATGAAGACTCAAACTACATGAATTTTGAAGACAATCTACTTCTCCAACACAGCAAGAATTCCTTTTAAGATCTACGACTTACTTAGATGATACCAAATCAATGAAGACTCAAACTACATGGATTCTGAAGACAGCACACTTCTCGAACACAGCAAAAATTTCTTTCAAGATCTATCACCTACTTAGATGATACCAAACCAATGAAGACTCTAAAAATTACTTATATTATATTTCGATGATGCTGAAAAAAACTGTCCAGAACAAGAGTTCAAAAAGCTAATCTATAACTCAAAGCAATCATATCACTATAGGTGAGTTTTACTAATTTTTACCATAAATTAAACAAAATGCTGAATATATACATTTTCTAGGTGAAAAAAGGACTTTTTTGATGTAATTAGTGTATTTTTTACAACAAAATGCTGAATATATACATTTTCATGGTAAAGAAAAGGACTTTTTGGGTGTAATTAGCGTAGTTTTTACAACAAAATGTTGAACATATACATTTTTTCAGGTAAAAAAAAAGGACTTTTTTGGTGTAATTAGTGTATTTTTTTACAACATATTTATAAAGCAAGTATTTTTTGTTTTGTTTTAGATCGATGAAAGAGAATCAAAAGTACTTGGTGAAAATAATGCTCAAGAAAGAACAAGTTGAACAATGTAACTTGGTGAGTTATTTCCCTTTTCTAATAATGTAAACTATCCAATGTAACTAGAACTATAATTCAAATTCATGTAATTATTTTACATTTTTGCTTAATCATTCTATACTAATACATAATTTTTTTATTTTAGTTCATTACGAAATTAAAAGCACATAGAACAAAAGTCTTCCTTCCTAAGATATAACATCACTACATCAAAGACATCATTATAAAGGAACAAACTATGCATTAACTGTTATTACTTTGTATTTATTACAAGTTGTAGTGCTTTGTATTACGTAGTATTTACTGACTCTAGCTATATTATGTGGGGAGATTTTCCTTACTTATTATGTAATAAATGTATATAATCTTATAATGATTCATTTTTAATCAATGTATTTATTCAATTTAGATATATCTCCTCTCTTCTCTCTCTATGTAGATATAAATATACCCATAAATATGTACATAATTGACCATATATACATTAATTGCTAGAAAACTAAAAGATCTCTCTCCTCTCTCTCTTTCTCTCTCTCAAGATACCATATGTATGTATGTATGTATGAAGGCATTGATTATCAAAACTTAAATGCCATATGAGTTAGATTTATGTATAGAATTATCAAAACCTATACGCCATGTAAGTTCAAATTAAGTAAAAAAATAATCAAAACTCAAATGCCACTTAAATGCCACTCAAATGCCACTCAAATGCCCCTCAAATAAAATACAATATAAACTCGGCGAATCCATCCAACGTCGTAACCCATTGCCTCAACTCCAAGATCTAATCCACAAAAAAACACTTGGTAGGGAGATCTGCTCATATATTACTACTGCTAGTGTCACAAGCATTTTACAAATTTATGTTGAAATTGGCATTTGGAAAAAGAAATGAAAATAGTTTTGCGTTGTTATCATGATTTTTAAGCATTTATATGCACAAGATGCAAAAAATGGAATGGGGTATTTATAACAAGGACAAAAGATTTTAATTTCAAAAACTTCAAATTTTTTGTTAGTAGCAATAAAACCAATACTATCTTTAAATTTTTGATGAGCTAAAACTGATGCATTTGTTATGGTCAATGTTATGGATTTGTTTCGAACTTTTTTTGTAGTTTATATTCTGTGAATTGAAGTGAATTATATTCTAGACCATAGTTTGACCAACTGAAGAGCATTTATCAATTTATAAAGTTCGATTTCTTGGATTTTGCTTCTCAATTTAAGTGTGTTGGCTTTTAAGAATCAAAGCGAACCCTACATCTCACTTTTTGTGTTAATCGTACTTGAATGTACATCAACTAAGCTTTCAATTTTTGTAGTTGTAAAAAATCAAGTATTACAGTTTTATTTTTATTCTATAATATTTTGGGCTTCAGTTGCGCAAAATTTCACTTCATGGTTTTTACATACGAGCTTGAAATATAAAATGCAATTTTTTTCACATTTTTTTTCATAGTAAACATGAGTGCGGGGACCACTACCGCAAGTAACGCATCAAACACTATTGATGGCATTATTCCTATGATGACATGAAAGAGAAGGTATGTTACTTTTTGATCTTACAATGAATAAAAAAAGTTTTCACATAATTTTAGTTTTCACTCAATTTGTTTTTCTTAGCTATAATGATTAAGGGCATTAGCGTGCTCTTTTTTACTTCCATTTTTTCATGATTCCAAGTAATGCTAGGTTCCGAGTTCTAGCAGGAAATTTGGTAAAATTTATATTCAATAAAAGGCTATACCTAAATAGGTGGCTACATACACATACGTTTTGTCAGTATGCGATGAAAACGTGATTTTTCTCTGCCTGGCGCTTTGGTGACTGGACAATTATTATCAAAAAAACCATTCTCGATTGAATAAAATGTAGAGACGAAATTTGACGACTCCAATGAACTTTTTTTTATAATTCAACATTGACTTGGTCATTACTGCTTAGCCAACAAACCATTTGTTACTTCTATCAAAGAGGTTATCTTTTTTTTATAAACAACTAATTATTATTTCTAGGCGTTATCTATTTATTACAGATAATGAATTATTTATTTATTATTATGAACAAATATCATAATTATTTACTAATTATAACTTATATTTATGATAGTTTTCATAATGTCTTCATAGCCTCACTGGACACTCCGCAGCGTTTCGGTGATCAATCATCTGTGTGTGTAGCAACCAGAGCAACGCTACCAAACGTATTTCCGTCATATTCCTACAAAACGTGGGTGTGTGTACCCACGGCTTTAGCAGTAGCTATAATAAGGGGTATTTATAAGAAGAGAACAATTCCAGTACGGGACACTTTTGTTTCGAAAAGTGACACGAATGGTTATTTTTTGACTGCAGGATTAAACTTGACACATTTGGTCTTTCATTTAATGTCCAGTAAATCAGAATTTACATGTAGGCCTAATTTTTACTCCATTGTCTATATCGCTGCTTTCTGCACCATCCCAGGAGCTTTTATTACGTGAAAATTTTAAATTATGTAACTCTGCTTTGTATTTTCTTGCAAGAAGATCTCTTCATTTTAGGACGGAAGAATTCAGGAACCACTTACTCTTTGTGTACAAAATTTGTGCTGTCAACCAATTGCAGAGGCTCTTCTTAAATTTATTGAAATGTTTATAAATAAATTTCCGAGTAAACTCTGAAGACTAAGGGTAAAAATGACGTAAAAATGAGGCGAAACAAAACTGAATAGTGTGCTACGAGCCGGTTGTCAAGACATTCATAACTATTTTAAAACTTTTGCGAAATTTTATCACTTAGAGTGAAAGCTTGTTTTTTTATTCTCGATAGGTCTATGAAGTGCTACGAGAACATGCATTATCATTAATACAGTGAATTGAGCTTTGTACGTAAACTATGGCAAAACTGGGGTTTTTGTTGCAAGGTTATCCCCCCTAATTTGAGTAGGTACAACTACCCAGAGCAGATGCTGGCTCCAAATGTGCAAGACATTACAAATGCATAAGAAACTCCTAGAAAAGTGATGGGCAAGTTTTTGTGGTCTTAGAAAAGTTTTAGGACACCGTTGCTGAAAAAAAGTGAGCATTAAATCTTGCAGCAAAAACAAGTTGATTCTTTTCTTGGTACCGCAACTTTCTGTGCTTGTTTTTACGATTCATGCACTCTTTCCGGTTGGTTTTTATTGAACTATTTAGTTTATGTAGAATGTAATTTTAATTTATTTTTATTTGAGTTGCACCATATAACTGCTACAGCGAGTATCAGCTGGTGAATAAAGGCCACAAAACCACATAATCCGATCAATATGTAAAAAATTATTGTTTGATCTCCTTTACCAATCTAAAACAGCTAATGCACACTTTGTTCTTCAGGACGTGTTCATTGTGCTTTGTGTCAACTAACTCCAAAGATGACTAATGGTGGTAGAGGCAACCGGATCTGGTGCAAAAACTTTAGCATCTTAAGTTTTTATACAGCAAACGATGGGCTGTTTTTCGTAAGTTCAACCCTCTAGGAATAAACTTGAGAAATGTACAACTAATTATTTTGTAAGTTCTGCATCCTCAATCAAACTGGTGACAGATTATGAAATAATAATTAGTGTTTGACAAGTTTTTGTAAAGAAAATACGGCAAATGTGATCAGTTGTTCTAATTCTCATACACAGACTGATTTCATTGTCAGCTGATAATGTTGAAGTCTTGCTAAGACTGCTTCAAGTAACAAAGTTTCTCAAACTCACTTTATAACAGTTACTACGAAAACTGCTAGAGCAACAAGAGTGAGTAAATTCTTTGATTTCTTGGTTGGTGCACAGCCAAGCTTTCACTGCCGCTTTATGGAGAGTATTTTACCATTATTTTCGAATGCTAAAAGTGGTGTGTGCAAAAGCTGATGCCAAAAATCACACAATTACGTAAATTGCAAATAATATCTACAGCTAGTTGTTCCGCAGAGCATGGTTTGATAGTAGTTTTACCCACTTTAAACGGCAAACTGAAAACAACCATTTTCATACTCTGACCATTTTAATTTTTGCTCTGTGCAACTCGAGCCATTGTAACTACTTTCTTTTAATTTTATGCATTTATACTAATTGTCTTGCAGAGAGGAGTGAAAGGATTTATGAGTGAGTACAAAGCACACTATGCCAGGATGTGTGCGTAGCAGAACAGACCTGACTTACTAGTGCAATAGCATGGCAATACCTCCTGCATTTTCTGAAGTTAAATTGTGAGTTGCTCACCAGTGTTATTTGTTAGCATACCGTCACACATGCTCATCCATAAACATGTTACAAACACTAGCATACATTATGCACAAGATTGAGATAAACCTGACCATGCAGTGTAAGTGATGCATAGACAAATATCAATCAGCAAATGGAAATTTGTTTCATTCTGACACGTATGCTGCTTGTTTCAGGGTAATGATGCAATTGTTGCAGCTACTATATATTTCTTTATGACGAAATGGGAAGCTGGATTGCGAGTGACTGTGGCTATTTCTGATCACCAATCCTCAGAAAACTGTAAGCTTGCTTGATCTTAGTCATTACAATTTTTTTTATTTTCTCAGTTTGATCTTGAGCGCATATGATTTACTTATTGCAGGTCCTTGAATTGTTTGCTAGGCAAAAGAAGCTGATTTTCTTATACAATAGTTGCTCCTAAGGCATCTGGCTGCTTTAACTCTGGAGTTGTCATCTATTGACAGTATTTTGCAGATCTGATGCAGAATAGTATCACTTCGACTTTGGTTTATTTGGTTAAAAAAGTGAATGACCGATAATTGTTTGTAGCAGTCAAGTTTTCACAGCAGACAAATTTTACCTTATTTGCAACCTATCTCCTTTAAGAAAAAATAGCAAATATTATTAATTGAAAGCAAATCAATAAGCGTATTCGCGACCTTAGTTCGCCGAGCACATTTCAATAAAAATAATCAGACCGGCAATAAATTTAATCAAAAAATAAAAGTTTTGTTCGGAACTCGTGGGTCAACAAAAATTGGCTCATTGAACAAAGAAAAAATCAGCAAGTATTTATTTATTTTGTTTGTAGGGCGCGAATAAAACTGAACACTAAATAAATAATAATGGTTAAGTTGATTTCTTTCGGTTTCATAGACCGGATTTAGATCCTTGAAAAATAATTCCAAATAATTGCAAGCTATGCAAATTTACTAAAGCAAAGGGCAGCTTAACAAACTAATACAGTTTATAGCAGTTCAAATTGTATTACTTTCTCGATTATTTTGAAAATTGGGAGTTATCTTCCTTATGATTTGTTCGGTATACTATAAAATTTCATTGAATATTATGTTGTTCTAAAACTAATGGTCCGTTGCATATGCAACACAGTGAATTACGAACACCTATTATTTTTTGTCTTTTGTTCGACGAACAGGTTGCGAATACTCTAATTGTTGTTAGGAACACTTTCAGTCGAAATTCTGTAGCTTAGAACATATAGTGTATTACAAACACAGCTATGGCAATGTTCATGGTGATAATCTGCCTAACACACTTGTTCTTTCTTTTTGAAGGCTACCAACCTGAATTTCTATCGACTCAATCAAAGTTTTATTTTTCTTAAAATGATGATTTTTAATATCACTTGATCACCAGTTAGTGTGCAATAATTTGAAAATTTTGGGTTTTTGGTAATTTAGAAATTTGATAGGCCTGTGCTTGATAGTTAAGGTGTAATGTGTAGCCTTTTGTAATATCTGATATTTACATATTGATGTCCAAAAGAAATTGATATTGAAATATTCCAAGTCTATTCAGTTGCTATAGACAGTAAGATAGTAATAGAACGTAGAGGAAAGTATTTGCTTGTCACTTCTAAGTGATTTTTTTTTTGTGTCTCCACAAACATTACTTGATCTTTACGTATTCCCCTGTTTCAGAAGAGAAGAACAGCAACTAGATGTTTTGTCCAATGTCAATTATACTCAGCAGAAAGGCAAGCACTCTGGTGTTTGCTCCTTTGTGTTGCTACAAATAATAGGGTAGTGTGTGCGTGGTGCACTTATTTGATTTGGTTACAGCTCCATGAATACATTGGTTCCACCTCTTATAAGAAGGTACCCATAGATAAGTTTGATTATACCTCTCTAGTTTACTGATGAACCATTGGTCACATTTTCCAGTTCACTTGAAACTACAACAACGCGACTTTGTCTGTTCAAATTAATATAGAGCAAGAGAAGGCAATTCCGCTATTTTAGTCTGTTTCTTTTGATATAGTGACAAACTCTTTATTGAAAATGATAACTCCTTTATTTTGACGTTTTTTACTTCAACAAAAAACCATATATTTTATTCCATGAACAGTTATTTTTAGGTTGTCTTTCTTGCAATAGGTTAATACATTCTTTAATGGTAATAATTTGAGCATTTGTGAACAATAGTGATAACGTCTTTTTTGTATTGAACAAAACTTTTAATGTTTTTGGTGCTAATGAATGTGACAACTGCCTGCACTTATTTTGTAGCTCCTCTGGCTCAAACTCTTAGAAATCTGCATCTCCGTTAATGTAGATCAGCATGTGGCATTGCATCTAAAACTTCAGGACGAAGTTCAAGAGGTACATTCATTCTAAGGTAAATTGATTTACTTTAAATGGATGGCACGATGGTTCGTATATCTTCATTTATTTTCAAAACTCTCACAAACAATCCGGATCAAATTTTGTCAATTTATTACTGTTTAGATTTTAAGTAGACAACCCCAAAATATTGTGAGCCAACATCTTGGAATTTCAAGTTCAAATTGTTGAAGGATTCTTAGCTTTGTATAACATTGAATTAACGATCATCATATGGAAGTCAAATTAATTAGAAGTAACTTAATTTGTCTTCTTTCCGGCAAGCAGTAAGTGGGTGCAATCAAATAAATAGATACAACAGCGTTTGCAAGAACTCAGGTTCCCAATACGAAACTATATCTATCTTTTATTAAATGTAATGTCGAGTTGAAAAAATATAAGATCTTACATTTTGGAATTATTTAATTGAGTAGAACTTGGTTTCATTTGCTATAATCGGTCAACTGTTGAAAAATTGTGAAAGCATCAATTTACGTTCATAGTGATCACCGTTGTAAAAATGGTGGCCGGGGAGTTTACAGTGAAACCCGCATAAATCGATACCGGGGAAATCAATAAACTTGTTTTATTCAAGCCCCAGTTGGAAGTCCCGGCATTTAGCAAGTCGATACTGTCATCTCTAGTTCAACTTCATGACTAGTTTGACTCTATGACCAGCTTTTCACCGGAGCTCCGTGAAAAGAGTTAAATAAAGCATGTAGTTTGGAATCGAAATTCGTTCTGTTGAATAAACAAGCAGAAATTTTGTTAATGGCATGTTAATGGCATTTTCTAGATGGCACGTTATCAAAATTATATAATCAGAGAGTTATCTCCTTTTGTGAATGACAATTCTTTTGATTGCGTTTCCAACCGGGCCTGAGCAACTTCAACTCGTGGGTTTTTTATTCCTGAACTTTTTTCAATTTGGAATGTAACAAAGACCATATGCAATATCTCATCAATCACCCATGGTTGATAAAAAGTTAGAGCAGTCTAAACATGTTTGTTCAGATAGATAAAAAAACAGTTGATCAATGAGTTAGTATTTGTTATTGGAAATTTTTTTGGAATGATTGTTGTCATTTACTGATCAAACATTAACCGATGAAGTTGATTTTAAAAACTAAACCATACAAATTTATTCATTTTTATTAGTCATTTATTATTTGGCTCGCATCAAAATAATATTAAATTACTAATTTACAAATACCTATCCTAAATAATGAGCAAATATGCAGTTATCATTGCTATTAAAATTGATTCACAATGTGAAATAAATCTATGAAATTCATAAGACTATTACATTGTTAGCTGCAATATAACGTTTTTCGGTCGGTTTTAATTGAATTATTTAGGTTACATAGAATGTGACAGTAGTTTTTTTTATTTAGAGCTGTAGCATTGTAACTACTACAGCAAGTATTAACTGTTGAATAAAGGCCCTAACACCACATAATGCTATCAATACGTAAAAAAAATACTGTTTTATCTGCTGTATCAATCTGAAAAAATTTATACACATTTTGCATTTTCGGAGATGTTTATTGTGCTTTGTGTCAACTAACTCCAGAGATGACTAATGGTGGTAGAGTCAACCAGATATGGTGTAAGAAGTTAGGCATTTAAGTTTTTACACAGCAAACAATGGGCTGTTTTTGGTAAGTTCAAGGCTCTAGGAATAAACTTGAGAAAAGTGCGACTGTAAATAATTTGTACGTTCTGTATCTTCAATCAAATTGGTAACGAATTATGAAATGATAATTAAGTCTTTGGCAAGTTTATGTAAATCAAATGCGTCAAATGGGATTAGTTGTTTTAATTTTCATACAGAAACTGGTTTCATTGTCAGCTGATAACTTTGAATTACTGATAAGACTACTCCAAATAACAAGTGTTCACGATCTTGACCATTATGCTAAAAAAATTGACAAAAGTTTATCTGACTCATTTTTATAACAGTTACTACGAAAACAGCTAAAACAGCAAGAGGGAGTTAACTCTTTGAGTTCTTGGTGCACAGCCAAACTCTTACTTCCATTTTATGGAAAGTATTTTACCATTATTTTCTCATGTTAAAAGTGGTGTGTGCAACAGCTGATGCCTAAAATCACACAATTACGTAAATTGCAAATAATATCTACAGCTAGTTCTTCCACAGAGCATGGTTTTGATAATCATTTTACCCCCTCTATACGGCAAACTGAATACAATGTTTTCCATAATCTCACCAACTTTAATTTTTGCTCTGTGCAATTCACGCCATTGTTACTCTTTTTGTTGTTGTAATTTTGCGCATTTATACTACCTGTCTTGCAGAGAGGAGTGAAAAGATTTAGGAGTGATTAAAAAGCACACTATGCCAGGATGTGCGCATGTTAGAACAGACATGACTTACTGGTGCAATAACACGGCAATATCTCCTGCATTTTCTGAAGTCAAATTGTGAGTTGCTTGCTCAGTGTCATTTGTTAGCATATCGTCTCACATGCTCATCCATAAACATGTAAAAAACACTACCATACATTATGTATAAGCATGAGATAAACCTGACCATGCAATGTAATTGATGCATAGATAAATATCAGCAAATGGAGTTATTTCATGCTGACACTATGCAACTTGTTTCAGGGTAATGATGCAAGTGTTGCAGCTACCATCAATTTCTTGTTGACTGAATGGGAAGCTGGATTGTGAGTGACGGTGGCTATTTCTGATCACCAACCTGATGAAAATTGTAAGTTTGTTTGATTTTAGTCCTTAGCATTTTTTTCATTGTCTCATTTTGATCTTAAGTGCATATGGTTTATTGGGTGCAAATCCGTGAATTGTTTGCAAGGTAGAAGAAGCTGATTTTCTTTCATAATATGAGCTCCCAAGGTTTCCGGCTGCTTTAACTCTGGAGTTCTCATCTATTGACGGTATTTTGCACATCTAGTGCAAAATAATATCACTTTGAGTTTGGTTTAATTGGTTAAAAAATTGAATCAAAGATAATTGTGTGTAGCAGTCAAGTTTTCACATCAGACAGAGTTTACCTTATTTTTGACCCATCTCCTTTAAGAAAAACTAACAAATGTTATAAATTGTTAAAAAAGGTTTTTCGTCAAAAATCTGTAGCTTAGAACATATGGTGTGTTACAACCGCAGCTATGGCAATTTTCATGGTAATAATCTGCATAAACACACTTATTCAGTCTTTCAGATGGCTTCGTACCTGACTGTCTATTGATTTCAAGCGGAGTTTTATTCTTCGTAAAATGATTATTTTTAATCTCACTTGATCATTAGTTATTAGGCAATAATTTGGAAATTTTGGGTTTTTTGATTATTTGAAAATATGATAGGCATGTGCCTGATACTTAAAGTGTTATGCGTAGCTTAATTGATAATCACATATTGATGTCAAAAAGAAATTGGTAATAAAATATTCCAAGTCTATTCAGTTGCTATAGACAGTAAGACAGTAATAGAATGGAAAAGAAAGCATTTGCTTGGCACCTCTGAGGGAAATTTTTCTTTTGTTTATCCAAGATTATTACTTGATCTCTAAATATTCCCCTGTTTCAGGAGATAGTCATTCTGGCGTTATGCAGAGAAGAACTGTGACTAGAGGAAGTCCTTTGACCAGGAGAAATGTTTTTTCCAATGTGTATTATATCCAGCAGAAAGGCAGGCACTATGGTAAGTTTTTTTTCTGTATAGCTACCAAGAATAGGGTAGTGCGTGCAGGGTGCACTTATTTGGTTACAGCTTCATGATCACATTTGTTTTAACTCTTATAAGAAGGTTACCTATCGATTATTTTGATTTTACCTCTCTAGTTTGCTGATTAATTCTTGCCACATTTTCCAGTTCAGTTGGAACCACAACAACACGACTTGGTCTGCTCAAAGTAATATAACGCATGAGAATGCAACTCCGCTTTTCTAGCATGTTTCTTTTGAAATTGTGACAAAACCTTTATTGAAGATGACAATTTTTTTATTTTGTTGTTTTATACTTCAACAAAAACCATATATTTTTTTCCATGGACAGTTATATTTAGGCTGTATCTTATACAATTAGATTATGCACTTTGTAAATGTAATTATTAGAACAGTTTTCTCATAATCTACTCGTTTGTCTTCAACACTAGCCATAACTGTTTTTTGGTGTTAAACAAACTTTTCAAATTTGTTTTTGGTATTGATGGATATTACAATTCTTTGCTCTTATTTTGTAGCTGCTCTGGCTCAAATGAAAAGGAACCTGCTACTCCGTTAATATTAGGTGTAGCTCATTTACAGGCTCTAGTCAGCATGTGGCATTGCGTCCAAAACTTCTGGACAAGCTTAAAGAGGTAAGTTCAGTCTAGGGTAAATTGATCTTCTTTAAATGGATGGCACTATGGTTCTTACATTTTTGTTTATTTTTTAAACTCTCACAAACAAAAAAACCAAAGTTTGTATACTTGTCACTGTTTAGATTTTGAGTAGACAACTCCAAAATATTGTAAGTCAAAACTTTGGATTTGCAAATTCAAATTGTTAACTTTTTCAAGTTCTACTACGAGCAATGCTCGTAGTGGAGTTATCTGTCCAACTTTTTTTCTACGAGCAATGCTCGTAGCAAAAACCGTCACGTTTTCGGGAAGGATTGCAAACGTTTGTGTAGACTGACATGAATAATTTTTATACCATCGTGTAGAGCACAGAATTGCCTATTTTCTGGTTTTTGTTTGAAGACTGTACGACCTTCTAAACGGAAACAGTTCCAAATATCCTTGACCAGACATTTCCGGTTTTCAATTTCGGATTTTTTTTGATAATCATGGGCAAAATTTTTTTGCAAAGGAGCAAGCACATTGTTTTCTTCTTCTAATTTAGTTAGTTTATTAATATTTTAGCTTGTTTGAGCCCTCTGACACTGGAATTGAAGGTTAGTAAGCTAGTAATTAATTATTTAGATACGGCGTTGATAATAAATAATTAATTTTATTATTTTTTTATTATTTTTGTAAAGTTGTTGACTGATGTTGTTGTTTACATCAAAATGTAGCTCTAAATGTTTCTAGTTCATTGGTGCACCAATTAGGGCTTAATTTTTGCCTGTAATAAAAATAATAATTATTTTCAGAAAAAAAATTTTCCGAAATTTTCGGTCATTTGTGCAACAAGTGTCCAAATGTTGTTGCAGTGTTCTAACACTATTCTTGCATATTTTTGTTTCAAATTTTGCTAGTCTTATCAGAATTTTGTCCTCTTTTCAGCTGTGCTATCAGTTTCTTGTCTAGTGTGTTATTTTTTTTTGTAACTGGTTGATCTGCTGACAGCATTACTAAAAAATGGTCACCGAACTAAAAAAATAATAAAAGTAGTTTAGACAGGTGAAATCAATCTGTGATTTATTCTACTAAGAGAAAAGAGAATGCTGATTCTCATGAGCTAAAATTTGTTACCATATCATGTATAGATGAATTTTAAAAAAATTTTGAAAATCGAACTTTTTTTGCAAAAAGCGGGTGAATCCTGTGGCAATTTATTGGTCAAAGCGATTGAAATTCAAAGAGTTTTAAAGGATTTTTAGCTTTTTATAATATTGAAGTAACAATCATCCTATGGAAGCGAAGTTAACTATAAGTAAATTCATTTGTCTTCTTTCCGGCAAGCAGTGAGTGGGTGCAATCAAATAGATAGATACAACAACATTTGCAACAACTCATGTTCCCAATAGGAAATTTTATGTCTTTTCTTAAATGTAATGTCGAGTTGAAAAATTATAAGATCTCTTATTTTGGAGTTACTTTGCTACGATTAGTCAACTGTTGAAAATTGTGAGAGCATCAATTTATGTTCATAGTGATCACCATTGTAAAAATGATGGCGGGTGAGTTTACAGTGAAACCCCCATAAATGAACAATGGAAAAATCAATAAACTTATTTTATTCATACAACAGTTTAAAGGCCCTATCACTGACATTTTGAAAAGTGCTTCAAAAAGTCGATATTGTTATCTCTAGGTGGACCAATAATTTTTTTTAAACTTCATGACTAATTTGACTCCACAACTCGATGGCTAGCTTTTCATGAAAGCTCTGTGAAAATTCTTAAAGAAAGCATGTTGTTTGGAAACGGAATTTGTTCTGTTGGATTAATTAGCAAAAATTTTGTCAATTGTAAACCTAGATCGCATGCTATCAAAAATATATTATCAAGTAGTTATCTCCTCTTGTGAATGACAGAATTTTTTTAAATGTATTTAAAACAGCACATGAGCAACTTCCACTCATGCGTTTGCCTTAATGAATTTTTTTAATTTTTTGAATGTAACAAAAAACCGAAAGTAATATTTCAACTTCGTTTGATAAAAATTGAACGGTTTTTAAACATGTTTGTTCAGCTAGATAAAAAAAAACCTGTTGATTGAGTTAGTGTTTATTATTGGATAGCTTTTTTAATGATCATTGTCATTTACTGATGAAACATTAAACCAATGATAATGATTTTAAAATTTAAACCAAGCCAACTTAGTTATTTTTATTACAGTGATTTATTATTTTGGTTAGCATCACAATAAAAACAAATTACCACTTTACTAATAATTATGCTTGATTAATGAGAAAACTTGAAGTTGTCATTGTTATTAAAATTTATTCACAATGTGAGTCAATGAAAAAAATGTATGAAATCCATCGTATTATTATATTGTTCGTTGCAAAATAACTTATTATTACTATTGTATCTATATTTATAGCCTCCAAAAGCAAATTTGAGCAGTTCAATACCATCCTTAATTAGATGGTTTCTTTTTGGCTCTTCAACATCAATTTATGCCGGTTTCACTGTATTTATTCATCCAACTATTTTATTTTACCTTTATTACAAAAGTCATGGCTTGGAGGAAGTTTTTGTCATAATGGGAATGCTCCATGATTGAAAAACATAACAACTATGATATAACTGTCTAGTAATAGTTCTAATAACTTTTTTATAATTATTGAGAGATTTTGTTAAAAAAATTTGATTCATTTCAACTTTGGTTGTAATTTTATTATTTTTCTGGATATCTTGGATAACTTTAAACTTTTTTATGTCAAAATAGTTTGCGAAGATAAGTTTTTTAGATGTTTCAGACTTTCAGCTGTTTTAGGAGTATGCACAAATTTTTGAAGTTTTCGAACTATCTACATATGCTTGTAATTGACGTAGATTCATGATGAACTTTGATACTAACCACACGGCTTCAAAAAAGCTAATTTTTACAGTTTGCAAGTTTTGCATCAGTGAAAATTAGTTTGATGTTTAGAAAGCAATGCTTAAACATCATACGAAAATTTGTTTTTCAGGAGTAGAATATTACAAACGTTTCTTGGCCATCGATGACAAAAACTGGTTGAACCTTTTGCATTTTTATCTCTGTCAAATGGAGATTTCTTCGTCTATGGCGTGAAAGACTTCATTCTTAATGATAGGCAGGTTACTTTGTTACACACTAGAGCAATTGAAATACAATAAATTTTTCAAGGACCATGACAGATGCTCTGTAGTCAGTGGCTTCAATTCTGTACTATATAACAAAATGACTGAATTTTTTATGAAGCTTCAACTTCCAAACTAAAATCGAAAAACTTTGTTGATCATTTAGTGATTTTCACTTATTCACAAGGAAATGTATAGTGTTCAAGATTTAATTAAAAATGTTCTTGAGAAAAAACACCGTAACAATTATGACTCTCACAACATTTCTTTCCAATCTCATGGTGTTATGAAAGTTCAACTGATCTTATTGCTTAATCAATTTCAAAGCCGAAAGTTAATACTATAATGATAAATATGCTTGGGTTGTTACGCTTTTACCCAAAAAGTTGGTCCTGTTACGGCCCGTGTACACAATAACTACTTTGCACAAAATGAGAGGAAGTGGTGATTCAGAAAATAAACTACAAAAAAGATTGAAACTCATTGGAATCTCCTTTTTTCAATTACGCATATCATCCCATATTGCTGATATGTGGAAAGCCCAAGTTCTATGTAAGCTAGCCGAATCTTTTAAAACTCATTTAAAGCTTTATACAACTTGATGAGTCATCTGGAGAAAAAATTGCACTTTGTTCAGCATTGATTGTGCCAAAAGTGATAATTTTGATGTTGAGTGATGGTTTATGACAACTTTTACATCACTGAAGTTTTTGTCTTTCTGTGTTAAATAGTCTTTTCCGTGATCAGCTTCCTTACGCAACGAGACAATTGCTTTTGACCCATTATTTAGTTGCCAGAGCTGTAAAAGTACTATTTAATAGATAGAATATATCTATTACTGATAATTACTTGGATTTGTACAGCTAAGTTTGTATCATTACAAATAGATATTAATAAATAAAGGTCGCAGATGTGAACATCTTCAACACCCTAACAATTAAAATTATTCTGAACAAATAAAAAACTCCCGATTAATTTGAAGAATTCAAATTTTTTTTATAGGTTTGGAATGTTGTGAGTTTTTTCAACCTTGCTTGTTAGAATCACCTCCGAAGAATCAATTCAAAACTGATCGGCCGATTTCTTGATTTGAAATTAGAAGTTGTTTGCCCCTGTATTTCTCTCAGATGGGGAGAGAACTCTCAGTTTTATGAAAAGAAAGTTTTAGGAATGAGTTTCAGCCCTGATTTTACAATAGCTTCAAGTATATGAGAACTTGTGTATTATTCACTCACACAAAATGTTTAAATATTTTGGTCTCCGTCAATAAAATTAGCTAACATCCGATGCAACATTTTCATCCCAGTTGATGATGAATTAAATTTGGTAAACCAATGACGACGAAATTTTTTTTGGTTCCAACATTCCTGAAGCTCAGTAAAAGATTTTATTAAGTAAATTGCTAATTGATGAAGTGTTTTGTGTTTATTTTTACTCAAATTGTACATTTGTCTATTGCAGGTTCGAACTCGGGTGGCTTTTTTGATGCTGCTTCCAATTCCAATTACACTTTTGAGTAATAAATTTAATCAAAAAATATTCATTTTGTTCGGAACTTGTGGGTCCACAAAAAGTAGCTCACTGAATCAAAAAAAATCAGCAAGTATTTTTTTATATTGTTCGTAGGTCACAAATGAAACAGAACACTTAATAAATTAAAAAGAGCAAGTTGATTTTTTTCATTTTCATAAACTTGTTTTATATCCTTGCAAAATAATTCAAAATAATGGCAAGCTTTGCAAATTTACTAAAGCAAGGGGCAGCTTGACAAACTAATCCAGTTTATAGCATTCAAAATTTTATTACTTTCTCGATTATTTTGAAAATTGAGAGTTATCTTCTTTATGATTTGTTCGGTAAACTATTACATTTCAATGAATATTATGTTGTTCTTAAACTAATGTTCCGTTGCATACGCGACATAGTGAATTATGAACACCTATTATTTTTTGTGTTTGGTTCGACAAATAGGTCGCGAATACTCTTATTGTCGTTAAAAAACCTGTTAGTCGA
The DNA here is from genome assembly GCA_945261195.1 of Cryptosula pallasiana. NCBI lineage: Eukaryota > Metazoa > Bryozoa > Gymnolaemata > Cheilostomatida > Cryptosulidae > Cryptosula > Cryptosula pallasiana. The sequence continues at coordinate 43,268,342 of OX183132.1, read as the reverse complement.
AAGTCTGTAGCTCAGAACATATAGTGTATTACAAACACCGCTCTGGTACCTTTCATGGTGATAATCTGCATAACACACTTACTCAATCTTTTTGATGGCGACCAACCTGAATGTCTATTGACTCAAGTAAAGTTTTAGTTTTCTCAAAATGGTGATTTTTAATATCACTTGATCACCAGTTATTAAGCAATAACTTGGAAATTTTGGGTTACTGGTTATTTGGAAATTTGATAGGCATGTGCCTGATAGCTAAGGTGTTCTGTGTAGCCCAATTGTGATCTTAATATTCACATATTGATGTCCAAAAGAAATTGATATTGAAATATTCCAAGTCTATTCAGTTGCTATAGACAATAAGATAATAATAGAACGTAAAGGAAAGCATTTGCTTGTCACTTCAGAGGGAGTTTTTCTTTTGTTTTCTCCACAAATATTACTTGATCTCTACATATTCCCCTGTTTCAGGAGATAGTCCTTCTGGTGTTATGAAGAGAAAAACAGCAACTAGATGGTTTGACCAATGTCAACTATACTCAGCAGAAAGGCAGGCACCCTGGTAAGTGTTTTTTCCTTTGTCTTGCTACAAAGAATAGGGTAGTGTGTGCGTGGTGCACTGATTTGGTTACAGCTTCATGATCACATTATTTTCACCTCTTATAAGAAGGTACCCATAAATAAGTTTGAATATACCTCTCTATTTTACCGATAAACCATTGTCACATTTTCCAGTTCAGTTAGAACCACAACAACACAACTTGGTCTGTTCAAATTAATGTAGAGCAAGAGAATGCAATTCCGTTATTCTACTCTGTTTCCTTTGATATAGTGACAAACCTTTTATTGAACATGATAATTCTTTTATTTTGATGTTTTGTACTTCAACAAAAGCCATATATTTTGTTCAATGAACAGCTATTTTTAGGTTTTATTTCTTACAATAGGATAATACACTCTGCAATGGTAATAATTGGAGGATTTGTCTTCAACAATGGGGATAAACTTTTTTTGTTTTAAACAAAACTTTTAATGTTTTTGGTCCTAATGAATATGACAATATCTTCATTTATTTACAAACTCTCAAAAACAATACAGATCAAATTTGGCAAATTTATTACTGTTTAGATCTTAGGTAGACAACTCCAAAATATTGCGAGCCAAAATCTTGGAAATTCAAGTTCAAGTTGTTGAAGGATTTTTAACTTCGTATAATATTGAAGTAACAATCATCATCCGGTAAGCGGTGAGTGGGTGCAATCAAATAAATAGATACAACAGCATTTGCAAGAACTCAGGTTCCCAATACGAAAATGTATCTATCTTTTCTTAAATGTAATGTCGAGTTGAAAACTTATAAGATCTTACATTTTGGAATTATTTAATTGAGTAGAGCTCGCTTCCATTTTCTATAATCAGTTAACTGTTGAAAAATTGTGAATGCATCAATTTATGTTCCTAGTGATCACCGTTGTAAAATGGTGGCGGGGGAGTTTCCAGTGAAACCCGCATAAATCGATACCGGGGAAATCAAGAAACTTATTTTATTCATGCCCCAGTTTGAAGTCCCGACATTTACTAAGTCAATACTGTCATCTCTAGGTTGACCAATTTTTTTTTTTACCTTCATGACAAGTTTGACTTCATAACCTGCTTTTCACTGGAGCTTTGTGAAAAGCCTTAAATACAGCATGTTGTTTGGAATCGAAATTAGTTCTGCTCAATTGACAAGCAGAAATTTCGTTAATCCTAAATCTAGATGGCATGTTATCGAAATTGTATAATCAGAGAGTTATCTCCCCTTGTGATTGACAGAACTTTGTATATGCATATCCAACCATGCCTGAGCAACTCGTGAGTTTTTTATTCCTGAATTTTCTTCAATTTGGAATGTAACAAAGACCAAATGCAATATCTCATGGTTGATAAAAATTTAAAGCTGTCTAAACATATTTTTTCAGATAGATGAAAAAACAGTTGATCAATGAGTTAGTATTTATTTTTAGAAATTTTTTTGAATGATCGTTGTCATTCACTGATGAAGCATGAAACCAATGATAATGATTTTCAAAACTAAACCAAGCAAAATTATTACTTTTTATTAGTCATTTATTATTTGGTTAGCATCCAAATAATAATAGATTACCAATAATTTTTTTTTATCATGGGATTGCTTCATGATTGAATAACTTGAAAACAATAAAGGAGTCTGTCTAGTAAAATTTTTTAATAATTTTTTTGTATTCATCGCGAGGCTTTTAAAAAAAAATTGACCAACTTCAGTTTTTGCTTTAATTTCATATTTTTTTTGGAAATCCTAGATATTTTTAAACTTTCTTATGTCAAAAGAGTTTGCAAAGACAATTTGTTCATGTTTACGACTATCCGCTGTTTTAAATGTGTGCGCAAACTTTTAAACTAATCGAACTGTCTACATATGCTGGTAATTGACTTCGATTCATGTTGATTTTTTATACTAACCACACTGCTTCAAAATAGATGATTTTTACAGTTTGCAAAATTTGCATGAGTAAAAATTAGTTTGATTTTAAAAAGCAGCGCTTAAACATCATTTCAAATATTTTGTTTCCAGAAGTTGAATATACAAGCATTTCTTGGCTACCAATGACCAAAACTGGTTAAACCTCTTGCATGTATATCTTCGTCAAATGGAGATTTTTTTGTCTATGACACAAAAAAAGTGATTTTTGATGATAGACACCTAACTTGTTACACACTCGAGCAGATGAAATACAATAACTTTTCTAGGACCATGAATAATGCTTTGCTGTCAGTAGCTTTATCTCAGTACTATATAACGAAATGACTGAGTTTTTTTATTAAGTTTCCAGTTCCAAACTATTATCTAAAAAATTGTTGATCATTTAGTGATTTTCAATCATTCTCAAGGAAATATATGGTACTCGAGATTTAATTAAGAAATGTTCTTGTCAAAAAAACACCGTCACAATTATGACTCCGGTAACATTTCTTTCCAATCTCTGAGTATTACCAGAAAATTATACTGATCTTATTGTTTAAACAATTTCCAAGTTGAAAGTCATTACTGTAACGATGAGTATGCTTGGGTTGTTGCACTTTCAACCAAAAACCTTGCTCAGGTTACGGCCAGGGTACACATTAACTACTCTGCACAAAATGAGAGAAGTGCTGATTTGCCATTACACTTATCATCCCACAATGCTGATATATGGAAACCCAAGTTCTATGTAATTTAGCCGAATATTCAAACACTCATTTTAAAGCTTGTATACATTTTGATTAGTCATTTGGGAAAAAATTACACTTGGGTCACTGATTGTGCCAAAAGTGATAATCTTGATGTTTGACATTACTAGGAATTATGTCTTCCTGTGTTAAATAGTCTTTTCCATGATCAGCTTCCTCACGCGATGAGACAATTTCTTTTGACTAATTATTTAGTTGCAAGAGCTGTAAAAGTACTATTTATAGATAGAATATATCAATTAATGATAGTTACTTGGATTTTTTGAACCAAATTTGAATCATTACAAAATGATATTGATGATAAATATCGCAAATGGGTCTGTCCATAAATAAAGAACTTTTTAAGAAAAATTTAAATCTCATTCAGCCAACTCAAAATTTTTAGAGCTAATCATACACATATGAAAATGATAAAATTCAAGAGGATTTTTTCACTCATGTGAATATTACTTGTAATATCAGAGCTAGAAGTTGGTCTAATGAACTCTTAACTTTTTAAACATTTTTTTACATGTTTTTTGAACATAGATTTCACCTAAACTATATTACACTAGTGAATGGGCAGCAAATAAATTTCACTCTTGAAGCTGTTTGATATCATTATCTCAAACAACAAGTGAGAATATATCTTTTGTATTAAACATATCCCAATTTTCTCAACTAGCCCCCAATTGTCCCATCAGTAGTCAAAAAGGTAGAATAATTTATCCTACCACTATAATTTTGGTTCAAGTAAAAAAACTTATGAATGCAAAGTAAGTTACTTGTTGGCCATGTCTGTACCAAAAATCAGGTCTCCAAACCTAGTAGTGTCTGAGATATTAATCTACTGATGGGACAAGGTAACTGATGGGACAGCCATAGCCTCAATCGAAACAATGGATTTACTCACTCTAATCCCTTAATTATGTGTCTTGGTGCATCGCCAATTCACGTACACCTATAATTAAATGTTTGTTAGTGTTCTTTGAAGTATTGCAGACAATTTAAAGGAATTTATTGGTATTTACTCAAGACGGTGGTGGTGAGAGTCATCCTATTGGTAGAACCAAGTTTTGTCAACTGAGACCAGCTCATGTACTCCCTATAAACGATATGTCTCAAAATGTATGCGTTTGTGCATTTCATGAAAACGTGCTGTTATGTGTTTCTGTTCTTTCTAAATGTGCTCCCGAACTCCCGTGTCTGATAGAGAGCTCATCAATGCCACCATTTGTGATAGAAAGAACCAGGTGTGCGTGAACATGTCTAATTCTAAGTGCTCTGAATGCAAATCTGTTGCTGAGTTTTATCTATCTGCCATTCCAGAGCAAGACAAGCAAGTAGTTTGGTTTCAGTGACAAACTGTAGAAAAGCGAGTGCAGAAAGTACGATATGAGGGAATGGTAACTGAGCTAATTGATAGATTGGTTAATCAGTGGAGTCAGTTTTTGACACACTGCTATACAAAAGATGCTCAAGCATCTTACTTTGAGAGTTGCCAATCGGCGCTTTCTGAAAAGGACACGGTGATCCGAGTTGATTTCAGTGAAAATTACCAGACTTTGCACCAAGATGAAATACAGTCTGCTCACTGGGCATACACAGTCAAGTAACTCTTTTCACATGTTGTTTCTGGACCATCGAAGGTGTCCGCAGTGTATGGGTGCTCAGTGACCATTTATCACATGACAAGTATGCTGTTCACGAATATCTTTGTCGGCTGCTGAAATTGATAAAAAATGAGTACAACTTGGTTACCAAAATCAAAGTGTTTACTGCTGGATCCGCTGCCCAGTTTAAAAACCGATTTCTTTTTGCGAACTTGTGGTGGTACCAAACAGCCTATGATCTAGACCATTTTGAATGGAATTTCTTTGCTACGCCGCACGGCAAAGGATCGGTTGATGGCCTTGGTGGTGCTTTAAAAAGAACTGTGAGAAATTCGGTTTTGAGCAAAAAAGCTATTGTGGAAAATGCTGATGACTTTGCACTAACATGCAAAGCCTCTAAAACTTCTGTCACTATTATAGTTGTAAAACCTGAGGAGATAATTGGTAACAAACAGTTTCTTGATAAAAAATGGGATAATGTTTCATTGTTGAAAGGAACACAAAATGTGCACCACTTGGTACCCTGCAGCGCAGTTCAAATAAAACATAGCCGGGTCAGCACAGGTCTGATAGTCGAAACTCATAGTTTTGCCAAAGATCCTGTACTTGATCAAATCAACAACACGGTCAGCAAAGAAGCTGAGACTGACGTTAGTGGTACTGCCAACGCTACCGGGTCTGCAATTAATGCAGAAACTCTACCCGGTAACCTTGTATTGGTTGATTTACCAGTAGCAAAAAAGAACAATAATCGTTCGTATGTGGCTGTAGTCAAAACTGTTGACGAGGAGGAAATTAAACTTCAATTCTTGAAACGGGTAGCCTCCACTGAAATTACATTTGTTCTGAAGCCAAACGACATTTCTTGGGTAGAATCGAGCCGCATAGTCAAACTACTTGCTTGCCCATCCCTCAACAAGAGAGAATTATTGTTTTAAAGAAAACCTTAGTTTTGTAGATTAAAAACTTTTGTCTATTTAGGAAGTGCAATTGTTTTGAGTTGTGCTATTTCACTTTATTAGTACAGGCCATCATCTTTGGCATTCATATTACTATTTTACTCGTTTTGCTAACTTGATCTAAATCTGAGTTTAATCACTATTCTATTGTATTTTTTGTGCAAAACAAAGTCTAGGTACATATTATGCTTTTTTATAAATAAAATCTGAAATGTACACCTTGTATTGCAGTTCGTTATTGAATATCTTTCAGAAGTGTCCCATCAGTAGTACAAAGTTGTCCCATCAGTAGTAGCTTCAATTGAATACCAGATGCCCTGATGTGGACCTAAAGCTTAAAAACTTAGCTATTTGGAAAGCTTAACATCTGTCAAGCATAATGTACCCTGCATACTTTCAAATCTCAAGTCAAATCACAAGATTTTCACATATAGTATAGGTATACTGAAATTCAACATTTTCTGACGTCCCATCAGTTACCACTTGGAATACATTTCGTTCGCGGTCTGTTAACGCTAAATGATTTTTCTTTGCATCATTAGAAAGCTGACGAAATTCTGTATTTAGAACACTAAAATATGCAAGTATTGGTCGCTATATGAAGGCTTAAGACTTGAAAAACTTCTCCAAATGTCCCATCAGTATTTATGGACACACCCAAATGTGAAAATACTCAACCTAAAACAATTAAAAATATTTTGAGCAAATAAAAGAGTAATTTTTTTACCAGAGTTGAAATCAAAATTATCAGACAAAGGTAATTTGAAAAAATTGAACTTTTTTTTTTACCAAGTTTGAAAAGTCGTGAGTTTTATCAACCCTGCTTGTTAGCCTTCAATCACCTCCTATGAATCAATTTAAACATGATCAGTTGATTTTTTCACTTGAGATTAGAAGTTGCTTGCTCCTGTATTTTTTCAGTTCGGGAGAAAACTCCCAGTTTTTTGAAAACAAAGAACTAGGGATGACTTTCAGCGCTGGTTTTGCAATGGCTTCAAGTATATTCGAACATGTGTATTATTCACTCACACAAAATGTTTAAATTTTTTTGTTTCTAACTATAAAAGTAGCCAACATCTCCACTTTTGATGATGAATTAACTTTGCAAGCCAATGATGAGTTTTTTCTTTGTGTTAACGCTCCTGGTGCTCAATACAAGGTTTCATAAAGGACACAGTTAACTAATGAAATGTTTTGTATTTAATTTTACTCATTTTGTACATCTGTCTATTGCAGGTTCAAACTCTGGTTGCTTCATTGGTGCTGCTTCGAATTCATCCCAGCTGACGACATTTGAGTTCAACTTTCTCTTAGGTTGCTTTATGAGTATTATTCTTATGTTTGCATGAAAAATAACGTGCTCTATGATGTATTGTAGAGATTTTATGACTAAATTGGCGCAACATGTTTATGTGAATGGCTATTAATTATCTTAAAACAAAATTGGTGAAATCTGTTTCAGGAGTCTTTTCGATAAATGTCTTAAAGATATTGGTGTAGCATGTTTAATGAACGTTGTGTAAACTTTTTATACCTACATTAATGTAACATTTTCAGCAAATGTTTTCTAAGCATTTTATCACGACATTGGTGTAACTTATTTAATGAATGTTTTGTAAACAATCTATAACAACGTTGTTGTGGCATGTCTAATGGATGTTTTGCAAACATTTTATAACGACATTGGTGTAAAATGTGTAATGAACATTTTGTAAACGTTTTATACCGACATTAATGTAACATTTTCAGCAAATGTTTTGTAAAAATTTTATCACGACATTGACGTAACATGTTCAATAAATGTTTTGTGGACATTTTGAGATGACGAATAGTGAAAACATTCAAAAAACATTCATAGGATGTTTTGCGAGGACAATGGGTGTAACATTGCAACAACATTGAAAGAAGTGTACAAAAAGTCATGAAATAAACATTTGCATACAATGTCCAGAGGACATTAATTGACATCCAGGCAACGTCGATGCAACATTATTATACATCATTGCCTCAGCATTGTGCGAATGTTTGTGGGTAACATTGGGAGTAACATTGGGTTAATGTTTAAGGGTGTCTGCAGAAAGTTGTGAAATAAATGTTTTGCGCACAATGTTTAGGGAATATTGATGGACATCTAGGCAACACGAATACAACATTTTGAATTATCATTACATAAACATTGTATAAATGTTTGTCCACAACATTGGGAATAACGTTTAAGTAACGTTCAAGGGTGTCTACAGAAAGTAGTGAAGTAAACGTGCTGCGCACAATGTTTAGGGAATGTTGATGGACATCCAGGCAATATTAATACAACATTTTGAGTTATAATTACATAAACCTTGTACGAATGTTTGTCCACAACATTGGGAATAACGTTTAAGTAACGTTCAAGGGTGTCTACAGAAAGTAGTGAAGTAAACGTTCTGCGCAAAACTTTCCGGGGATCTTCACCGACATCCAGACGTTTGTACAACATTCACTTGCTTGTTGGGCAGTTGGTGCTATTCATCAGGGAACACAGCAAAATTAAGATTGATGTAGATTTAGGATCGGTGATCAGCGTGCCGGGAACAGACCTACACAATGGCCTAGATGATAGTTTTTTCTTAAAAAGAGCAACGGATACGTATAGTTGTCTCCCCCATGCATTCCCTCTAGACACCAAAGTCAACATTGGTAAGTTACTGAAACTAACAACTGACCCATAAGTTCCAAAACTTTGTGCAATAATAATTAGTATGTAAAAAATGGTTCATATATCTTTAGGTATAGGGGTGGGGTATGGGGTGCTCCTATTTATGGTTGTATCCCAAGCTTACCTACTCAGGCTAAGAAGGCTAATAGCTAGCTATTTCTATCTACCCACAAACTGAGATGTCCTTAGCAAAAGCTTTGTTTAGGAAGCTGCTACAGCAAAGAACGTTGAATCGCTTGAAAGTTCAGGTATGGTTAACTTAAAAACTTCCATATATCAGTAAATGGGAAGGTCGCAAATAACAAACTCTTTGTGTGCCAAAAATATTTTTGTTATTTCTAAATAATTGCGACTATAGCCACTTACCAGAGTCAACAGTGTTTAGTTATATGTCCCTTCTGCACTTTGCATTAACCCTTTTAATTCTCCCTGCGTTATGGCATTAAAGTTTCTCAAATTCTGCAAACGCATTTTTATTTTTTCTATAGATTGTGTGCATTTTCTGCAATGTCCAATTTAGTACCGAGTTTCTCGGTAAAGCAAGAATATTTGTTGCTCGGTAAACTTGTATCTTACGTATGAGCTCACTCGGTGAAATTTTAGATTACTGACTAGACTTCTACCCAGTTGCGTTTGATTTTCAACGTTCAAAGAAACATTGTTTGCCTCAGCCGCAATAAAATTTATCAATTCAAACAGAAAAGTTTTAATCAGCGCAATGCTTGCTGCAACTGACCATAAATTCATTTATATGCCAGTCATCCGTTAACAATATACAAATAGCCGTAACTTAACTTAAGCTATGCACAAAAATTTTAATTGCCACAACGATTCTTTTCATTTACAAGTTTCTAATCCGTACCAAAAAATTCTTGAAAGTTATTTGAAAGCTGCAGCATATGATTTAATCGGATGCTGGAGGCAACAAATCAAAAAATTATTAGGAAACCAAACAAATTCTATTGCTAGAAATAAACTGCTAATTGTCTCTTATATCTAAGAAAAAAAATGTGGTCAAAATTATTTTGAGTAAGATGCTTGAAACTAGCTGGGTTTACCAAAAGTTAACTTTAACTTCGCCATAAATAAATTTTGTTCCCATAAATAAATTTTGTTCCCATAATTATCATTTCTAGGAAAAATCTTCAATAAAATCAAACTGTGCACTTTGACACGCGTCTTCTCATTTACATTTAACCCCCTATGTGAGATTATCCACAAAAACATTGATTCTCATGTTTTAAAGCGTTCTATGATAAACCATCATTGTACGAGAAATTGTTTTCAAACAAAAATCAAAAACATTGCAGTTTACAGCTGTTTTTTTTAAACAAAACAATATAAATCAAGTGTTACTAACCTGTTACAAATCTGAAAATACTTTTTTTTCACCATCTCAGGATGATATGTTTGCAAAGAGGCTTGAAAAAGAATCAAAATCCCCTAAAAAGCGCTCAGCAGCCATAACTAAAGCCAAAGTTTGTTGGACAAAACTACAAAAGCTATGGAAGAGAAAAATAAAGGAAAAGTGTTTTACATGCGATTCACCCGCAGGAAAAAACACCAAACTAACAAAATGTGAAAGTTGTCAACAAAATGTTTGCCAGGTAAGAACGCTATAAATACATCTATACAGCAAGAAAAGTGTTCAGCAATTTGAAAAAAAGTTAAGCGTTTTAATTTTAGCAATAAGATTTCCAGTTTTTAAGATTGTTTAAATTTAATGAAATAATTTTTGTCTTTAGGGATGTGCTGACACTTCGATGAAGAAGCTAGAGTGCCCGTGTTTGGATGCTACTAGGCTCCTTTATGATGATGAAACTGAATGAGATTTTAAATGGAAAAGAGTTCAAAGTAAAACCAGGCTTTTAAAAACTATTTCCGCTTCACTATTTACTAGACAACCTCTAACTCTTTTTTTATTAAGTTATTCAATTTATTTGTAGATAGCGATATATTTTTTCACTTCTAACGCAAGCAACGTGTTATTTATTTAATGCTAATTATTTATTTAATTTATTTAATATATTATGCTCAGTGTACACAATATATTCTTTCAAATACAAAATGAAACTCATTGGAAACCAAGTTGTAGGTTTCATCTACCTTGGAAAAAATGATTATAAATGATAATTGTGATTTCTGAAATCAGTAGCGGGGTTTAATTTTTTGTGTAGTTAGAAAAAAAAATAATTAGTGACATACCTGAATACAAGATTTTTGGAAACAATGTAAAAAGCTGATGATTTTGTGAAAAAGCAAAAATCACTTATCAATTAAACATGATACCATTTTCATGCAACTTGTATCATTAAAGTTTAACCACAATCATTACAAATTGAACCTGTTTTTAATTACCAATGAAAAACTTGATGAAAACCTTATCAGAAAATGGAATTTGTCCGGAAATTGAACGCGGGATCTCTCACACCAAAAATAAAAGTCATAACCTTTGACCAACAAGCCTAGCTCGATGATTAGCAATACAAATATCGATTTAATTTCAACTTCATCAAAAAATTTTGAAAAAATTCAGTTATGGCAAAAAAATCAAACAATTGGTTCAAAAGTGATTCCAATACAAGTTTTAAATAACTGTCGCCTGTGTTTGAACTCTGTTTTGCCTAAAATAAAGAGGTAGAAAGCTACTTGGTGCATTCACAGAGGAGTCGGTTAAGCATTAATGGGTCTGCCACATGAGCCAGAATATCACTCGTATCTGTCACTCCGTCACGCAATGTGACAGAACAGAAACGATCAAATTTTTATCTGTCTGTCGTGCTGTGGTTGGTTGATTAACTCACAGCGAACTTATTCATATATAATGTAGTAGTAAACAGTATAATAATCATATGACCATTGTGGTTTATCTGAAACTAACGTGGGAGGTATAACTTTTATACGCTCACGTTAAACAGAAACAGGAACCCATGTGGAACACGCGAAATATTAATCCTGCTTTTATTTGCTCAATCAAACACTACGTCCGTTGTTTCAGTTGCTAGTCAGGCTCGTACTAGACTATGGCTCCGATTTTGGAAGGTAGGCTCAGGCGACAAGCGCATTAAGAGTGGCTACACCGCACCGATGTTTTGGTGCTAATGTATCTGGCGATGGGGTCATGACGATATGCGAGTGGATACACAGGTCAATATAATGTGCTGATGTACTAGAGCACATCGGTGAGCTGCTAATGAACTAGCCAATCATACGGCACAAAAAACGAGTTTATGCTTGTGGAATTTCTGGCAAATAATTATTTGCTTGCTGGAAATGATAACAACACTAAGTTAAAAACACGTTCGCTGTGAATGATGTTTTTCTTTTTACCATAAAAAAATGACTTTTAATGACCAATTTGGTTTAGTTTGTTAATAAACCATGAAAATTTTGTTATTATTCATCATTTGGTTTATTGTCGCACTTAATAATTAATTATTATTGATATATATAGAAATGTTAAAACTATCAATGATGACTTTTTACGAACCATGTAGAATAAATTAACTAAGTTGAATTGTTTTATCAATCAAAATGTTTCTTGAACTAAGGAATGGACATGCAAGCTCTATACCATTAGAGTTCTTTCAAAACTGAAGGCTGATAAAAACGGCCAATCATACATAATCATTGTGACCCATAGTTTTCTAGCGGGAGTGTTCTCAAAATAGTCGAACTTGATGAGCTTATTGAAGTTGTTTAGGTTTAACCAATCAAAGGGAGCCAATGTGCTTTCAGCATCGGGCACAAAGTAAAATGTTGGTTGGTTTATGATCAAACCCCACGTGTACAGATTTATCATACATGCTCAATGTAAAACCTTCCAATGGCAACCATAGGCCTGCCTGTAGACAAGCTTTTGGAGGCTCACCGTGTCAAATACATCAACAGTTTATATGTAGGTTTCGATTGATTAGTGACACAAAACTGAAGAACTCTATAGAGCAGAACTATTAAAAATCTTATTAAATTTTACTAAAAGTTACCAAAATGTCTTATTAACCATATTACAGCATATTCAAAACTAAACCATCGGAATTTTGGATATAACGGTTCATTCTTAGTTTGGCTGCAAAATCAACATTTGAGGTGATGTCATTGAAACTTGTTAACTTACTGAAAAAAATAGTCAAGAATTTTTAAACTTTAACAAGTCAACTAGTTAAGCTGCTGCTATAAACACTAACTATGGAAGGTGAAGATTTTTCGCTGATGGACAACAGACTGCATACGTTCGTACAACTAATTGATGCGGAGATCGGGATGTTGTCAGAACTTGAAGAAATAAAAGGAATAATAATGCAAACGTCTCCAAACGAATTGCTTCCAATGCTATATGATGAAGAAAGATTACTTCGTAAATATTTGACGAAATACCGTGACTGTACTAATTTTTCAAACAAACATTTGAATGCTGTAAGACAGGAAGCATACAGACTTCTTAATAACAAAGAACACCAAGTAAGCATGGCAAAAAATGTTCTTATCACAGACGTTGTAGCTGGATATGTTAAAAATTGGTGAGCCCTGTTTTTATATTCTTTTTTCGTGTAACTTTTTAAACAAAAAACTTGACATTGGAGGAAATTTGACCTCGTTCACAATAAAAAGGAATTAAAAAAATTTGATAATCGAAAAAAACTTACCCCGTGGAGTAAATCAAAGTTTGACTATACTCATCCCAGTGTAGCTACTTGAGCAAAATACCAATGAAACTCTCCAACAATGCGATCTGATACCACTATCGAACAGCACCGATGACATTTGTATGAGTGGTTATACAAAGACGTGCAAACTCTTTTGATTCATTCTATGATCTAAGGATTGGAAGGTAAACAATTGGTGCTTCTTTTCAAGTAGCTACTCAAAGATAACTATAATCAAACTCCATCGAACGCTGTGAGGCGAATCTCGTTTACTTTTCAAATATTCTTCTAGCAGCCACAAAAGAGAAAACTTACCAATACAATTTTTGTGTAAACACATGTTAGCAGTGCGCAGTATGCGTATATTCAAACATCAGAATGACTATAGTTTGTAGCGCAATGCTTTACAGATCATTTATAGATTGTATAGATCATCAATGGGTTGTGACTGGAGTTACCCCGCCCCCTTAGAGAGGTCTATGATGTGCGCCCAAATGGAAAAATGCTTAAAGTTTTATATAAAGTGCAATGTACAAACGCTTAATTGTCATGTTTCAACTGCAAACTGTCATTTAATCAGTGTTCTCAAAGGCGCAACTGGTTTTATCTTTGAATAAAATCCAATAAACACTCACTCAAGTTCTTACGTGATTCTCACAGCTTACAGACTATACAGATTACACTACTAGTTGGAAGGACAACAGCTGTACAACCTTTTGTCCGAAACAGCATTGTGCTGCCCAAATGAGCAGTAGCCGAAAGACAGGCTCGCCTGATGACTTGTCATCCCGGCCCTACAATCAGCTAAACGTTGCTAATGGTTAGACAGTGACACGATCAAGTTGTCAGCAAGGCTGTCTGTCGATACAGAGGGCTCAGGCCTTACTTGCCTATGAGGTAGTACCGTCAGCCACCGAGGGTGACTCGTGACTGTCACTGTAAAACCCTGCACAGTGGTGGCAGCAGTGGGATCTGTGAATCCCTTGAGAGGAACCTCTAGGAACAAGGACAGAGCAAGACAAACCATGAGTTCGGATAGACATCGTTCTACCAGCATCCTTGGTCATTTGACCAACCTACATGACAAGATGACAGATGCCACCCCACAACATCGCCCTTTAACACCCCGACATATGATGACACTGGCCCATCCAGTACTTCCTCCAGCACTTCCGGGAGATCTCGGATGCCAATATTTGGGCGCGAGCCACAGTGATTATTCACCTAAGACAATCGCTACAGGGGAAGGCACAGCAATGCTGACGAGGGGACACATTGTGGACAATCATGGATTCCTTGAAAACAAGCTTTGGGCTCACCAAAAAAGAAGCTAGCACCAAACTGTCTGGGTCCCGAAAGGATCCCAGACACTCCCTGAGAGAGCACACCCTGGCCATAGAGACATTGGTGGAGGCCGGACACGAGGATTCCCCATAATGACAACGGAATGAGTATGCCTTGGAGCGCTTCCGGAGTACTCTGGGAAATGCTTACTTACAAATGCCCTCCTGGCCATACAGCTGACCTCCTTGGAGGTAGCAGTAATGGCAAGAAACAAGTTCCTGAAGATACTACCAACTTACACGAGATGTAAGGTCCAAAGTGTGGAGGCAAGGAAAGAAGAGAAATGCCACCAAGTTGAAGTCAGATGGACGACTCAAGGAGTGGAAACCCACTTGGAGGTCCTTGCCGAGACACTTAGCTAGCCAACCAGGAAAGTGGGTACCGTCAAAGCTGCAAAGCCAAATGGCACACCAGTACAACGACCATATGTTGGAGGTGCCAAAAGCTGGGTCACACGCAGAGGGAGTGCGATGAGAATCCCTGGCCTACCAAACAGGGAAACGCCCTCAGCTCGCAGCAGTAGGGAAACCTGCTTATTGCATAAGGGCTAACAGAACCAACCCAAGACCCCAATCCAGGAGGCAGACTCATGACAGATGGCAAGAGGTTAGGGATCCAGCCTACTGTGCACCCATACCCCAGCCAGTGCCTTTCTGAAAAAAAACAGGTTCGCCAACCTATCTGCTCTGGAGGAGGACTCGTCGGATGACGAGGCATGTCAGCCTGTATCCACGGAGACACAAATCAAGCAATAAGGGCCGAGGAGGCAAAGGTGCAAAATGGTGCAGACTCCTGATTCACCTAGGAGAAAGCACCAGGTGCTGCCCACACTGCCAGCTGAGACTAACCCGCTCAAGTCTTGTGTCAACCAGATGGAACGGCCGTAGAAGTCAAGCTTTTACCTGCCGGGCAAAGTTGAAGGAAAGACGGTGGCATACCTGATAGACACTGGTGGTTGCAATACCAATCTTTTGTCGAAAAGCCTGTACGACAGTTGCCAGACCACCGTAAAGCCACACTACAATGGTGGCCAAATCGAAGACACCAAATGGGTTTTCGATCAACCAGTCCTGGTTATGCCGGACAAGGCGCTGGTGTGCACCAATCACTATGGTAGGGCGCTGATCTCAGAACTCCAAGTACTTTGGAAGACTGAAATTCCTCTGCAGACGAAGGCCACCTTACCATATCACCTAGCTGCCCAAAGTTAGAGCAATATGGGAACCCAACAAATGCACTTGAACGATTTACCCCCAGAAACATATCGTAAGCACTTGAAAGAAGATTTTTTCGTTCAGGATAAAGCTACAGAGCGCTTAATCTTTCAAATAATATTATTCTGCATAACACAACACATGATGAATATGGCGGCGTATTCTGGAGAACATGAAGAGAGTACAGAGATCTTCAATGATATGATGAATGATAATTTCAAAACAATTTTATCGATGATAAAAGTTGTAAATGTTAAGGAATTTTTAAAAAAAATTAAATGAGAAGCTTGGGATCAAGTTCTGTTTGAAAAATTATACGCCTTGAAGTGGAACAAAAAACATTTTATAAATTTCCCTATCATATTTTGCACTACACGCAAATAGGAGAATGTTTACCTTCTTTTATTCGCATTATAGAATTGATGCTGGAGGATTTTCATACATATTTATAGTTTATTTCAATAGTACCATTTTTTAACCATTCTTATCTTATCAATAAGTGTTATTTCATTGCATACACATATAATTTATAATATTTTTTATTACATTTATTTACCATTAACCAAATAATGTAATACGTACTATATAATAAATGTATACAATCATACACTGTTTCATTTTTAAATAATGCAGACATGAATATGCTCATCTACATAGATATGTGCATAAAAAACAAACACCATGAGGATTTACCTAAACCACAAAAGTGACACAAAAGTTACACAAAAAATCACGCAAAACTTATCATATATTACTAAAAAATAATACAAAGATAGATAGAGAAAAAACCTGTCCAAAATTTAGATGCCATAAAGTATGAAATAGCTGCACAAATCAGCGACGAAAAAAATTGCATAACGCCGGAGATAAAACCCACAAAAAACTCACTTGGTAGGAATATCTGCTCATATACTACTGCTATTTTATTATAACTTGGCTGAATGAAAAAAAAGCTCAGATGGAAACATAAGGAAAAACTGCGTAGGATTTTGCCACACCTTCATCGAACAGCTACTAGAGAACGAGTTCCAAGTCAGCATGTCTGAAATACTTGCTATAGAGCGCTATTTATTAAAGAAGCGATTTCGCTTTTACTGGAACTATCTTAATATACAGCCAACTCCGGGTTCTGCCGTGTGCAAATCATTTATCAATATCAGGCAGCATGCCAAACTAAACACATGCAGTTTCAGATTATGAATACTTTATTTAGCTCAAGATTCAAATGTTTTTCAAGATGCTTGCTCTTCAAGCTCATAATAAACTCTGCCCACTGAGCTAAATGTCCCTACATTTATGCAATAAAATATGTAAATAACGTGGTTGAAATATTAGGCACTTGATTGGCTACAAAACAATCCGGCTATACATACATAAAACAGTAACAAGTATACTAGCTAGTTATAAATATCCAGGGTTACTCTTCCAGTAATGGCCTGGCCACACACAAAACTTTTTTCTGTTATGGTGACACTCACATTTCGACATGGGGCCTGATTGACAGAAAAGGTTTCTACAGGCTGGCGGCAACCGTGAATTTTTCATCTTGGGTTCAAAGAAACACAAGTAATAAAAAAACTAACTAGATGAAATTGTATTCACGAGTGAAGACATGAGTATTTTAGACAATAAAAAGTTGAAATTGATGCCAAGCGGATTTGAACACGTGTAATAGCTGCGTTGAATCACACACTTCACCAACTACTCCATCAACCTCTCACTGAAAAATCGCAATTGTAATACCGTCACAATTCCTAAACATCATATTTAGCAGTAAAGTTGTACTTGCAAAGACTTTTTACGTGAAAAAAATTTCCATCACTGCGAATCGTACTCCGACCGTTAAAATTTCAAACGACAACCTTAGCAATCGAGCTACAATGACATGTTGCTGCGGAACAATCTAATTTAGTACATGCTGACAATTGTTTTAAGATAGCTTTACTTTTTGTAGAAAGCAGCTTTTTGAAGTGCTCAGATGCTTTTTTTGTGCTGGGGCTACACAAGCACATGCTTCACAACTGCCTATACAACATGCATTCCTGTTACTACATGTAATCATGCTGAAATTGATCCTCCCTTTTGACAATAATTGGTTTTATGCGAAAAAGAAATCCAAACCTGGGAATCGAACCGGACTGTCAACAGCAGGTCACAGTGTTAACCATTTAGCCATGTAGCAAGGTTAAATGTGGTTCATAAACAGCCTAAGATAAAAGGAAGGCAGCATGGCATACATACAAAAAAAATTATTCTGGGGTTCGAGGTCGCTAAAAACTTATCGAATGTTTTCAATTTTTTTCAGATTTGTTCAGCTTGTAACCTGAATACTATTTGTGTTAAAGTTGTGAAGGACAAAATGTTTTTCGCGGTGAAAACATTAAATAACGAACCTTTTTTATCACACATTGAAAATCGTGTGGGCTTTGACTCTTTCACCAGAGATCAGAACTTTGACGAATGAAAGAGGGTTACAATGCAATCGCAACCATGCAAAATTTATGCAAATCGGAGTAACCGTCCCTGAGTTATAGTCCATTTTCGGTTTGGAAGACATTTTTTTGAAAATGGAATAGCTGTGTTGGCCATATTGCGAGAAACTGCGGATCTTCAATTTTTGAAAAATCAGGCATGGGCTATGTGGCCAAATATTTTACTTTTCGCTGACTTGTTCCATTATTTTCCCGGAAAGCATTGAAAGGTGCTGTTTTTATTTAGATTTTAAAAAATAAAAAATGGGAAAAGTTGAAACTGTTTTAGGCGATCGCTTCGAAGTTCAAAATGGTATATTGGTGCACGTTGGCGCATGTTTGTTGCAAATTTCAGCTAATTTGGTTCGCTTGTTTTCTAACGGGAAGCTGTTTTATGCTGAAAAAGACATTTTGCTTAAAAATTCAAGATGGCCGCTTCTAAATGACTTATTATCGACGTGCCATGATGTCGAATCAGAGGGTAAGCAAAATTCACCATCGTTCAAAATTTGGTATTTTTTTGTCAATCGAGCCTACATTTTCTCATCAACTTTGACGATTTTGAAAACAAATTGTCACCTGTTTTCGTACCTGAATTGTGAGGTTCTGGAGAGTTCTCCAAGTTTGTAAACTAACTTACTTTTTGTCCCAATGCCTATCAATTGCGTTGCAAAAAATCTTGTAGCTTTATCTGTTACGGTTCTTGAGAAAAAGTGACACCAGTTCGGCACGGTTTGCGCGAAAGAATAAGAAAAAAAAAACAAAACCAGCAATAACAATAGTATTTTAGATTCTCTAAAATACTAATAATTCACAATAATATTATGATAAATATGATCACAATGATCAGTAAATTACAATAATTATTTTCAATAACAGAAATTTATTATTATTACTTAATTATTATTTGCTACTCAGTATTAGTAAATATTAGTTATAATTAATTATCAATTATAAATACGTTTTTCATGGGTAATAATAATTGTTTTACTTTGCTTATTTTTATATTCAGTGCACCAATAACAATTCACAATAAAAACAATCAATGGTGATAGTGATTATCATCATGTTCTTTTCTTAGAATTTATCATAAGCAAAAGTTATATTTATGTCAAAGATTTAGTACAAGTATTGTTGGCGGTAAACTTTTTTAAATTAAATTTGACCCAGTGCGGACAATGATTAGCCAATCACATTATAGTCGCATGTTCAACTGCTTGGTATGGCGCCGGTAAACTTTGACTGCTGGCGGCTTGGTTTTGCTGACTTGCCGATTCGCAGTGCCGGGCGCGGTTTCCGATCAAAAGTCGTGTGTGTGGCCGCACACCATTAAGGCAAGAATTTTCTAGCTTGACATCTACTTCAAGAGCGTTATCCAAGGAATGAGCTCAGGCGAGTTCAGCTATGGCATCCAAGCGCAGCTAACACACACTAGCCCCAAGCATCGCTTAGTAAGCTAGTGGGTGTGCCGGCAGCTAACCAATGCAGTCAGTGGCCACTCTATGTAAAATCTTTTACAATATATAGGTGAGAGTAAAAAAATATTTGCAAAACAAAACTCAATAAATAAGCAAAAATATTGTTTTACTTTAGACGTTAAAATCGAACTTTGACTCTGAACCAGTAAAGTTTAAATCTTTAATAATCTCCTCAATTTTTATTGAATCAAAATTACATTGGTTTTTGGCTCGGACTGGTTCTGTTTGAGCAAAATGATAGTATTTGAAGTAAAAATTGTCTTGAAAAAAAGGCCAGCCCAAAATGAATTGGTTAAATAAAATTTTTAATACATATGTTTGCTGTTGCAGTGCAAAGAATCAATTTCCACACATTCCTGACGATTTCTTTTCAATAAAGGAGTTTAATTTCCGATTCAGGTTAAATAGATTTCATCAAATGGGTAAGTTGCTTTCAAAAGCAAAGCTAAACTAAATTTGTTAGGAAAAAAGATTGTGATAGAACTACATAATCATTAAAATCAAACAAAACCTAGTAAATAATTTAAAATCTGCAGACTCCAGAGTTTTCACATAAGATTCAATGCTAAAATTGTTAACACATTAAAAATTTTAAATTATTTCAATTTGCTTTGTCAAGTACATGAAGTTAAAAAAAGAGTTGCTTCGGAACTGAAACTCCAATTCTAATTAATGTTGGCATTAGAATGCAAAATCTTTTACATAGTTATGATAGTTTTTATAGAATATGCAGTGTACAAATATGCATGATGATAGTAAAAAGTAGAGCTATAAAACTAATGGTTAAGCAAAGTATTTAACAAGCAAAAATAACTTTAATAATCTAGAGCATGGATCAAGGGCTCAAAGTACAGTTAACCACTCAAATAAAAATATATCAAGAAAAAACAGAAAGATGACGTAATGTAATTATTTGCAAAATTAGTTGGAGTCTTCATAGACGAAAGTAATTGAGAATAAAAAAAGAGTGAAGAAAAAACTCAAAATATTACGATTGTGGAAAAACTTATTAAGATAGCAGCCTTAAAATATGTACTATAAAAACTTATTTTCTTGCGGTTAATTTTATTGCATCAACTGCATTGCATACATACATGAACTAGTCAGCTACTTGTTTGGTATTATGCTGGCTAATTCTTTTGTACGTTGTGTAAGGTGGCGACAGCATAATAGTAAGTAGTATATGAAGAGCAGAAGTTGAGTCACTCAACGGCAACATCATCATTTACTTTTGCAGCTAACTGGATAGCTAAAGTGAACCATCCTGGCTTTAACGAATTTCTAAAGAATTTTTCGGACTTATTTGACCAATGCACAGATCTCTATTCAGATAGTTTGAAGGAGATATTAGATATTTTTGAGATTCCACGGAGAGAACTTCCTTGGGACATGATCATTGCAGTAAGCTAATCTCAGAGTGTTTATTATTTGGCTAAGAAACTGTAAACCATATAATGAAAAAGCTTAGCATTAATCTGGTGGTGAAGCGTTTTCCGATTTGAAAATTTCATCATTGTCCAATAACAATACTGATGACACTCCCTCGGTGAAGCCAAAAATTTTTTGATGAGTAAGATGTATGTCTACATAACCCAACGGAATAGTGCTGAATAAGAGCACAGATGCTTCTAGATTGTTTTATATTGCCGCAATATGAATGTATAGGCTCAGACACTACACAAGAGGTTGGCTGGGTAAATTTTTGTAGATAGTCTCCTTGTGAGAATAAAGGCTATTATACAGCTGATGCAATCATATAGCTATAAATAAGGGCATAGGTCAACAAAACGTTTTTAATAGTATTTCTGGCTCATCAGGTTGGCGATGAAATGTATAATACATACAAAAGTGGCCTGATTTTACTGCCGTTAGTATAAAACTATAGCCTCGCCCTTGTTTCTTTTAAAGTATTGCCTCTACCCTTGACTGAAAATTGATGATAACAATGAAAAGAAAAAAATTTATTATTAAAAAACTTTTTGATATGACGTTATTAAATTCATACCGATGAAGCTTATAGTGGTTTAGCATTAATGAGTTATTAAGCTTATCAATGAAAAAAATAGATGAGTAAAAAAAAAAGCAATTGGTAGAATAATAATGTTTTGAAAGCCTTTCAACCATATTTGGTCCTGCTGAGTGAATAAAAGGGATAGTAAAAATTTTCATTTCTATTTATAGTGAAAAAAATTATAAAGTTGGCCAGATTTTTTGCCAAAATACTTTTGAAAAGATATTCAAAACTAATAACTTTTTACATGGCAATCATTGTTAATGCGAAAACTTTAACCTAAAGTAGGTGCATCAATGCCTGAAAATAGTTTTTGGCAAAACCTATGCCTCTATTTGGATTTAGGAGATCATAATTTTTCCTAGCATAACTGTAAATAGAGAGATAAAGACAGGTAAGACGAAAGATCACGGACTAAGGACCTGACCTAACCAAATTAGTACCTGGGAGCTCCTTTTCTTGTAATTAGCTAATGAACAGATAGAGACGTCGTCCCATGTGGTTATGCTTTATTGGTTATGCATGCTGTTGCTCAAACGTTTAGTATTGCTTCATTAATGTCTTTATGCATGAGTGTATGTCATTTGTCCATCCCGTATAGTGGAGTCTTTCTTTGACGGTTGATTTGGAATAGACGCTGTGGTATAACTGGTTCACTCTCTGGGTTACCCTGTGGAGTCCCTCACAATATAAGCCCCATGCAACCATTGGAAGAAGATAGATACAAGTTGTTTTTGTCGGTGAAGTCCTTGTTGTGTCGGTAGTAGGTGTGCAAAACTTCTGCAACATTATAATCTTAATAAACATAAAAATAAGCTCCCAAAGTCATTCAAGAACAAAATAAAGTTAGGCTGTGAGGCCCTGAAGACACATTAAACCATGATATAGTGTTTTGAAGAAAACCGAAGTCCCTTTGTGCTTTAAATCACGAATTGCAAGAATGGTGTGGTATCAATTAGTTGGCTCAGGCTCACTGTGAGATAATGAACAGTTGGTGGATGAAAATTCCCACCATAGCTAGCATGGAGTAGTAGGCAAGTTCATATCTTTAAATGCTAAAACAACGGGGCTGGTTAAAATCTACAAAGTATCAAACCCACAGCAGTAGTAATATATGAGCAGATCGCCCTACTAAGTGTTTTTTTGTGGATTGAATTCCGGGGTTAATCCAACGGGTTACAGCGTTGACTAGAATGGTCGAGTTAAAATTGTGTGGCATTTAAGTGGCATTTAAGTTTTGATAATTTTTTTACTTAGTTTGAACTTATATGGCATCTAGATTTTGAATGTATGGCATTTAAGTTTTGATTATTTTTTGATAGCTATATATATTTATGTACATATTTGTCTACGTTGAATAGAAATAAAACATTGGATGATTGTATATATTTATGACATAATGAGTATATATTAAAGATCATATACTTGAAAAAGCTCTAACATAGCCTTAAACGAAAAAATTGATGAAGTTATACATTCATCCATTTTAATATATCTTAAAATTTTGGGCTTAAAATCACATAGTAGTTCCTCAGTCCATTGGACTTTAACTAAACTTTTAGTGAGAGCTTGATCCCACACTTTTCTCTTAATTTTTTTAAAAAATTGTTTATGTTTACGGTTTTGGACATTTTCAAAACTGGCTTAAAATTCTTTTGAATCGTTAGTTGTAATATTTTTTCTTGATTGGTTAGATTTTATCTATTTGTATGTATTTGTAAAAAAAAACGAGGTATTTTGTAAAATATTCTTTTATTCTATTCAATTTTCATTAATTTTTTAAATAATTGTTCAAATATACAGTTTTTATTAATTTCTTATTGTTAGGTAAAACAATCTATCATACAAAATTAATTTCTTGAGTTAGGGTTTTATCCACACGCTCCTTTTGAATTTTTTTTAAAAAATTACCCTTTTTAAAAGAATCATTTATATATACAATTTTTATTATTTTTTAAACAGAACAATTGCTATCTTTGAGAGGTTGGAGATAATGCGGAGAGAGAGGAAGATAACTATTCAATATTTGACCAAAAGGATTCATTATTGTTCAAATGAATTAGAACGGAAATATGTGGTAGGACGCAATCATTTTTCAAAATGCAATTGTACAGGAATTTGGGGGGTAGTGGTAGCTGTCACCTGTACAGCGGCCCACTTCCAGTGCGTGTGTAGTAGCAGTGTTGCAAGTGCTTTCTAGCGAGCCCCAAGGTCGGCAGACTATTCTGTTTGAACAGGATTTGCAGTGTTGTAAGTCCGAAGTAGGCGGGTATGCTTACAGGCAGCAGTAAAAACAAGACAATAGGTAGCTCCGCCTTGTGGCCTAATTGACCCATACACAAAGAAAGGCGGTAAAAACATCAATAATAAGGCTGTCTCTATATACGCTTGATTGCACAGCAGCACATGGTTGGCAATACAGGATAAGATAATAAATAGACAAGGTAAAATGTGGATAAATGTAATGAGTGAGTAATAAGAGTAAATAGATTGTACATAGAGTTCGGTACTGTTCAGGTCGACTGGGGTGTGCTGCCTACATTTCCCTACACAATCATCAGAAAACTTCTGTCAAGATGAGGAGGCTATGGATTTACCCATTCAAGAATAAACAATTTCCGATGGCAACTTCAATTCTGAAAACTAAATCAGTGTAATTTTTTTTTCAAAATGCAATCATCAGAAAACTTCTGTCATGATGATGAGGAGGCTATGGATTTACCCATTAAAGAACAATCCATTTTTGATGGCAACTTCAATTCTGAAAAACAAATCAATATAATTTTGTATTCTTTGTCTCCCATGAAAGTGTTCAAACGAATTTGAACTGAAATATGTGGTATTTTGTAATAATTTTTAAAAAAAAGCATAAAAATCGAAAAATTACTCCTCTAGACAGTTAAAATTTACAATATTTGAGAATTAATTACAATAAAAACATTAAGTCTACTTGATAATAAAAAATTTGAGTGTTAAATTTGACTGATTGATTCAATGATATTATATGGATCTTTTTAAAAATAAACATTTAAATATATAGTTTTCATTATTTTTTTTAAAAAACTTTCAAAAATCATTGAATTACTCCTCTAGATAATAAAAACTTACACTATTTAGGAAATAATTCCAATAGACACACCATATTTAGTTTTTGACATTCTTAAAACTGTTTTTCAGTAAATTTTGCTTAATACCAATGATATTATAGAGATTTTTCCTATATACAGTGTACTCCTGATATATCAAACCCGAGGGGACCATAAAATTTTGTTTGATATCTGAGATGTTTGATATATAAAATTATGACCGTCTGACTTTTTTATGTACACATAATAAGTCACTATTACATGTATTTAAGCTAGGATATTAAGCATTTTGTCTTTTGTGATTGTGGTTTTTAGTTAATTATTAATTAATTAAATTAATGGTGTTAAATTAATGAAGCTGAGAATTACAACAATTATGCAATGATGATGTAGGTAGTAGTAGGTAGCACATGTTGTTGTATATTATTATTGTGTTAGTTAAGTTACTGTTAGAATAAGTTGGTTTTATCACTTCTAACCACCTATGACAACAAACGTAACATCTACTACCTGTTACTTATTATTATTTAATTTAATTATCATTATTATGACATTATTTATTGTTGTTGATGTTGTCATTGTTATTATTATTATTAATAATTATTAACAAACCATCATTTGTTATAACAATAATAAATAATGGGTCTCTAAAAAACAACAGCCTTATTAATAGGATAATAAATAATAAATTTTTAAGAAGTAGTAATAATAAAAAATAAATAATAATAAGTAGTGTGTGTGTATCAATTAATTATTATTTGTTTTAGTACTCCAGTTAAAATTAGTAGCAGTAGTAAGTATACTGCTTCTTGAGCTTGAAGTTTTCCTGACTCCTTTTTTGATTATTGCTCTCAATTCACACAGTGACAATA
The DNA here is from genome assembly GCA_945261195.1 of Cryptosula pallasiana. NCBI lineage: Eukaryota > Metazoa > Bryozoa > Gymnolaemata > Cheilostomatida > Cryptosulidae > Cryptosula > Cryptosula pallasiana. The sequence goes on along the minus strand of OX183132.1, from coordinate 43,242,731 downwards.
GTAATGCTATAGATAGATAGATAGATAGATAGATAGATATGTCTCTCCCCACATTTTGAATAAAATCAAAAACAACATGTCATGTGCAGACTGAATAAGGATAGCCTGGGCATGCTCTCTAGCTACAATAAGGACCAGTTATTGTCAGTATCACAACAATAATAATATGGGGTCGACCTACCGGAACTATACCACCGAGACAGAGTGTTTAATTGGAATGACAGACCTTGACATTATATTCCAAGATGGCAGCCCCCATGGAAATCATTCTGAGTGTTTAATACTGCAATTTTATTTTCTACTATCGCATGCTTTGGTCGAACTAAGACACTTTTTACTTGGGCTCATGCCAGATTAGGATTTTATTGTTCGATATGTAAGAAATCATTCGATATAGGAGTAGGTAATTATAATGCATTCAGCTGGGACTGATGCAGTTTGTTTGATATACCCAGGTTTTTGATATAACAAGATTCGATATATCAGGAGTACACTGTATTTACAAGAAAAAAGGTGGTATTTGGTAAAATATTCTTTTATTCCATTCAATTTTCGATAATTCTTTTTGAGTGAGGGTTTTATCCTACACCTTTCTTTTCAATTTTTTTTATGTTTCAAAACAAGGTTTTATTACATACCTTTTCTTTCATCTTTTCTTATAAGCAATCATTAAAATATCTAGTTTTCATTATTTTTTTTTAAAAACCATCAAAAAACACCAAATTACTCCTCTAAATGAAAAAAATTTACAGTATTGGGGAAATAATTGTAATAAAAGACACCATATCTAGTTTTTGACATTCTTAAAACTGTTTTACAGTAAATTCTGTGTAATAGAAACTACTATAGCTTATAATATCAACTGTTACATTGTATTGTTCCTGAACAATATCTTTTTTGATATGCTGATGACATATGATACATCTCAGGGAGGAAGTCCTGCATTCTGAGTAATTTTTGATTCCATAATGAACTAAAATACAAAAGTTATTCATTATATAAATAATTTTATCAAATTTGAATTTTACTCTTAGCTACATTAGATAGTTTACATTATATAAAACAGGAAAATAACTCACCAAGTTACATTGTTCAGCTCATTCTTTTTTGTAGCGAGGAAGCCCTTTATTCTGCGTACTTTTTATCCCATGATGGGCTAAAATAAAAAGTGATGTATTAGTAAAGTATGGTTAAAAATTAATGTAAAACAAATATAAACTTTTGATATTTTTTTCAACTTCTCTGTAAAAATATTACACTGATTACACGCAAAAAAGTTCTTTTTTTCATCTGGATCCGGAATATATATATGTATATATATAATTTAAAAAATGTTTTACAAAAAATGCTCAAGAGTTGATTATTTACATGACAAATTGTTTTACTGTTGTTATTTACGTGTGAAATTAAGCATTTTTGTAAAATAATTATAAACTATTGTTATGTTAGACTGATTACGCACAAAAAAGTCATTTTTTTCACCCGAAATAGATACAAATTAAAAAGATTTTACAAAAAACATTCATGAGCTCATCATTTATGTGATAATTTGTTTTACTGTTGTTCTTTATGTGAGAAATTAAGCACTTTTTGTTGTTGTAAGAATACACAAAAATTTCACAAAATAATTTTTTTAATTTATGGTAAAAATGAATAAAATTCAATATACTGATATGACTCCCTTGAGTTATAGATTAGGTTCTCAAGCTTTTGTTCTGGACAGTTTTCTTTTTCAGCATCATTGAAGTAGTTGAGAAAATCATGAGAGTTTGGATTATCAGTCAGTTCAGAGGCTTGGACGAGGGCTTGATGAGCTGCGAGTACACTGATGTTGTAGAAAATTGAATTGTCTGCGTTTCGAATTAGCCCCTTGAACAGAATAACTCCAAATATTTCCAATGTCACAGCAGAAGCTATTTGAAGAAGAATGCGCATATCCCCGACCAGTAATTCTTCATCTACGACACTTCTGTATTGAACTAGAAGAGTCTCTTCATCCCCATTACATCGTCTGTCAGATTTTGTTATCACTTCAGGGTTTTGGAAATATATGACGCTATCTGTTGGAAAATCCTGGAGATGAGCTACCTCAAAATAAGCATTGATTTGTCTGATACTCTTCCCTGGTAATACATCAAACGCATTCTTCATCCTCAAAGTACATCCTGTTTCTGTAGCAGCACGAAAAATTGCTTTTCCAGTCTTTTTAACACCTATGTAGATCAAAATCAATGGTGTTATTTGCGAAGCTTCATTAACAAGTAATCCTGCTGCTGATGGAATAGTGCTTTTCGCTCTAACTATCTTTTCATCCTTTTTATAGTTATAGATGATGGTGCAGTTCGTTTCATCATGGAACTCAATGGTTAACACCTGCATAACTGTTGGTATCGGTAAATCCTCAATTTCGGCTATGCTTTCAATGTTTTTTTGGGAAGCCGGAGATAGAGCACTTAACAGAGAGGAGCTTTTGATGATGAGAGCTGCCAGGGTATTGCTTCTGGCATGTTGAAAGGGAATCTTAGTGCGCTGAAGAAGTACATTGCCATCAACCACCTTCCTGTCTTGTGAAGGTTCCTGTTCTTCATTCTTCAGCGTTTTTGTATTGACTTGTTTCGACATTCTGAAAGATAAACTAAAAATCCATGTTATGATTTTGATTTGTTTTAAATTAGTTTGAAGATATGTATATATATATAAATGTATATTTACTCAATATCATACCGCTTTAAGTATCTAAAATGGTTAAAAACTAAACATATACTCAATAGTACAGCTAGTTGATTTACCTTAATACAGAAAGTCCTTCTAGTAGTTGTAGTAGATGATGATGTAGTAGATCTTGCTCCTGCAGTTGCTAATGTTGAAGTGAATGCTTTCTGTGTGAAAACAGTGCTTCTTATATAGCTAAAGTTGCACTGGTTAAACCCTATGAATACCATCTCGTACCAGCCTTCTTTATAATATAAATATGAATCAGCATTTTTTCACGCGAAGGAAAACCAATGCTTTCGCGGGAATAAATAATTTATTCATACTCATTTAACAGTTGAATATCTCAATGAAAGGAGAGCAAGGGAATTGGAAAAGTCTAGAGGCTCTTAAGCAATTGACTCACCAAAGGTTCCTGTTTGCAAAACGTTTGAGGATCTTCCTATCGCAAGCGTTATGCTAGTGTTTGGTGTGATACATCCATCAAGTAAGAAGGAATGTAGATATTCTCAAGTCCACTACAATGATCCTTCAGATATAAATGAAGTTGAGCCCAAAATACTTTTCTCTCCAGTTGAAATGGCTAAAAACTTTAACTGTGTTAATTACCCCCCTCTGTTTAACGTTGTAGATTTGGGTAGAAAGTGAAAACCGAAAAATAAAAGTGTTCTTTGGTATGATGTCAAACGTGTTAGCAGACATCCTCTAAGCAATAAGAATGCTGAAGAGGATTCACTATATTTGAGTACGTCGACTAAAGGTCAGCTCAAATGCTTCTTGAACATCAATACCCTCAATAGTTTCAAACCTGGCACGATTTTCCCTTACCGAGATTTTGTTGATAGATTTGTTCCTCATCGATTTAAGGGAGGACACTTGACTGTAAGTTGTATTCGTTATACCATCGAAAAATGTGGAGAAACGGTGATGAAGACGCTTGCCATACCAGAAAGATATGCTTCAGAAGCTAAACAAAATATTCAAGGTGTGATGATCTACAAAGGAAAATAAACCAGCGGAAAATTTAATACCGAATACGATCTTGCATTTTTCTCTTCATACACACTCAGTCTCATGTATTGGAGACAATATTGTGAACAAGCAAAGTACAACAAAGAGATGTTAGAGTTTGATGATGATGATAATCTTGAAGATTTTATACGTGGAGATTTCGATGATTTGAGACAGGACACGTTGGGGCTCCCTGCACATGAGGCTGTCTTCAGAATCTTCGGACTTAACAACGCAATCTTCAGATCTTCAATCTTGAGCAATGAAAAATTTTTTAGTCTTTTTTTTGAAAAAACTTATGCTAAGGACTGGTATATTTTGGTGCTATGAAGTTGAAAAAATAACTGAGAAGTAACGGCAAAAGTTGGGCAATGTTGAAACGAGTTCTAGTGTTATTGTTATTTTCATATTATTGTTATATTGATCTGCCAAGTTGGTCTGCAAGGAAATGTGGAAGAAGTTAGTTTAAGAGCTTTTCACTGTGGTGTGCTCAGATTTTGTGACATTAAATGATCCAATACACATAATGTAATGCCACTAAATCTGAGCACACCGCAGGGAAGAGTTCTTGAAGTAGAAGGGGAGGGTAAAAGGGGAACATATCAGGTGTTGCAAAATCCCTTTTGAGTTTAAAAATACTTTTTAGTATGTTTTAAGAGTGTTTTAGGCTCAAAATTGAGAATGATTCCAACTGTGGACCAGACCTGTCATCCCTCTTGATTTTTTAGGGATCCACAAAATTTTCAAATACTAATTTTCTCTGCTCCTTAAAACTGCTGAACTACCTGAAAACTCCTGAAATTTGAGTCTCCTCCTTGAAACCTCACGCAAACTTTACTATTATTTTTCTATTGAGCAAAGAGAGTAGACTTTCAGATGGCTCAGGGTGGACATTGCTTTCACATTATTCTTTTACATGTAGCTTTAGGTTGTTCGACATAGTAGATTTTGTCATACATAGAAAATTTAAGTTGCATTCACCTCAGCAGTAACTCTTGGTTTTTTAAACTTATAAACCAACCAAATAATTGAATTTTGGTTTTTACAATCACCCTATCTTCTTTCTATACCCTCAAACCCAGTGGTTACGATCCAAAGCAATAATTCCAAGATTATTAAATAACCTTTTTTCTCAACAAGTATGTTGTGGACTTGTAGAAGCTAGAACTACATGACATACATACAATGCAGAACCAATCACCAACACCAAGACTTCAAGAGAATAAATAGTTACCATTTATTTAAATTTGGATTTTCTTATTAATTATTATCAATTATAGTAAGTGTTGTTGATGTTGATGATTGATAAATAAAACTAAAACAAAAACAAGAATGCACAAATTATTACATGCAGCATTTTCCAATATTATATATATATATATACTACATATAACTTATTGCTTGCTGTCATTCATAAGCCACATTTTTGTAAAAAAATACATAATACTCAAAATGGTACATACAACAATTACTAAAAAATAATAACAATTAATTCATTTAATTATTAATGATAATAATAAATAGTAATAACAAATAATAATAGTAGTAGTTATTATATATTATTATTATTATTATTATTATTATTATTATTATTATTATTATTATTATTATTATTTATTATTTATCAACCTTGATGATAATAATTGGAAGGGTACGTACCGATGAAAAACGTTCAGTTGGTGAACTACAACAAGAGATAAAAAATTCATATCTCTGTCCCAAACAACAATTTTGATTTGTATTGTATAGCTGATTAATACATAATATCAATATTACACGACAGTGATAATAAAATTCACCATTGCATTATCTTTCATAGAGTCACTATTGCCTGCACCCACTATGGCCTTGACCCCCAAAATAACCTAAGTTTTATAAAATGGTTCGAACATTAATAGTTATCAGCCAATCAGACTTATTTATTTCATTAGCCAGCCAATGATATCAATCAAACCACTGTACACTCTTTCTTGCTATTGGGTAATCATGCTATAGGCCTTTGCATTTGTAGTGAAAGTTATGTGTAAACAGACAAATGGGCTGATAATCTAACACCTGCTTTCAACTCACCAACCCTTAATTATGGTCAACTATGCATACACTACTCAATGCAATTATAAACTAAATCTTCATTGTCAACAATAAACGCTAATCTTCTTGTCTTCAGTTTTAACAATTTGATCCCTATTAGGGTGAATCGTCACGTCACACTTGAGAAACTGCAATCGTCAGTCTTCAGAAAAATACACGGGGAGCCCCACATGTTGCTGAAAAATAGGATGAGGCACACGATAAAACTTGGTGAGAGTTTTTCTTTTCTATTTATTAAGTTCTAACCATGGTAAATTATACTTCAACTCAATTTTGATGCAGTTGCAGTTATTTTTACCCAAATAATTTTTTGTCTTAGCAACAGATAGCCTCTAATTCAAAAACAAAGTGGACAATGTGACTTGGTGAGTTATTCTCTCGTTTTTATATAATGTAAACTAGTCAATGTAATTAATACTACAATTAAAATTAGATAAAATTATTTATAAGCTAATTTTTTGTGTTAGATACACAAAAAGGAAACCAAAGAGAGAAAGTTTCATGGAGAATTCTGTAAATTTTAACCATCTAGAGGACTAACTTGGTGATTTTTGATTGTTGATGGTATGTAGACTCAATCTGGAACGCTGATGATATGTAGTCTCAAGTGAATAAACCAAGCTGTAGTACATTGTATTACACAAAATTTACTGTAAATCTTAACCATCTAGAGGGCTATTTTAGTGATTTTCCATTATTTTTATTCAATGTAAACATAAATATATCCATATATATTATCTCTCTCTCAAGATACCGTAAGAGTTCGAATTATGTAAGAAAAATTATCAAAACTCTTTCTCATCATATATTCATTCATTTTTATTCGATGTATTTATTCAATGTAGACATAGCTCCTCTCTCTTCTCTCATCTCTCTCCCAAGATGCCATATGAGTTAGAGTTATGGAAAAAAAACTATCAAAACTTAAATGCTATACGTTCAAAATCTAGGTGTCATATGAGTTCGAATTGAGTAAAAAAATTATCAGAACTTAAATGCCACTTCAACCCCATCAAAACTTAAGTGCTTTACATTCAAAATCTAAATGCCATATGAGTTAGAATTATGTAAAAATGTTATCCAAACTTAAATGCCATACATCCAGAATTTAGATGCGATATGAGTTAGAAGTATGTAAAAAACATTATCAAAACTTAAATGCCACACATTCAAAATCTAGGTGCCATATAAGTTCAAAATAGGTGAAAAAATTATCAAAACTTAAATGCCACTTGAATGCCACTTAAATGCCATACAATATTACATCGGCGACTCTAGTCAATGCCGTAACCCATTGCATTAACCCCGAATATCAACCCCACAAAAAAACACTTGGTAGGGAGATCTGCTCATATATTACTACTCACAGCAGAGCAGGTATGTATTATACCACCGGTTACCTTTGGGATATTTACTGCCAATCATGGATGAAAGCCTGCTTGCATTGTTTTTTTTTAGCTTATTTCTTTTAGTGAGTGCCTTATTCAGAGTCAAAAAACCTTGTAAAGCTAGGTAATGCCATGCCACACCGTTAGCCTGGCATTACCTAGCTGGAGTTATTCTAGAAACCTTGCATCCCTTTATTTAGCAATAAGAATAAACTAAACATAACCATAACTGCTAGTAGTCAGTCTGGCCCGGTCGCTACTTCCAACTTACTGATGAGGGAACTCAACAATCGACGGAGTGTGAAATAGCATCCTGAGCTTTCTAGCCAGAGACAGAATTCGGAGGCAGCAGGCTGCTCTACTCTATATGAAGAAACCCCTCAGCTACTACGAAAAATAAATGGATTAGACTACCTGTAACAAGAGTCAATAATAATGCTACCCTTTTATTAGAAACACAGATATTGTATGTGTAGGAGTGCAGAGAATAGTAGTTGTCTCAAATGAAGGTGCTGCTACCTCACCCAATAATGATTTTCAAAGTTACACAATCCGCAACACAGAATTTGGAATGTGCACACACAAAAAACGGACAGTTGAATAAACAAATGAATGTTGATAGATGTGGAAACAATAGGCACTTTTGAATCGAAAAACTCCCAAGTTTGTTTTTTTTGCTCGCACGAAACCTGCATGTTGTTACTCTAAACTAAACCATGGTTTTATTGTTGAAAGGGTTTTACACCCTATGACGTTCTTGATCCGAATGCGTACAGTTTGACCATAGTAAATATTTTTTGCAAATAATGAACTCTTTTATCTTAACTACAATGATAACACAAGAGTGAAGAGGCCTTCAGTTTAATTCCTGACAATAATAATACTGATAATGATGATGATAATAAAAATAATGACGGTGACAACGATGATAATAATGATGATGATGACAATGATAATATGATGATGATGATAATAATAATAATAATAATAATGATTGTGATGATAATAATGATAATAATGATGATGATGACGTTGACGATGACAATGACGATGACGATGGCGATGACGATGGCGATGGCGATGACCGATGGCAATGACCGATGACAAAGATGACGTTGATGATGATGATGATGGTGATGATGGTGATGATGACTATGATGATGACGATGATGACGATTATAATGATGATGACAATTATGACGATGATGATGACGACGGGAACAACGACTATGTCGTTGTCGTTGTTGTTACATTTAGTTCTTATAATTATATTACCATACAGTTGTTAGTAAAAAAAATTACTCAACTGTTAAACTTAAGTAGCAATAATTGAGAAGAAACATTGTTACTAAACGGCAAATGGTAAATAGTAGTGAGGGATAATTATCAAAATGATTATTTACCTTTTGTTTTTGCAGATATCCAAAACATTATCACCAGGATGCGTACTTCACTATTTACTTTGGCTCTAGATAAAAGAAAACGACGACTTCATGTAAAATTAGCCAATTTTGTAAATTCATGAATAAAAATTATGTCGGAAATGGTCAACCAAATAATATCATTTTCATGGCAAGGAGGTTCTCAATCCGAAAATTCCTAACATAGTCTGTACAACGAAAATGACGCTTTTGCATCCAAATTAAAAGCTGTCGAAGTTCATTTTCAGCCACATAATAGAATTCATTTCAACGTCATTTCCAGAAAAGTTCAAAATTCTACTACTTGATTGAAATGGAGATCTACCTGAGAGAGCCAAAATCTTTTCTTCATCCTAAGAATAAATCTAAGAACAATTATTCGGAAGTCATAGTAAACCCTTTGCTGGCAGAATCTACAACTAGCCAGTTAATTAGCAAAACTGTTTTGAAAAATCTTCTGTAATATTCTGGTTTCATTTGAAAACAGACGGTTTGGTTTGAAAACCATTTCTATTATGTATTTAACAAAAACTTTTGTTACTTTCTTTTGGTGATTACAACTAACCAAAACATTCGTGGTACTAGTTTGTAAATCCAATAGGGGATTTTTTTTGGCTAATCAATAATTATTTCCTGTCTAAAATCTCCTTCCATTTAAGACTAGTTGCAAAATCACTAAAGATGCCGCATAGCGGAAAAAAATTATTTTTTGTCAACCACAGAAGCTGAAAGCAAAGTGCTGTCAATTTTTATTTCAGATAATGATGGTGATCGCACACGTGATATGTATGATTATAAAAAAACGTGGTGTAACTGATGACGTCAAGCTAGGAGTTAATAGTATGATAGCAGACTTTGCATGGCAGATTGTGATCAACTCAGATTTATTCGAAACTTTTGAAGCAGAAAAGTGGGTAAGGCTTAGTAAGTTTGTTAAGCAAAAATTTTAATATTTATCTAAACATCTACTAGTTTTGCTCATTGAGATAGTAGATCAATGTGAAATAACAGTGATCACAAAACACGATTTTTACCTAAAAAATGTTAAAAATAGCTTGTAAGAACATCGTATACATCATGAAATTTAATGTATGAATATTTAGCAATATCAGATTAAAATCTGTGTGCACTTTTTTGGTTAGCAGTCAACATCTTTTGATCAAATACGATGCTTGCAAAATACACAAAAAATGTAATATTAAGAGTATTCAAAGTACAAAGTACAGAAAATAACAGGTGTTTATAATTTAATACCTCACAAATGGACCAGAACATTAGTTAAGAACACCATGATTATTCAATAAATTGTTTTAAGTTACTATGAAAGTCATAAAGAATATAATTTTCAATTTCAAAAATGCGGAAAAAAATTAAATCCCCGCAAACTGAAATAGTTTGTAAAACTATCTTTTTATTCAGTAAACTTTGAACAATTGTAATTGTCCTGATTTATTTCTCAAGAATATAGTGTCGGTCAATGAAAATAAAGAAAACAAACTCTTCTGCTATCGTTTATTTAGTGCTCAGTTTCAGTAGTGACTTACAAAAAGTATAAATAAATGCTTGTTGATTTTTTTTTGATCCAGAAAGAGTAGTAATGTAGTGGCAGACTTATGGCATGAAATCTAAGGACAAACTTCTCCTGATTCCGAGTGCCTTTCTATTTGCACCGGTTACCATGGTAACCTGAAAGAGTACTTTTTGCTCACCAGTTTTCATTGTCATCCATTCAGGTTGTAATTGTATGATTAACTAAGTATTTATTGTGCAGGGGCTGTTTTTATTATGCTTTGTGTGATATTTTAGATTGAGGGGTTTGAGTATTGTATAAAAATTAAATGTTGTGTTATTGCATTGCTATTGACAAACAACTTTGTACATATTGATGTTCATATTCATCTTCATGTCTATATCCATATCCATTTACGCTCATGTGCAGATTCATGTCCATATTCATGTTAATTTATAGCTAAATCTATATTCATTATTTTACCAAAGTTTTTAAAATTGTGAGAAAAACATACGCTTAAAACATAACTCTTTCTGTTTTAAAAAACAAGATATTATTAGTGACCATGTTTTTTTTAGTACTGATAAAAATGATTCAATTATTTAAGTTTATTAATACTTGAATTTAACTAGGACTTTTAATAGTAGCACTATTGCATTATCTAATGTAGTGTTCGTTCGCAACTATACATACAAGCATCGAAGGAAACATTTGTCGAATGTTTACGAGTGACTAAGCCTTATATGACTGAAAGTAGCATTAAGGGAACAGTTCTCTGTCATGGAGTCTACGGGGAAGGTTTTCCTGGTTCTCAATGGTAAAATATGAAGGATTTACCATGAGAACCTGTGAGGTACCTTTTTGTGTGCACCAGTGGTTTAGAATGTATGTCAATTTAACAGTGTTGAATGGTAATTAACACATTGTATGGTGTGTTGGATGTTCTGGAGGTTATCCTGGAGGTTCTCCTGGTCCATTGGGTGCCTTTTTGTGTGCACCAGGTGCTTAGGTATTTCTTGGTTATTGGTATTAACTGGTATTTATTGGTGATGATAGACCTGGGTATTGAGTCTTGTATAGAAATGAAGCAGTTGAATTATGTTTATTTGAATAAAAAACGGTAATACCCTAAAGGACTTTAGTTTTCGACGAATCAAACTTTTGCGCTTTTAGCAAGTGCTTGCTGAAAGTAGCAAAATTTAGTTCCAACGAACTTATTTCCAACCACTGTATTAGCGAAATTTGAAAAAAATGTATTCCAAGTGATTGATATAATATCAACATGAACACGAAGCAAACAATAACATTTTTCATTGTTATTGATATTCACAACAACTAAATATAATTATAATATTATTACTAGAGCCATTATTGTTGTAATAATGAAAGTGCTAAGGAACCGCAAAATAATAAAAAGCTTCACTCTGATTTTGTTTCATACAGAACAACAACTGCTCGCTAGCTGAGCCTAAGTTTCTATTTGTCATTGCGGTACTAACAGTTACGTCTCACATACAGCATTGTTTTGCCCCTAACAGCGTGTACTATGTCATGGTCGTCTACTTTTTCACAGATGAAGATTGCTAAGTATTGTCCTCTCTCTACCATTTCATTTGTTTGTGATTTATTTTTTTGGCACTGCCATACCTTTATTGTCAGATAAGAACATTTTCAGGGGATATTTTATTGCGAGGTTAAAAATTACAGTGAATGATATACCCTCATGTAGATATATAGATCGAATTGTTGTTGACGTTGTTTAGGCAACTGATAATTATTCTATTTATTATTGTTATTATAATAACAATAATATGAAAACCCAGGTGCGAAAATGTGTACCGCGGAACCGCTAGCGAAATGTTTGCTAGCGAAATGTTTGCTAGCGAACCAATTGTAATCACAGAGGTAGCGAAATTAAATTCTAGTGAGAGTGAAAGTAAAGTCCTCTAGGGTAGTAAATGTAATAAAGTATATAATAGTGGTTTATAAAGTGAATGCAATGAAATAAAGTGTAATAGGCTGAAAAATGTAGTATTAAAGACAATAAAAACTTTTTAATTCGTAAAATATTTAGTGACATTACAAGAAATATCATTACATTCAGAATGAATGATGATGAGAAATTTTTTTTCCTTTTTTAGTTCAGCATCTTTCAATACAGACATACAGACAGATAGTGCTGAAAACTCTTCCATATTGCTATAACTAAATACTCTATAAACCGGAGGTGAAGGAGTTGTAATTGCTGCCAAATTGTTTTTGCATATGATCTGTCTTTCACACATGCAATCATTAGTTGTTTCCATAGTAGTTTCAGTTTTTCCATAGTAGTGTGTTGTAGAGTCAGTGGGTGTTCATCATTCCAAAAGTAAATCAACGTGAGCGCAAGGATTTAAAACAAATAGTAGTGTTGGAAATGTAGTTGGTAGAGTTGTTGTTGACATCTGTGAATTCAAACTACATCAATGTAAGCCAGACGACGTAAAGCAGAAGGACGTGTTGAAAATGAAATTGGTAGAGTTGTTGTCGTCGTTGGAGTTGTTGTCATTGTTGTTGTCTTTAGAGTTGTTGTCGTCGTTCGGATTGTTGTTGTTGTAGTTGTTGTCGTTGTCGTAGTTGTTGTCGTCGTTGGGGTTGTTGTTGTTGTCATAGTTGGTGTGGTCGTTGGAACTGTTGTCCTCGTTGGGTTTTTTGTTGTTGCCGTGGTTGTTGTTGCCATTTGAGTTGTTGTCGTAGTTGTTGTCATCGTTGGGGTTGCTGTCCTTGTAATGGATGTTGTAGTTGTCGTGGTTGTTGTCGTCGTTGTACGACTAGTTGTTCTCCGAGTTGTAGTTAATGATCCTACCAGGTATAAACTGATATAAGTTAAAGCTTCATCAGCTTTGCAAACAGAGTAGTGTTGAGGCCACCTATCACGTCTGTCATGGGACCTGCGTTGGTTGGGAGGTTCCATGATACACGCGAGTCTACACAAACGACATTTGAAAGTTTGTCCTAAAATACAACTCACTGAATGAACTTCTTCTATACCAAGAGTTCCATGATGGCAACCTGAAACTCGATGAGGTAAACTGAATGGATGAGTCTCTGTTGCAAGACAATACCTGAAAAGGACAAAAAATAACAGAAGATAGAATCGGTATTCCGTTTTATTAAGAGAGTGAGAGACTTTTTACTAAAGTTTACGCTTTCATCATATAGAGTTCACTGTGTTAAATACCAAATGTATTTGGTTAATATGCTACAATTAAAACTCGGTATATGGAACGTTGGGATCGCATCTTTCTTTGTTATCTCCGTGACACATGATACTGACAATAATCTTGTTTTGAACGGTCTTCAGACTTTCAAAACTTAACAACGAAAAATTCACACCTTTGATACCATCGACATTAGCGATGATAGTAGCTGGTGCTGGTTTGTTGTTGATCAAATGATTGCACCTCGCGCATGCAAAGTCAAATGTTTTAAATTCTTACTGTCAGTGGACAAATCAGGCATTAGGCTTTGTAGTCAAATGCGCATAATTCTCCATTCAAAAATAGTTTCGTATTTTGAGTGAGCCCTTTCGTATTATTTTTAACTCCCATCACACATTCCTCTTCATCCAGAGTGTCATTTGTTGGAGTAATACAAGACGAGTCATTTGTAGAAGTTTGACTCTTGCGAATCCAAAAAGTGTTTCGAGGAATAAAAAAACCACAATACAAAAAGTCAGAGAGTTAGAGTCTCAGGCAGCTATTCCCATTGCCATCTGTATTTCGTATTCACCTTTCAAAAGGCAAAAAACTAAGACATCATATTTTGCCATACTTCCATCAATACATTCATGAATTTTTTTAGTATAAAAGTCACCAGTAACATTTAGAAATGTTAGCATCAATAGCAAGATAAATGTACAGCTTATCTCCAAAATGATTTTGCTTTCAATGCTGGTAGCTAAATACTTTCATCTGTTGATGATCTTGTCATTTATACGTAAGCAACTAGTGACTTATTCAGCTTGCTCAACTGCTTTTGGAGATGCGAGACAACTCATCAAAGTGATTACCGAAATGCAAGTATGGCTACAATCGTGACTGAGACAAAAGAATATGTGACCCTGTACATCGAAATGAGGATAATTTTTTTAAAACTAAAATATCTACCAAATCACCTAGCTCAGCATCTGCCAAACATTGCTTCACATCAATCAATTTGATCATTCTTTTGAGGTACTCAAAATTTTTCAACTTGTCTGGCGGACAACAGACTTTTGGATCAAAAGTTCCTAGAGCAGTTTAGGCATTTGAGAGAACTGGTACTTGAAATACAAACACAGCATTAAAATCTACTTTGTATCAATTAACGATCTAGATTGAGTCCTAACATGATGTAAAATACTTCTTCGGTAACGTGTTGAACAAAAAGTGGGTCCATGCGCTGCAAAGGAATGTGTTCAAAGTGGTTTCCTATGAAGTTAGGAACAAAAGCAGCTCATGTAGCGATTGATTGAACCCTCGAGTTTTTTCCACTCATGTTTCATCTGTAGCTCAGAGATGAATGAAGCAGGATTTTTTGTAATGCTTCTTTTATGAATCCTTGGATATGTTTGTTGAATCATTAGTATTCATCAAGTCATCTGAGTTATCTTCTTCATCAAGACTGTAAGCATATGGGTATCCTTCCGCTATTGCGAGTAATCTATCTTTTAAGCACTGATGAGGCATTTTGCGTCGAGTTGTAGGTAATAGGTAGGGATTTAATCGTGAGCGTGAACTTGTTAAGATAAAGGAAGACCTTAATTCAGCAGAGGAAATATTCAAAAAAGCGTTAATCCATTCATCATGCACCAAAAAATACATTTTAGCGTTTTTTAAAACTTGCCTTTTATCAATCAAGTCGAAAGCATCAATCAGTTCTGTCACAGGTGCTACATTGACAATTGCTGTGTGAACAGTGGCGGTTTAGTAATGATAAATGGGTTGCTTGCTCGTAAGAACTTGTTCCTGGTACACAGTATACACATTTTTCTGTGAAATAAATCATCGACATTGCATCAGAAACATCAGTCAAAAAGGTCTTGGGTCCTATAGCATTTGAAACTTCTTGGTGAGCAAAGTCTTCAACACACAATCTTCTTATTCTATTGATTTACAAAATGTGAATGATGTGTTATCAAACCAAAATATCTTATTAATCTTTAAACATTTTAGCTATTCAACATTTTCTTTTTTTTGAGGTTAAATATTGTGCTAACTCATGTAGATCTTTGTAAATCCTTTAATCTCAACTTATCAATCATGGATTGGGCAATGTTTTAATTCTGATGAGCATTCAGTAAGTGCTTTTTTCTCACACTCATTGCAGTAAATGAGATGCGAACATGGAAGAGATATATAATTAGCCGATACTTTTCATGTGACCCAGAGGCACATTGAGCAAGTTTGCTTTGTTTAGTCTGATAATACACTCCTGATTTACTCTCACCCAAAACATAGGTTTCATTGTCATTTTTTAAATTTTTTTTCGGACTCACATCAGGAGTAGAAATATTTTTCAAAGTGTGTAAAGATTCAATGATCAAACCTATTCGATTCGGTAAAAAGATTTCCCATTCAACAGTAAGACTTGTTCGATATCATTTTGACTATGTCTAGTTTTTTGCAGATAAGGTTTCATTGTTTCCTTCTCATCAGACTCTGCCACACGTTTCATTCTTCATCGATATATCTCAAGCTGATGCTCACACTTTTTGGATATTTCTGTTTGGTCGTAAACTTCCTCAAAGTATTTTTCTCCCTTACTCATGAATAAAAAAGAGCAGTCTGGAAACCAACGACAGTGTTCCTCCCACAGTATATCACTCTCTTCCCATTCTTTGAGTTCACCCGAGCAAAAGAAACATTTTACACTATCTCCAAATTTGGGATAGTAAAAACCTGCGCTGGCAAGGAGTTTCATAGAAACTTTACCCTTCCATTGTTAGAAACTGTCTTCTCTCGCTGATTCAATAGCAAATTGGGGTTCACTAGCATGGTCAATCGAGATGCCTAGGGGTAATACTTCCGCAGTCAAATTCGCTGTCCATTTAGTTCTTTGTTCTTCCATCGTATAACTTATGACAATGGAGACATTATCAATTTTTTCTTCGGTTAGTTTCCTGGCTCTATACACTCGATTGTGGGTGTGAAATGCTGTAACAAAGTGACAATACAGAAAACATTTAGCATGTTCTTTTGTTAGATCTTCATCTTTATTCTTCCAGTTTAGTAATACTCTGTTGAAAAAGGCACATTGAACAGCGCTGTCTTTTTCGAGATTGTAAATCCAGCCGCTGCAATGTTTTGACCTCTGTGTCTACCCGTTTGACTCCAGTTTGTAACAATCGACTATTTCTATAATTCTCATCAAGCATCAAATCCTCTCTTTCATAAAAAGAAAGTTCATTGTAAATGAACTTGAAAAAGTCCTTTGGGGAAAACTCTGCGATAGTTTTTTTTGTAATTTTAATGACAAAAGACTACAGTGATTATCCGGATCAGTTACAACAACATAAGTGATTGTATTGATACCAGGAAAAGAAAGTTGCAAGAACAACAAGTTAGTATCGAGCAAACTATCATCTATACCTCTGATAGATACCTCAGTATTTTCAAAATAGTTTCAACTTTTTTTCATTTTTTTTTTCATTACGAATGGTATTCGCTACACATTGGTTGTTTGATGTATGACACATTATTTTTATACAATATAAGTAGTAACTTCAGTTATTACTCAAAATGAAGCTTTTGTTGAAAACTGTTCTTCTTCTCCGTCTCCAATAACTGTCATTCTAAAATAAAATAATAATGTTGTGAAGCAAAAGACAAAAACTAAAAAAAATAACTTTGACTTTAAGTTTTTTGTTGTACAATTGAATTGATTACAATTGAAACGAATATAGAGACTTACGTTACAAATAAAGACTTTTTCTTTGATTTAGATGAATGATATGTATAGTTGTTTGAATGTAAGTTGATTCCTACTGAATTCGGATAAAAAATAAGAAGCTAATTTTCATTTAAAATCCTAAGTTAATAATAATAAAACATGTTACTAAAGCTTACACCTGTTAGTTGTGACCACGTAAATTTTATCTATTAGCATTTCAACAAATAGCATTACCAAAAAATTTTAAAAGTTACGCAGTATTGCATAAAGAGCATTGAGCCAATTTTTTCAGCTAGTGCTAAGTAACTTTTTATTATTACTTACTTTGATACAGAGAATCATACTAATAGTTCTAGTAGGTGTTGTAATAAATGCTGTAGTATATGCTATTTCTTCGGATGCTGTTGTTGAAGTGGATACGTTTTGTGTAGAAGCATTGGTTCTTAAATTTTAAAAGTTGTACTGAATGACCTGTTCAGAAACCAAGGAGAAGTCTCGCGTGAAAAGCTTCTTACATCATATAACAAAGTGAATAAGCTTATTCATTCGCGTAAAACCCAAAAGTTTTTTGATGAGAAAAACATTATTCATGCAAAAACACTTTATATTACATATGTATGTAGGTTTTGATAAAAAAGAAAACACTTTTTTTAGCAAAAATCCCACAATTTTTCAAAAAACAAAACACTATTTTCGCGCGAGAACACAAAAGCATTTTCTGAAAAAAACCCTTTTTCTTGCGAAAAAATATTGCTCACGTAAAAGACCATGGTTTTCGCGCGAAAAAAAAACACCAAAGAAGCTTCCGATAAAAATCATTACTCGTGCGAAAAAACTTTATACTGTATGTTTTTGCCTAGGTTTCGTTGGAAAAATAAACACTTTTCCCAAACAGCAACACGAAAAATTTTCTGATAATAAATAACTCTTTTGCTTGAAAATGCAGTATTTTATTCATAAGAAAACAACTGTTTTTGGGTGGAAAAAAACAAGAACTTTTCTGATAATTAATGATCATTTGCGTGAAAATACTTTATGCTATATATGTACGTAAGTTCTTGTTTAAAAGATAAACACTTTTTTCGTGCGAAAACAACATAATGATGAAAAGTAACTTTTTTGTACGGAAACGATCCACTTTGCTCATTAAAAAAAATTTGTTTTCGGGAAAAAAACCCAAAACCTTTTTGGATATAAAATCATTATTCACGTAAGAAACCTTTATATTATATATGTACATAGGTTTTCATTCTAAAGCTAAACACTTTTTCTGCGCAAAAAAAAATCTGATTAAATTCATCTTCTTTGCACAAAAACGCATCCTTTTGCTCACAAAAAAACCACTGTTTTCCCAAAAAAGACCCGAAAACTTTCTGATAAAACTTCATTATTCCCGTGAAAATGCCTTGTGCTATATATGTACTTAGGTTTTTTCGTTCAAAAGATATTCACTTTTTCTGCCCAAAAACACCAGAAATCTTCTGACAAAAAAATTGTCTTTTTTGTGCCAAAACACAACATTTTGCTGTTTTGGGCAACAAAACCAAAATTTTTTGCGGATAAAAAAATTTTACTTGTGTGAAATTACTTTATGTTACATATAAATAAGTTATAAATGTAATGATTAGCCTTTTGCATGAGTAAACAAACATTTTTACGCACAAAAACCCAGTGTTTTTGATATTGGAAAAAACAATCTTTTCAAGTGACAAAAACGAATGAAAAAAAAACTTTTTTGACCAGAAAAACATTATTCACGCAAAAACATTCATACTATATATAGGTTTTCTCGTAAAAAAAAACGATATTTTCTATCTGAAAAAACACTCTTTGCCCGACAATCCTTCATAATATATATTTATGTGTATATATATATTTACACATATGTACATATAAATATACATATATATATATAAATATTTATATATATATCATCTTCTTCGCGCAAAAACGCATCCTTTTGCTCACAAAAAAACCACTGTTTTCCCAAAAAAAGTAGTAGTAATAAATGAGCAGATCTCCCTACCAAGTGTTTTTTTGTGGATTAGATCTTGGGGGGGGGGGGGGGGGTTATGCAATGGGTTACGGCGTTGAATGAATTCGCCGAGTTTATATTGTATTTTATTTGAGAGGCATTTGAGTCGCATTTAAGGGGCATTTGAGTGGCATTTGAGTTTTGATCATTTTTTACTTAACTTGAATTTTTATGACATATATATTTTGAACGTATAGCATTTAAGTTTTGATAATTTCTTACATAACTTGAGCTCATATGTTATCCTGAGAGAGAGGAGAGAAGAAAAGAGGAAAGATGGGAGAGAGGAGATATATCTACATTGAATAAATACATTGATTAAAATGAATCATAATATTATTATATACATTTCTTGCATAATAAGTAGGGATACATGAAAAGTAAATATTAAATATTATGAACTTGAAACAGTTCCAATGTCATTTCGAATGAAAAAATGGATGATGAGAGATGTTCATCCGTTTGTATGTATCTACATATATCTGATTGAAAATGATATAATAATTCATTAGTCCATTGTATTGAAATTAATTTTTGAGTGAGCTCTTTATTCCATGCCTTTCTTTGAATTTTCTTCAAGTAATCATTAAATACTAACAGTTTTCGACTTTTTACAACTGTTTGAAAATTGTTTTTAGTCATGAGCTGAAATACTTCTACCGGATTGTCAACGTTTTTATGTGTAGTGTATGGTCAGTATTGTACCGGTGAAAGTTCTCCATATAAAGAAGCTGCAGTGAGCAAATGTTGCGTCATACATAATAATATAGCTTGTAATGTCAAACGATATCCAGCCTTTTCCTGTACTTCGACATTTTCTTTAATGTAGCTATGATATATCTTTGGGAGGTAGTCTTTGATTGTATATCTTTTTAAACTCATAATGAACTAAAATAGAATGTTATGTATTAGTATAGGCTGATTAAAGAGTGTTGTAAAACAATTACACTTCAACTTCTATTAAATAATTTTTCTATTAATTCTTACCTTATCACCAAGCAACCAGTTGTCGTAGTTGATGCTCCTGAGGTTATTATCAGTTGTAGTAGTTGATGCTCCTGAAAACATTGCTGGAGGGAATGATTACTATGCAAAAGAGCTGTTCTTATATACTATAAGCCTCTCCTACTCATTTAGCTTATAACCAATGAAAACGCTCACGTGAAAACTTTATTATAATAGTGTTATTCGCGTGGAATATTCCTGTTTTATTCGCGTGAAAATAAATTTTTTATTCCATCGAAAGCATTGGATTGTATTCGAGTGAAAATAAAATTTTTATTCCTGCGAAAGCAACGGTTTTCATTCGCGTGAAAATAAATTTTTTATTCTCGCGAAAGCATTGGATTGTATTCGCGTGAAAATAAAAGTTTTATTCCCGCGAAAGCAACGGTTTCCATTCGCGTGAAAATGAATTAATTATTCCCGCGAAAGCATTGGTTTGTATTCGCGTGAAAATAAAATGTTTATTCCCGCGAAAGCAACGATTTCCATTCGCGTGAAAATAAATTATTTATTCCTGCGAAAGCATTGCTTTGTATTCGCGTGAAAATAAAATTGTTATTCCCACGAAAGCAACGGTTTCCGTTCGAGTGCTCAGGTGAGTTAAGCAATTCATGCCGTCATTGTCTTCTCCTGTTTATTGTTTTTGTTCGAGGAGTTATGCTCTCTTATTTTTTCGCACTTGGGCGAACTCTCTTTGTTAATTGGGCTATACTGGTCATACAATGCTTACAGGCACCTTTCACTTATTAGGCAAGTACATTTATCTACAGCACAGCTCATTTGGTCAATGCTGCTTAGGAGAGACACCACTTATCTATCCAGCTCAAACTTCCTAAGGTAAAAAATTTGGTTGCTCGTAAAAGTTAATTATCTGTAGTTCTACATGTTTGGTGTAAATTCAGTTACACAGAAAGAATCAGCATCGTTCCTGATGGTGAAATTCTTTAAACATCAACTCTTACTAGCTTTTGCTCTTTTTACAACTGTGATTTTTTCTACTGTCTTTTTACGTCCTTCAATGATTTCAAAATTGTATCATTTATATTTTTGAGACAGCATTTTGGTCACTCTTCATTTTCCACTACAACGTACTTTAGACTTTGACATGAATAACTTTTGACAACCCTTAAACTTATTTTATTCTCCGTGGTGTTTCACTCAAGGTTTTTTGCTCAGTGCTCTTCAAAAATTTCTGCCGTGTCATGATCAGCCTACCGCAATAATGGAGACAATTTCCTGTTGCATTTTTGTTTACTTGTTTCCAGCTTTCCTGCCTTTTTGTCGGTTTCTTTGCTAAGTGAACATTGTAACCAAATTTGTAATTTCTCAATTGGCATTTTCAACATGCTTTTGTGAATGATTTGTGTTTGGTCAAAAATTAAAGTCTTTGTCTCCAGTAGTTTTCTCAGCACATATAAAACCTAGTTTGTTGTAGGTTTAAACAATCATCTTTTTGTTGGTTCCAAGAAACCACTGCATCTCAACTTACAATCCACATTTTTTTTCTTGTTTTTGACAGTTTCTTGCCAGGTTGTGTGTGATTCTTACTCAATCCTAATGTTTTGTGTGGACTCGGTAAATTTATTGTTCTTATTTGTCTAGAAAATTGTTTGGTTTTCTTGATTTGCCTTTAATTTTGTTGCCAACTCGTTTCGAAGTAGCTGAGTGAGGAGTCCTCCTCTTGCATACTCGTGCATTGCCTTCACTTGGTATACAGGAAGACCTGCTACCATTTAATAAACATTAGTCGACTTGTATGTGAATGCATAAATAGCTTTCTACTGCAAAGTACGCTAACTGGTTTTAACTGAAGTGTGCTACTTCCAATATTTTGGTCAGTGAAAACTTGTATGCTCATCATATATATGCATAGGGTGATAGGTGTTATGTAATCATGTCTTATATCACATCAACTAATTACTGATTTTTATAATTATAGGTGGTGATAACAAAGAAGAGTGACTAGTGCCAGCGATGCTGATGATTGCTACAAGTAACAAAGCAAGTCACACTATTGCACTTCTAGTTCATTGTAAAAATTTAAAAAGATTTTGAATCAAGTTTTGGCAAATTTTTCATTTCAAATCTGTTTTTTTTTTCATCTGAGTATGTGCCGGCACTGATTTCTATATTAGATTATAAACATGTTTTAGCTGTGCTAATCAAAATCAGGTTTTAAGGCTCAAATTTTATGCCAACTTTCTGCACAAAATTTGAGTTTCATAACAGTTCATGGGAAAAAAAACTGTTCAATTTTTACATTAGTGCTCATAAATTTTCCAGCATGGACTGTGAGGGTACATCAGAAAACAAACTTATTTCAGTGGCGCAAAACGCCCCTGTCTACAAAAACGCAATGAAGGTGGTGGCCTAGTGGAAATTGCCACTGTAGTGACAATGACTTAGCAAATTATGACAAAGATTTTCTAGCATACCACTATACTAACAACTCCTCTTGTCGAAGTTGCAAGTATTTTGCTAGAACAGTGAAGCTGTGGTTCTAGTTTTTTTGTAAATTGTTATCATTCACTGCTATTACAGAGTTGAAAACAATACTCAAGAAAATCTAGTGAGCGTTCAAGCATTCTTATTTGTTTTTATTCACTGTCTGTTAGCACTTTTTTTATTCCCTTGATATCTGGTCCAATCTTTTTGGTTTTTTTTGCAATCTCTCAACTTCTTCTCAAGATAAGGCAACAATACATATCATAGCTGGAGGTGCTAAATTTTTACGTTTGACAAACAGATGAACCCTAAGGTTACATTTAAATACCTTTGTGAGATTGGCACTGAACCCTGCTACTAAATGATGAAACAGATTGACTTATGCATAGATGCATAGTGGGCTTTGTCAACTGTCTAGTGCGTGAAATCTGTTAAAGCTTTTCTTGTTAACAACAATCTTTTGTTCTTTTGAAATGTGTAAAGTTATTAGCAAGTAGGAGATGAAAAGCCTTATGTAATCATATCTTGCAGCCCAGCAACTAAATAACGTATTGTTTAATTACAGACGGCAGTGATAAACAAGATTCAATACTTTCAGTGATTCTACAAGTGAACAAGCTAGTTATACCAAGTTGATGTGTAACTACTCTACATGCAGATAGATTGTACAGGTATTTATAACATATCTGCAGTTCGGTATACTGTAAATGTAGGCATATCACGCATCGTATATTGTATATGTATGTACATGTCGTTATATTGTACATGTGTGCATATTTTTCATATATTTATATTGTTTGCGTATGTATACTGTAACATTTGTATGCTGTTCACATATGTATAGTATATACATATGTATATTGTACAACCATGTATATTTTACAGATGTGTATACTTTACACATATGTGAAGTGAACATGTATTTTTATTCTATTCATATGCTTGTGTATATTGCATGTGTGTATATTGTACATAAATGTTTATTGCGCTTGTATTTGTATTGTGCATTCGCGTCAAGCGTGAAAGTTGGAATGTTTTTTTGGGTAATTAGATTGTACTTCTGTCAATATTTTACATGTACATGCATTCTTCAGTATATTTACCTGTACAATGTATCTACTTGTACCATATATATCTACATGTGGGTGTACTGTAAAGGTAGATGTATTGCACATAAGTATAACCCACATGTAAATTTTTTTTCATAGAAGTATAGTGTACGTGCAGGCACACTGCATGTGTGGTTGAGTTGTATATATAAGTATATTGTGCATATATGTATACTTTCTATATAGATATACTCGACATGCAGTTAAAATACCCAAGTATGTATATTTTGCACTCAGGTATGTTCTGAATGTAGCTATATTATACAAGTGCATATACTTTACATATAAGCACATTTTACATTTAGTTCTTATTCATATGTTGGTGCACTGTATGTGTTGGAATATTTTGATTTTAATATTTTTCACCTATAGAATTATTGTACAAATATGTATACTAAAAGTACAGGAATACTATTTATGTAGATAAGTTGTACAGTATGCTTATTGAACAAGTAGGTGTCCTTTACAGGTATGTGTATGGTTTATAATGTAAATTTCTGATTTGTGTGTAGATGCATAGTACGCTTTGTGAACTGTCTAGTGTGTGAAATCTGTTCAAGTTATTATTGCTATTAACAATTTTTTGTTCTTATGAAATGCGTAAACTCTTTAAAAAGTACAAGATGAAAAGTATTATGTAATCATATCTTACAGATCAACAACTAATTAATGTATTGTTTAGTTGAAGATGGCAGTGGTGACCAAGATTGACTACTGTCAGAAACTCTGACTTGTAGTACTATTACCCCGAAGGTTCGTATCAAAAAATAGAAATTCTAATAGGCAACTTTTGGTGATAAACTTTCGCTCACTTTGAATGTGGTGTACACATGTAGGTACTTTGTAAATTAATATTTAATAAATATGTGCACACACAGAAAAACGCGGTGGAGTTTTAATCCCATTTCAATCAATTCTTACTATCCGCGAACGTAATCACCGTACATGCAAATACATTGTCCATGAAGGTACTCGGCATGGTGGTATAATGTACATGTGGATATACAGTACATATATGTACACTGTACACGTATACATACACTACATGTAGTCAGATTGTACAACTATGTACACTCTACATTTATGTATACTCTACATGTAAATATAATTTATCACAATATTTTGTACATGTATGAATACTGTTCATGTAAACATACTGTAATGCGTATATATTTGTACTTTTATGCATATTTTACATGTAAGTATACCGTACATCTAAGTAAATTGTACATATATGTGTATTGTACGCTTATATATGCTGCACTTGCATGTATATTGTACACACACATATTGTACACACACGTATATCATACACATACGTAACTTTCACTATCATGCATATTGTACATAGATGTATACTGTGCGTGAATGTATCTTGTGCACATATGTGTATTGTATATATGTGTATGTTGTTCATGTGCGTATATTGTCCATACATGTATCTTGTATATGCATATATGTTGTGTTTGTAGTTGAAATGAAAACGTAAATATATTTTTCAGGTAGTCAGATTGGACTTTGAGGAATATTTCACATGTAGATACATTCTTCAGTATATTTACTTCTACGATATATCTACATGTAGGTGAATTGTAAAGGTAAATGTATCACACATATATGTATAATCAACACGTATAGTTTTTTGTTCATGTAGGTATATTGTACGTGCAGGTACACTGCATGTGTGGTTACGTTGTACATATAGGTATATTGTGCGTGTAGGTATA
Source organism: Cryptosula pallasiana (assembly GCA_945261195.1). Taxonomy (NCBI): domain Eukaryota; kingdom Metazoa; phylum Bryozoa; class Gymnolaemata; order Cheilostomatida; family Cryptosulidae; genus Cryptosula; species Cryptosula pallasiana. Next base: position 43,217,365 of record OX183132.1, on the reverse strand, counting down.
ATTTTCAATAAATATATTCAGCATGTAGATAGATTAGTATACTTAGCACAAAGGTATGTTTTTGATGTAGCTATATTATACAAGTGTGTATATTTTACATATATGCACATTTTACATTTAGCTCTGCTGCATATGTAGGTGCACTGTATGTGTTGGAGTATTTTGAAAGTAATATTCTTCACATATAGAATTATTGCACAAATGTGTATACTATGAGTATAGGAATACTATTTATGTAAATACATTGTACAGTAAGTTTATTGAAAATATAGGTCTCCTGTACAGTTCTGTGTATGGTACATATTGTACATATTTAAAGAAACAAAGCTGATGTGTGTAGACGCAAACTTTGCTTGGTCAACTATTTAGTGTACCAAGTCTGTTTAAGTTATTTTTGCCAATTACCATTTTTTGTTCACTTCAATTAATAAGATATAAAGGGAGTACAAAATTAATAGCGTTAAGTAACCATACCTTACAAGTCATCAAACAATTATTGTTTTGCATAATTGCAGATGGCAGTGATGAACAACATTGAATACTTTCGGCCACTCTAGTGCCTTTCACAAGTGATCAAGCCTATGACGCTACCCTGTAGGCTCTTATAAAAAAGTAAGCATTTCAACGAATAACTTTTGCTAATAAATTTTGCATCATTTGGAATGTGTTTTTAATATGTAGACACTTTGTAAATACAGGTATCTTCTACAATTAAATATATTGTACATGTAGTTGTAATTTACATATGTGTTTAGCTTACAAGTATATATACTGTATGTATGCCATATGTTTAAGTATACTTAGTGTCGGGGCCTAGCCGGTTTGCGGGACTTTGTGGAGCTCCACTATCAAACCCCCACCAGCTTCTAGGAAAAACATTAAAATACTGAGAGTTGTCCTCTTCTTTTAACAATAACGGGTATAAACCCAAAAGAAATTTAAACGATTTTGTCGTATTTTAATAGGTTATCCCTGGTGATTATGTAGCTACAGTGCTTCTCGCTGAAAAAAGTTCTCTCGGAGCAAATATTCATACAAAAAAACAACGGTTAAACTTTAAAATTTAGAAGTTAAACACTTTGCAAATGTTATGATGCAGTGTGATTGTCTCACAGACCACTGCTAAGCATTGGATCCATCTCAAATGTTGCTAGGTATAAATTTGCTTCTTATATTACTCATTATAAAGCAACTTTGAAGAAGAAAAATAGCTCTTTTGTGGATTTGTGTAAAAATAAAAGAAGACAACTCTCCAGAAACTCAGTTCTTTCCTAGACGCTGGTGGGTGTTTGCTAGTGGAGTGCCACAAAATCCCACGAGCCATATTGACCCTTCAAATGCAGTGGTTCATGTATATCTAAAGACATGTACATCTACTTATAAAGTAAATGTAAGTAAGCTGTACATCTAGATACATTGTACAGGTATGTAAACTGTAGACACATTGAATATATTGATCCAGTGTGATTTAGGCTTATTTTACATGCATTTATACTGCACACATAGGTACACTACATATGCAGGTATGAATTTATTATATGTATACCGTTCATACAGACATACAACACATTGCGAGATTTTGTCAAGATATTTGTAATATACCAGTAAGAATACACATAGACTGTATATGCAGGTATACCGTATATGTAGGTAGGCTGTACATGTAGGTATACCTTATATGTATGTACAATGTATATGGAGGTTTGCTGTACATGTAGGTATACTGTAAACGTATGTACACTGCGTATGTAGGTACACCGTACATGTAAGTATACTGCATACGTAGGTATACTGTATGCGTAGGTATACTGTATATGTATGTACACTGTGTACATAGATATGCTATACATGTATGTATACTATAAATGTAGGTATACTGTATATGTATGTACACCGCGTATGTAGGTATACTGTACATGTAGGTATACTGCATACGTAGGTATACTGTATGCGTAGGTATACTGTATATGTAGGTACACTGTATGTGTAGGTATACTGTATATGTAGGTATACTGTGTATGTAGGTATACTGTATGCGTAGGTATACCGTATATGTATGTACACTGCGTATGTAGATATACTGTGTATGTAGGTATACTGTATATGTAGGTATACTGTATATGTAGGTATACTGTACATGTAGGTATGATGTATATGTAGGTATACTGTATATGTAGGTACACTGTACATGTAAATACACTGTATATGTAGGTATACTGTACATGTAAGTATACTGTATATGTAGGTATACTGTATATGTAGGTACACTGTACATGTAAGTATACTCTATACGTAGGTATACTGTGTATGTAGGTATACTGTACATGTAGGTATACTGTATATGTAGGTATACTGTATATGTAGGTACACTGTATATGTAGGTATACTGTATATGTAGGTATACTGTATATGTAGGTATACTGTATGCGTAGGTATACCGTATATGTATGTATACTGTATATGTAGGTACACTGCATGTGTAAGTATACTGTATATGTATGTACACTTTATATGCATGTACACTGTATATGTAGGTATACTGTACATGTAGGTATGATGTATATGTAGGTATACTGTATATGTAGGTACACTGCACATGTAAGTACACTGTATATGTATGTATACTGTACATGTAAGTATACTGTATATGTAGGTATACTGTATATGTATGTACACTGTATATGTAGGTATACTGTATATGAAGGTATACTGTATATGTAGGTATACTATATATGTATGTACACTGTATATGTAGGTATACTGTACATGTAGGTATACTGTATATGTAGGTATACTGTATGCGTAGGTATACCGTATATGTATGTATACTGTATATGTAGGTATACTGTACATGTAGGTATACTGTATATGTAGGTACACTGTATGTGTAGGTATACTGTATATGTATGTACACTGTATATGTAGGTATACTGTATATGTAGGTATACTGTATATGTAGGTATACTGTATTTGTAGGTATACTATATATGTATGTACACTGTGTATGTAGGTATACTGTACATGTAGGTATACTGTATATGTAGGTATACTGTATATGTAGGTACACTGTATACGTATGTACACTGTGAATGTACGTATACTGTCCATTTAAGTATATTATATACGTAAGTACACTGTATGCGTAAGTACACTGTATACATAGGTATACTGTATATGTAGGTATACTGTATATGTAGGTATACTGTATGCGTAGGTATACCGTATATGTATGTATACTGTGTGTGTAAGTATACTGTATATGTATGTATACGGTATATGTAGGTACACGGTATATGTATGTACACTGTGTATGTAGGTATACTGTACATGTTTGTATACTGTATATGCATGTACACTGTGTATGTAGGTATACTGTATATGTAGGTATGATGTATATGTAGGTATACTGTACATGTGGGTATACTGCATATGTAGGTACAATATATATATGTAGGTACACTGTATATGTAGGTGTATTGTAAACGTAAGTGATTCGATATATTCTTTTACTACTTATATAAATATAATCTAGATGTAAATAAATTGCACAGGTATTTATCATGTATATGTAGGTATGCTGTGCATTCGTCTTATACAGTGTACAGGTATGTATACCATACATTTACGTATACGATATATACAGGTATATTGCTCACATATATACACTATACCCAAAGGTATATTCTACATGTAAGTATGTGGTACATCTAAGTAGAGTGTACATGTAGCTATATCTTACATGTAGGTATATTGTGCATGTCGGTATATTGTATAAGTTGGTATGTGGTGCATGCAGATACACAGTACATGTGGGTATATCGTACATGCAGGTTTATTGTACTTGTATGTATATTGTGTAAGTGGTTTTATTGCAAATGAAGGTGTACTGCATATTTAAAATTATTGTTCATTTGATATTTTGTATGTATGGGTATGCTGTTCATGTATACATGCCTACAGGTACCTAAAGTGTACATGTAGTTTATTTGTAGAGGTAAATATGTTCTATTATCTGCAAGTGTACTGTGCTTGTAATTATATTTCACATCCAACAGCACTGTACTTGTTTGCGTATTGCATATATAGATACAGGGGCATTGTAGATGTAGATATTGTAGATGTAGGTATTATAAAATACATTACTATGATATACCTACATGTGCATGAATGTGTATTGTGCTTGTAAACATACGTCACATGTAGCTTTGTTACATGTAGGTTATTTGTAAATTTAGGTACACTGTTGATATATGTATACATTGAATATATATATACTTTGAGTGTAAATAAATTGTACTGGAATTTATGTATAATGGTCACGAAGGTATGTTTAACATGTAAGCTGATTGTATGGTAGGTATATAAGTATACAGGTATGTATGTATATCATACTCGTATAAATACTGTATATTTTGGTATACTGTAAACGAAGGCATACCGTACAATAGCTATGTTTTAAACATATATACTGTAGGTGTGAAAATATTGTGCGTGTAGTTAAAATGTAAATGTAGGTATACTGCAAATTTAGAAATACTGTACTTGTCGACATGCATTACATGTGTTTATATTGTACATGTACTTGAGTTGCACAAGTAGTTATATCAGAGTCAAAAGTATAGGCTTGCTCTACATATAAATTTGTTACATATGTAGGTAAACTGTACCTGTAGGTCTACTGTACTTGTAGAGGTATTTTACATGTGGATTTATCATACATGTAAGCATTCTGTACATAAATAAACATTCCACATTTAGAAAAACTTTACATGTGGGTATATTGCGCATTTAGATACAGTATAAATGTAAGTATTTTTGTACCGATTGGGATATTTTACATGTAGATGCAGACACAATGCACATGTAAGTTTATTGCAGATGTGTGTGTCGCAAAATAAAATACTACGATACGCCTACACGTACATGGAAGTATATGAAACATATACACCTACTTTATATATAAATTTACTGCATATGTAGGTGAAGCGTACATATAGGTGCATTGCCAATGTATGTGTGATTTACATTAGGTATAATGTACATGTAGGTATGCCGTATATATATATGTATATTCTGGTGTGTGTACAATGTACACCTTGATAAATTGTACAGGTATATATGTATAGTGTACATGTAGGTATAATTTATCTTTAGATATGATATACATGTATGTACAGTGAACATTTATGTACACTGTGCATATAGATATACTGTATATGTAGATATACTGTACATGTACATGTATATGTATGTATATTTTACATGCATGTATACTATCCATCCAATTAAATTGCTCCTGTAGTCATATCAATATTTCATGGAAATAACTGGTTTTAAAGTTTCCAATAATTATTTTTCTAGTTTATTTCTGTTGATTTTACTACCAGTCGTAACTGCAATTTTAATTTTCGTAACTGAAAGAAACTTTATGCCAACACCCAAACTGCAATAGAAACATATATATCTGCCACATTCAATCAACTGCCTACTTCTCTGAAAATCACATAATCCCTGTCTGTTTTCAAATTAAATTTATTTACGGATCTTTTAAACACCAATGGAAAATTATTTTAAATAAACTGTACTTGAATAGACTTATTTTTTTCTGTGTTCATTTTACATTTTCGTTATGTTTTTGATTTTTGTTGTTCTTTTTCTTCTAGCTATGGCACTTTATGAAAAACATTTTTATAAAATGATATTGCTGCCAATAAAGTATTATATGTATATAAATGTTGTACTTGTAGCTATATATCACATGCTAATTTATTCTCAATCTATGCATACTGTACATGAAAATATATTTTATTTGCGTGCATGTATATCAACAAAATTGCAAGTGAAGCGCGCATGTAGGTATATTGTAGACATAGGTACATTGTACTTTTCGGTGTTTTGTACATGTAGTTTACTGTACAACATAGCTACATGTATATATATTAACATATAGTTATATGTTTAATTTTTGATTTATTTACATGTTGATATATAGATATGTTAGTATAATGTATATGAATAGATTTTGTGCATTTTGGTAAACCATCTATATCATTATATTTTACCTGTGTGTATCCTTTACATGTGAATACACAGTAGATATAGCTGCATTATTCAGGTAGGTGAGCTGTACAGGTAGATATACTGTTAGAGTAGGTATATTTTACATGTAGGTATACTGTAAATACAGGTATACTCTGTACATAAATATACTCCTAGTGTAGATAAAGTGTATGCATATGTTCACCTTATATGAAGGTATACAGTGCAGGTAGATTTACTATACAGCTTTATATGCTGTACATGTAGATGTATTGTAAATTTATGTGTATGTTACATGTAGATACATTCTAAATTTATGTATATTTTACATGTAGATACATTGTACCTGTAGGTATATCTTACCTGTAGATGTACTGTATGTGTATGGCAAATATTGTACATGCTTAAACATTTAAAGCTGACTTGTTTGTAGACTCATACATAGACTTGTTAACTGTTTATTATGCAAAATCTGTTCACTATATTCTTAATAGATATATTCTTTTGTTCACCTGAATGGTGTTAACTTATTAGAAATCACAAGATGAAAAGCGTTATGTAATCATATTTTGCATCTGACCAACTAATTAGTGTCTGGTATAATTACAGATGATGGTGATAAACAAGAATGACTACTGTCAGTGATTCTACAAGTGAACAAGCTCTACTTGCAGACAAATTGTGTAGGTATGTATGATGTACATGTGGGTAGAATGTGTCCGTAGGTCTGTATACTCCACACATAGGTATATTACACATGTTACTATACTATACATGGTTGTATATGGTACACGTCGGTATATTGTACATTTAGTTAGATTGTATCTATAATTATACTATACGGTACATGTAGATAAACTGTACTTGCAAGTATATATAGACATAGAAAAATTGTACATATGCACATAGACAAATTGTAAGTGTAGCTATTTTTTAAATATAGCTAGAGTGCAAACTTAGATAAATTGCACATGCAGGTATTCTCTTCATGCAGGCTAGTTGTAAAAGTAGGTGTATTTTACATGCAGATATCATAAACTCGCAAAATGATTCTTATATGTTGGTTTATCGTAAATGTAGGTATGTATATTTTACATGTATGTAGATTCACAACAATCAATCACTATAACTCAACAAAAACAAGAGCTAATAGTTAATTGTTTTTGAATCTGGATTAGTCAACTTATCTTAATGTGCTTTTTGTAATTGTTATTATTATATACTTATTGTTGTAGATAGAGCTGACACTCACACACCAGGAATGCTTACTCTTCACCTGCTTGGGCTTAAAGTTTATTAATAGAGCTACATGTTATGTGACTTGCCTCTCATGAACTACCATGTTATGTAACTTGCATTGAACTGATGTAAACTACTTTGCAGTCTTACATGTATTGTTTAATGCTATTGATGCAAATTACCTTTCAATCAACTACAATAAACTGCAATCATACTCTGTGTCTTTTTGCTATCGCCAATGAATTTTATATTCACGCTATTAGCTGCGAAACTTACAGCTTTATATCATGTGAATGAATAAATTCATTAGACATCACAAAGCTAATCATTTAACCGAACATGGCATGTGCGGACTAGTTTTTAGAAAACAGGTGCATCATATTTCAGTGCATTATCGGAATTGAAACAATTGTGTTTTATTTTGTCACCGGTCCTCATATTGTTTCTTCCTTCCTAAGCAACAAACGATGAGTTCATTTGATAATCTATCTCTTCACTATCCGCTTCAATCCAATTTTCAGATTTGAGTAAAAAGTGGGGAATTATTTTAAATGTTAATAAGAGAGTGTAGAAAAAACTAATTGACTTTACATTTATATCTTTACTGAGAAGTTGATGATCGATTTAAACAAAGTGATCAATGGTTTCAGATACAACTTTTATTTTCTGAAATGAAAGGTGGTACACCTGAGAAAAAGGCTGCCATGGACCATTAGAAATGATGGAGATGGAAGGAGGCGTGACTTGAATGCCGATCATTGTGAAACAAAGAGTATGCGTGCATAAATACACTTGAATAATTTGTAGCATATGTTCCAGTGAAAGATAAAAGTTGAAAAGCAAATTAGAAAGTTTGCATTTGCTATAGAGTTTCTTTCAGTAGTTATTGTGGCTATTGTGAAGGAAGTTGGAGTGATTTTTCGTGTTTAAACTGAGAATAAATCAACACATAAACAACAACAATGACAAAAACTGGTATAATTGAGAAAAAAAAATTGATGTTGACACATGAAACAAATTTGAACTGCAAATGCTTTGACAGCTTCACAGAAAAACGTTTCGTTTTCGATCAGGAGGTGGATTGAAAATGTGCAGGTCAGAGGGCTCAAACGAATCACGACTTCTACAATGTTATTGGGATGTTGGACATGTTAAGCGTACACTGAGCACTAGTTTATCATTTTAGACATTGCTCACCCATCTGAGCAAAGTGGTAAAAGCTGGTGAAGAAATTGTAAAAAAAAATTAACAAAAACAGGAAGTAGAGGACAAAAAAGTCACTTTTACAAAGCGATGTGAGCCTTCAGTAGCTAAGAATTGGAGGTGCATAACTTAGTCAAAAAAGCTGAGAGTTAACTGAGATATATCAGATGTTACAGCAAGTTATGAATGAAAATTTGACGCAAAATAATGAAAAAACAAATCGGGTCAATTTTTGTGAATTAATGAAAACAATGGACATTTTAAGAATTATTATGCATATTCAATATGTTGAGTTTACATAGAGTACAAGTTCAATGTTTTACAGGTTGTGAAATCTCTGGAATCAAGTGTTATAAACTGGAACATTTTTTTCGTAAAAAAGTGACAAAAACTTGACTTACAGTGCAAAGAAAGAGCTTAGAAGAAAAATTGAGAAGGTTCAACAGCTGGTGATGAGAATTGCATAAACAAACTGTGAAATATTTGGAAGTAACATGGACAAATAAAGTGTTATAACAACTTACACTATAACATATACCAGAAAAAGGAAAGACAACTACTAAATCGGGAAAATTAAAGAGAACAGGAGAAGACAACCAGGACAGGACTTGCTTAACTCGCCTGAGTGAAAATAAATTATTTATTCCCGCGAAATCATTGGTTTGTATTCGCAAGAAAATAAATTATTTATTCCCGCAAAAACATTGGCTTGTATTCGCGTGAAAATAAAATAATTATTCCCGCAAAAGCAACGGTTTCCATTCACGTGAAAATAAATTATTTATTTCCGCGAAAACATTGGTTTGTATTCGTGTGGAAATTAAATATTTATTCCCGCCAAAGCAACGGTTTCCATTCGCGTGAAAAATAAAGTATTTATTCCCGCAAAAGTATTGGTTTTTATTCGCGTGAAAATAAAATTGTTATTCCCGCAAAAGCAGCGGTTTCCATTCGCGTGAAAATGAATTATTTATTCCCGCGAAAACATTGGTTTGTATTCGTGTGGAAATTAAATATTTATTCCCGCCAAAGCAACGGTTTCCATTCGCGTGAAAAATAAAGTATTTATTCCCGCAAAAGTATTGGTTTTTATTCGCGTGAAAATAAAATTGTTATTCCCGCAAAAGCAGCGGTTTCCATTCGCGTGAAAATGAATTATTTATTCCCGCGAAAACATTGGATTGTATTCGCGTGAAAATAAAATTGTTATTCCCGCGAAAGCAGCGGTTTCCATTTGCGTGAAAATAAATTAATTATTCTTGCGAAAACATTGGTTTGTATTCGCGTGAAAATAAAATATTTATTACCGCGAAAGCAACGGTTTTCAGTCGCGTGAAAATAAATTATTTATTCCGGCAAAAGCATTGGTCTGTATTCGCGTGAAAAAAAAATTGTTATTCCCGCGAAAGCAACGGTTTCCATTCGCGTGAAAATAAATTATTCATTCCCTCGAAAACATTGGTTTGTATTCGCGTGAAAATGAAATATTTATTCCCGCAAAAGCAACGGTTTCCATTTGCGTGAAAATAAACTATTCATTCCCGCGAAAGAATTGGTTTGTATTCGCTTGAAAATAAAATTGTTATTCCCGCGAAAGCAACGGTTTCCATTCGGGTGAAAATAAATTATTTATTCTTGCAAAAACATTGGTTTGTATTTGCGTGAAATTAAAATGCTTATTACCGCGAAAGCAACGGCTTTCATTCGCGTGAAAATAAATTATTTATTCCCGCAAAAGCATTGGTCTGTATTCGCCTGAAAATAAAATTGTTATTCCTGCGAAAGCAACGGTTTCCATTCGCGTGAAAACAAATTATTTATTCCCTCGAAAACATTGGTTTGTATTTGCGTGAAAATAAAATATTTATTCCCGCGAAAGCAACGGTTTCCATTTGCGTGAAACTAAAGTATTTATTCCCGCGAAAGCATTGGTTTGTATTCGCGTGAAAATAAAATATTTATTCCGGCGAAAGCAACGGTTTCCATTTGCGTGAAAATAAATTCTTTATTCCCGCAAAAACATTGGTTTGTATTCGTGTGGAAATAAAATATTTCTTCCCACGAAAGCAACGGTTTCCATTTGCGTGAAAATAAGTTATTTATTACCACGAAAGCATTGGGTTGTATTCGCGTGAAAAAATGCTGATTTATAAGATTTAATCAGTGCAACTGTACCTATTTAAGAGCCGCTGTTTTCACACAGAAAGCATCCACTTCTACAACGGCTAGCGGAGAAGCAACATCTACTAAATCTTCTATTGCAACTACTAGGAGCTCACCTTCTTTATAAAGGTAAGAGTAAAAATATTTATTTTTTTGTTAGCTAACACAACTAGCTGAAGGCTTATGATCTTTTCAACCTTTTAAAATTAATTACAAAAAATTAAACAAAATCTTTGTTTTTTTTTCAGAATGAATACTCAAGACGAAGGAAGTCAACCAATCAATGAAGAAGCAGGACCCCAGGAAACCCTTTCCTTATCACCTTTTCCTATCTTTGATATGCCAGAAAGTCAATTGGTGGTTGATGAACCAGAATCCCGACAAGATTTTACTTCATTCACATCTCCTACTAACAAGCTGTCTTCAAAAAGAACATCAATGAGGAAACGATCTTTCATTGATTTGACAAAAGATGATATTGAAACTGACTCGAAGTGCAAAAAACTAGCTTTGACAGATGTTGGAGACGAAACGCTTTTTCGTCACACCAGAATACCCTTTCAAGATGCTGGAAGTAATGAACTAACCACTCTCACCTACAAGAGCGCCGGGTTAATAAACTCTCTCTCTCCAGATAGTCTAGAAAATCTTGAAGAGTCTATGGAAATCTGCGAACTACCAGTGCCAACAGTTATGGAGGTGTTGTCTGTTGAATTTCGTGATGAATCAAAGTGTGCCATCATTTACAACTACCGAAAGGATAAAAGGAGAACTCGGGTGAAGAGCTATGCTTCAACCGAATTAGGACTGCTTGTTAATAAAGCTAAGCAAACAGGTCCAATTGTTTTAATTTATATGGGAGAAGGAAAGACAGGAGATGCGATTTTTCGTACCGCTGAATCTCAAGGATGTAATCGAAAGATCAACGATCCATTCAACTCATTGTATGGCAAGAGTATGAGACAAATACAGGTTTATTTCAGTGTTGCTCACCTACACGATTTTCCAGCAGGAAGTGTTATAGCTTATGAGAATCCTGGAATGCTAAAAAAATGTGATACTCGTTGGAACAAGACTGCTGATACTCTAGTGGTTAATTACAGATGTATTATGGTGAATGGAGAGCTATTGATTGGAGATATTTCCATTCCTCCTCAAATAGCTTCATTTGTGGTGTCGGAAAAAAGCGGTGTAATCGTATTCAAATGACTAAGTCAAAACACAAACAAATAATTTCCTACAATATCATTCTACTCTCAGCTCTCCAAGCTTTAATTCAAACCTCAGAAAGGTTTGATACTTTCCCGCAACACACTTTTCTCTCCTACTTTGATGAAAATGAAAAAAAGGATTGTCCGGAACAGCACATCGAGGTCTTAATTGATAACACAAAGGACATGACTCGTCTTCTATGATGGTCAGTTTCAAGTCTATTTAAAGTAGGTTTTGAAGTATTTTTGTAAAAAATTAATTCATATAACTATGTATGATAGAGTCATTAGTTACTATGTCTTTTAGATATAACTAAAGAGTGCTCCTGAGGAAGAAAATGAGAAGATTTTGTTTAATTCTTGCTTGGAACATTACAAAATAATAGCTTTTTATGAGTTCTGTAGTGTTTAGCACAAATAACTATATAAGTTGTATTTTATCCATTTTATTTGTTATAACAAATAAAAAATCAATTATAATGATTTATTTTAACAATTCACTTAGTAAATTAGTTTCTCGTATATGCACTCCATCTATTCCTTCTACTGCATTATCTTGTATGAACTTGAAGTTAGGATAAGTCTGTATGATAAATCTTCGTATTGAGTGATCTCTCATCTCACTATCTCCTATATCTCGTAAACTTCTTACAATTTCATCCATACTCCATCCTCTACTTCTCAGTAAACAAAAGTATAAACAATAATTACCACATAGAGTTGATAAAAGATTCTGTAGTTGTGTTTCATTACTTTGTATTGTTTCATATCCTCTATGAACACTTAGTATTTCATTGACATCTGGGTAAAAGGAAACAGAACGTCCAAACGAGTAAAAAAAATCCACCTCTGAATCATTAGTGTACACAGCCAACCAATGCTCTACAGGTTGGTGAGAATAATGGGTGTTGAATACGAAACATCCCGTCAGAAAATTGCAAGTTTGCTTCCAAAACTGTTCTCTAGCTCCAACGTGAATCCCTACGCTATGACATAAAACGTCTGAAGATAAGATTGAACGAATTTGTGTGGTGTTCATCTCTAACTTTCTGTTTAAAGCACTGCGTCTCCCCCGATAGTTAATTGAAGAATGCTATCCATCTCCAACACACCGTCTTTTACAAAGTATGCTACCAGGGATAATCCTTCAGCCCTGTTAGTAGTAATATATGAGCAGATCTCCCTACCAAGTGTTTTTTTGTGGATTAGACCTTGGGGTTGAGACAATGGGTTACGGCGTTGGATGAATTCGCCGAGTTTATATTGTATTTTACTTGAGGGGTACTTGAGTGGCATTTGAATGGCATTTAAGTGGCATTTGAGTTTTGATTAGTTTTTTACTTAATTTGAACTTATATGGCATATAGATTTTGAATGTATGGCATTCAAGTTTTGATAACTTTTTTACATAACTCGAACTCATATGGTATCTTGAGAGAGAGGGGAGAGGAGAGAGGAGAGAGGAGAGATGGGAGATGAGAGAGGAGAGAGATTTTTTAGTTTTCTATACATTTATGTATATATGGTTAGTTATGTACATATTTATGGCTATATTTATATCTACATAGAGAGAGGGGTACTTGAGTGGCATTTGAATGGCATTTAAGTGGCATTCGAGTTTTGATTATTTTTTTACTTAATTTGAACTTATATGGTATCTAAATTTTGAATGTATGGCATTTAGGTTATGATAATTATTACATAACTGTATACATAATTATAACTCATAGGGTATCTAGATTTTGAATGTAAGGCATTTAAGGTTTGATAATTTTCTGTAATTCCGACTCATATGATATCTTGAGAGAGAGGAGATATATCTACATTGAATAAATACAGTGATTAAAAATGAAAGAATATGTGAATATATACATTTATTGTGTAATAAGTAGGGAAAATCTCATATAATATAGCTAGAGTCAGTAAATACTAAGTAATAACAATTAATACATAGTCTTTTTTTCATTTCATTCAATTTTCATAAATTTTTTTGCAAAAAGAAATCATTCTCTAAATGGTTAAATTTCATCTAATTGTACAAATTTACAAAAAAGGAGAATGTGATAAAATAGATATCATAATAGAGTGTAATAAGTTGAATATATAGAGTTAAAGTCTATAAAAACTTTTTTAATCTGTAAAGTATTTGATGACTTTACAAGAAATATCATCACATTCAGGTTCAATGATGATGAGAAGATTTTCTTCAAGCTTAAGTTTACTATTTTCCGATATAGACAGAGAAAGTTTTGAAAAACCCTCCAAATCATTATAAATAAAAACTCTATAAATCGACGGTGTTGAATTTGTAATTGATACTGAATTGTTTTCGCATATGATGTATCTATCACACACACAATCAGTAGTAGTTTGGATTTCTTCAGAATTGTATATAGTAGAGTTTGTAGGGCTTGGTTGTTCCAAAATTAAATCGACTAAACCCAGAGCTTGTGGAAGAGATGGAATTGATGGTGATAAAGCCGGAACTACTGGCTTGTTTGTAGTGGTTGTCGTCGGGGTTGTTGTCGTCGTTGTCTGTGGAGTTGTGGTGATTGTTGTCGTTGTATGTGGAGTTGCAGTGGTTGTTGTTGGAGTTGTTCTTCGAGTCGTAGTTAGTAATCCTTCATCGTATAAACGAATGTAATTTAAAGCTTCGTCGGTTTTGCAAACAAAGTAGTGTTGAGGCCACATATCATAATTGTCACAGCTTCTACGTAGGTGAGTAGGTTCCATGAAACATATGAGTCTACGCATACGATATTTTAAGTTTTTTCTTAAAATACGAGTTACTGAATCAACCGCTTCCATATTAAGAATTCCCCGAAAACATCCAGACGCTCTATGAGATAAAGTGAATGGTGTAAACTCTGTTACAAGACAATAACCGCTTAGGATTGGGAATAATAGGAGATAGATGCAATATCTCATTTTTTTTTTTATTCAGAGAGAGAGACTTTTAACCTAGTTTATGCTTTCATCATCTAGAGTTAACTGTCTTGCATTTCGGTGGTCTTTGGTTAATATGCTTCAACTAAAGCTCTATATTTATAACCTTGGGATTGCATTTGTCTTTGGTATCTCCTTGACATGTGATACTGATGATAATCTTGTTTTGAACAGACTTCAAACTTTCAAAACTCGAAAATGACAAATTTACACCTTCAATACCATTGATGTTAGTGATGATAGTAGCTATTTTTGGCTCCCTGTTGGTCAAACGATTGCATTCCACACATGCAAAGTTGGTTGTCTCAAACTCTTCTGTTGGTGGACAAATCAAACGTGAGGTGTTGTATTCAAATACACATAATTCATCATTCCAAAATAGTTTTGTATTTTGAGTAAGACCTTCCGTATTATTTTTAACCCCTATTGCGCATTCCTCCTGATTCAGAGTGTATTTTGTTGGTGTATCACAAGACACAGAATCTGTAGAAGTTATTTCCTTGCAGATCCAAGAAGCGCTTTGAGGGATGAAAAAACCACAATATAATAAGTCGGGAGGGTAGAGTCGCACACAGTTTTTTCCATTTTCATCTTTATATCGTATAGTCCTTTCGAAAGGTGAAAAAAACAAGACATCATTTTTATCCATAGCTCCGGCTATACATTCATCAATTTCGTTGGTATAGAATACTCCACTAACATTGGGAAATGTTAGTGCCAGTAGCAAGATAAATACACAGCTCATTTTTTAAAATGTTTTCGCTTTCAGTGTTGAAAGTTGAATACTTTCTTTCTTGATGTTTTTTTCTATTTATATGTAAGAGGCTAGCGGCTTGTTCAGCTCTCTCAACCAATTTTGAAGATTTGAAACAATCTCATCAAAGTGGTTACCAAAATGTAAGTATGGTTCCAATCGAGATTGAGACAAAAGAACATGTGTTTCTGTCCAGCGAAATGAAGTCAAACCTCTTAAAATCGAAATATCTATCAAATCACCCAGTTCAGCATCTTTCAAACATTGCTTTATATCAACCAGTTCGATCGCTCTTTTGAGATCTTCAAAATCTATCAACTTGTCTTGCGGACAGCATACTTTTGGATCAAAGCTCCTAGAACAGTTTAAGCATTCGAGAGGATTTGCTCTTGAAATACAATTACAGCTCAAAAGCATGCTTTGTATTGATTTACGAACTAGATTGAATCCTAACACAAAATAAAATACTTCTTCGGTGATGAGTTGAACAAAAAGAGGATTCGAACGCTCTAAAGGAATGTGTTCAAAATGAGTCCTTATGAACTTAGGAACAAAATCAGCCAATGTACCAATTGACTTGAATCCTTGAGTTTTTCCACTCATGTTTCTGCTGTAGTTCAGAGATAAATGAAGCAACTTTTTTTGTAGCAGTTCTTTTATGAGTCTTCAGATATATTTGTCGAATCAATAGTTATTATCGGGTTGACTGAGTCTTCTTTTTCATCAAGAGTGTAAGCGTATGGATATCCTTCTGCTATCGCAAGTAATTTATCCTTTAGCCGTTGATAAGCCAGTTTGCTCTGACTAGTAGGTAATAGGTAGGGATTTAATCGTGCTCTCAAATTTGTTAACAAAAAGGGAGACTTCAAATCATCAGTGGAAAGATCCAAAAAAGCATTAATCCATTCATCATGCACCAAAAAACCCATTTTAGCATTTTTCAAAACTTGTCTTCTATCAATCCAGTCGATAGCATCACCCAATTCTTTTTTGGTAGGTGTAGCGCCTTCAACCATTTCAGCATATCTTTTACAAGTGATACATTTGTCATCAACGTGTGAACAGTAACAGTTTAGTAGCGATAGATTGGTTGCTTGCTTGTAAAAACTTCCTCCTAGTACACAGTATACACATTCCTCCGTAAAATAAATCCTCAACATTTCATCAGAAACCTCAGCCAAAAAAGTCTTAGGACCTATAGCATCGGAAGCTTCTTGGTGAGCAAAGTCTTCAACACGTAACATATTTGTTGTTATTCCGTTAAATTACAAAACGCGAATGATACGTTTTCAAATTGAAACATCTATTTAATCATTCATTACTTTTTCTTTTTTTTGAGGTTAATTGTTATGCTAGCTCATGTAGATCTTCATAAATGCTTTAATTTCAACCTGACAACCATCGATTGGGCAAGGTTTTACTTCTGATGAGCATTCAGTAAGCGCTTTTTCCTTACACTCACTACAGTAAATGAGATGACCACACGGAAGAGAGATATGATTTGCAATTACTTTTTTTTCATGCGTCTCAGACACACATTGAGCGAGTTTGCTTTGCTTAGTCTGATCTTTATCTTTTTTTAACGAATCAATTGATTTAGCATCATTTTTTAACAGTGGATCTTTATCTTTTTTTAACGAATCAATTGATTTAGCATCATTTTTTAACAGTGTTGACGAATTCTCAACAGTTGTAAAATCATTTTCAAAAATATGTAAGGCTTCAATCATAAAACCTATTCGCTCAAAAGGTTTTCCATTTAACACTAAAACTTGTTCGATATCGTTTTGACTGTATCCTAGTTTTTTGCAAATAAGTTTCATTTCTTCGGTGTCATTGTTGCGCGTTATTTGTTTTACTTTTTCTCGATATTTTTCAACCCGTCGCTTACACCTTTTGCCTTTTTCCGTTCGCATGTAAACATCCTCAACATACTCTTCACCTTTACTCCCGAGTAAAAAATAACAGTCTGGGAACCATCGACAGTGTTCCTCCCATGGTAGATCACTCTCTTTCCATTCTTTAAGTTCACCTGAGCAAAAGAAGCATTTTACACTATCCCCGAACTTAGTATAGTAGAAACCTGCATTGGAAAGGAGTTTCATGGAGACTTTACCCTTCCATTGTTTGAAACTGTCTTCTCTAGATGTTTCAGTAGCAAAACGTGGTGTATCAGCACGATCAATTGATATACCTAGAGGTAATACTTCTGCAGTTAAATCTCCTCTTCTGATCTTTTGTTCTTCCATCGTATAACTTTTGACAATTGAGATGTTTTTCATTTCATCTGCAAGTAGTTTCCTAGGTCTATACGGACGATTGTGAGTGTTAAATCCTCTAACAAATCGACAAAACGGAAAACTTTTAGCGTGTTCTTTCATCGGATGTTCATCTTCATCCTTCCAGTTTAGTAATACCCCTTGGCAAAAAACACATCGAACAGCGTTGTCTTTTTCAAGGTTATAGAAACCGGCTGCAGCCATGTTTTCACCACAATGTTTACCTACTCGTCTCCAATTTGTAAGAAATGATTTTCTTCGATAACTTTCATCAAGCATTAAAGCCTCTCTTTCATAAAAAGAGAGTTCATTGTAAATGAACTTGAAAAAGTCCGATGGGGAAAGTTGCGCAATAGTTTTTTGTAATTTTAATGACAAAAGACTACAGTGATTATCCGGATAAGTTGCGACGACATAAGTTATTGCAGTGGTATCAGGAAAAGTTCGTTGTAAAAACAACGATGAAGTAAGGAGTAAACTATCATCTATCCATTCAGCGCAGTCTTTAGTATTTTCAAAACAATTTCGAGTTTTTTGCATTTCTCTTTTTTCATTATAAATAGTGTTTGCTACATATCTGTTGTTTGTTACTCGACACATTATTTATATATAATATAAGTAGTAGCTTCAGTTATTACTCAAGTTGAAGTTTTGTTGGAAAGTTCTTTTCCTTTGATCTAGTTCGTTGTTATTCTAAAAAAAATAATAATGCTTTATAGCAAAAAAATAAAAAAAGACTAAGGTTTCAATTTTTTTTAATATACTTGAATTGATTACTATTATAATAGAACGTAAATACTTACATCAGAAATGAAGACTTGTCTTTTCTTTTGAATTAAAATGAATGATATTCCTAGTAGTTTGAACTTGAGAGCTGCTTTCTATAAAATTCGGATGAAGAAGGAGTACATTTTTCATTTTGAAGTCCTGAAATAATAAGAATAAACATAATTAAAACTTACATACAGCATTTTTTTGATATCTTAAATAGTGAATAATCTTGTTTTTTATTCAGAAAATGTCTTCACACTTAAATCGATTACAATTAAAACAAAATATAAATACTTACATCACAAATGAAGACTTGTTTTTCTTTAATGAATTATATACATAGTTGTTTGAACTTCAGCTGTTTCCTATGTAACTCAAATGATGAAGATGGAGGGTTGTAGTAGATGATGATGTAGTAGATCTTCTTCCTTCAGTTAGTTTGAACTTGAGAGCTGCTTTCTATAAAATTCGGATGAAGAAGGAGTACTTTTTTCATTTTGAAGCCCTGAAATAATAAGAATAACCATAATTAAAACTTACATACAACATTTTTTGATATCTTAAATAGTGAATAATCTTGTTTTTTGTTCAGAAAATGTCTTCACGCTTAAATTGATTACAATTAAAACGAAATATAATTACTTACATCATAAATGAAGACTTGTTGTTCTTTGAATTAGATGAATTATATACATAGTTGTTTGAACTTCAGCTGTTTCCTATGTAACTCAAATGATGAAGAAGGAGGGCTGTAGTAGATGATGATGTAGTAGATCTTCTTCCTTCAGTTACTAACGATGAAGTGAATGCTTTCTGTATGAAAACAGTGCTTCTTATATAGCTTAAGTTGCACTGCTATGAATCAGCATTATTTTCACATGAATGGAAACCGTTGCTTTCGCGGGAATAACAAAATTATTTTCACGCGAATACAAACCAATGCTTTCGCGGGAATAAATAATTTATTTTCACACGAATGGTAACCGTTGCTTTCGCGGGAATAAATATTTTATTTTCACGCGAATACAAACCAATATTTTCGCGGGAATAGATAATTTATTTTCACGCGAATGGAAAGCGTTGCTTTCGCGGGAATAAAAATTTTATTTTCACGCGAATACAAAGCAATGCTTTCGCGGGAATCAATATTTTATTTTCACACGAATGGAAACCGATGCTTTCGCGGGAATAAATATTTTATTTTCACGCGAATACAAACCAATGTTTTCGCGGGAATAAATAATTTATTTTCACACGGATAGAAACCGTTGTTTTCGCGGGAATAGAAATTTTATTTTTCCGCGAATACAAACCAAAGCTTTCGCGGGAATCAATACTTCATTTTCACGCGAATGGAAACCGTTGCTTTTGCGGGAATAAATATTTTATTTTCACGCGAATACAAACCAATGTTTTCGCGGGAATAAATAATTTATTTTCACACGGATGGAAACCGTTGCTTTCGCGGGAATAGAAATTTTATTTTCCCGCGAATACAAACCAAAGCTTTCGCGGGAATCAATACTTCATTTTCACGCGAATGGAAAGCGTTGCTTTCGCGGGAATAAATATTTTATTTTCACACGAATACAAACCAATGTTTTCGCGGGAATAAATAGTTTATTTTCACGCGAATGGAAACCGTTGCTTTCGCGGGAATAAATATTTTATTTTCACGCGAATACAAACCAATGTTTTCGCGGGAATAAATAGTTTATTTTCACGCGAATACAAACCAATGTTTTCGCGGGAATAAATAATTTATTTTCACACAGATGGAAACCGTTGCTTTCGCGGGAATAAATATTTTATTTTCACGCGAATACAAACCAATGTTTTCGCGGGAATAAATAGTTTATTTTCACACGGATGGAAACCGTTGCTTTCGCGGGAATAGAAATTTTATTTTCCCGCGAATACAAACCAAAGTTTTCGCGGGAATCAATACTTCATTTTCACGCGAATGGAAACCGTTGCTTTCGCGGGAATAAATATTTTATTTTCACGCGAATACAAACCAATGTTTTCGCGGGAATAAATAGTTTATTTTCACGCGAATGGAAACCGTTGCTTTCGCGGGAATAAATATTTTATTTTCACCCGAATACAAACCAATGTTTTCGCGGGAATAAATAGTTTATTTTCACGCGAATAGAAACCATTGCTTTCGCGGGAGTAAAAAAAATAATTTTCACGCGAATAAAAAACCAAAGCTTTCACGGGAATATCGCGTGAAAAAACTGCTGAGTCATAGATATATTATAAAGGTTTCATAGGGTTAATTAGTACAGCTTTAGCTATTTAAGAACCAGTGTTTTCACACAGAAAGCATCCAGTTCTACAATAGCTAGCAAGGAAGCAACATCTACACACCAACTACTACATTTACTTGAAACTCAATAAGGTGAGAATCACTAAATAATTCTTTAACATATACTGATAAAAAACTTCAACTAGTTTTGCTATAATACTTCAGAAAGTTAATTTTATGTTTTAATATTTTGTTCTTATTAATAAAAGATCAAATAGTTTCACCATAATGTATCAGAAAAATTATTATGGTTTTGATTATGTGTTTATTTTATAAATATCTAGTTAGTTTATTCTTTTCAAAATATTTTTCAAATTCCACCCATTTGTTACATATTTTTTACTCTCTTTTCAGTTCCAACTTCCGACTGAACGCTCTGAATATGAATGAAGACCGTAATACCTCATTTCTCTCAACATTCGAACCATACTCTGATGATAAAGAAAATATCCCTCCTGATTCACATTTAATAAGAAGGAAACTGAACACAATTCGACCAAAGCCATGGGATTCGGATAGAAATAAAACGATTGACTATACTTGGACTTTGAAAGCACCATCTCCTTCTCATCTTTCCTGCTTGTCAAAAAATGCTGCTAGTTTGCTCAATTCTTGCGATACCAATGACAGAGTAATGATTGGAAGGTTTCAACCACTTCACTTAAATCAAACGCCATCACTTCTCGAGATAGTCTCCATCGAACAACCAACTGAGGATGTATATAAAAACTTATGCATTATCCGCTACAATATCGAAACATTTGGCAACAGACGACAAGTGAGGTCTATGGTGAGAAATGAGGATTACAACAAATTAGCTCCAACACAACCGGATGTTCCAAAACTGGTGGTTTTTATGGGATTCGATTCAGACAAGCATCCAATCTTTCACCCTATCAACTTCCCATCCAATATTTCCCTTGAGGAAGCTAAACAGCTAAGTAGATTAATAAAAAAAAAACACCTACTCAGTTGATCAGTATGGTTCGTATCGCAACGCTCTCGCAATTTGCTGTTGGAAGTGTAATCAGTTTTGAATCTCCTCAAATATCAACTCAGTTAACATTACCTAATGGAGATGTGGTGATGAATGCGCTACTGGTAAACTACAGATGTTTGCAATATGATGGTTTGATGATGGGAGTTCTATATATACCTGAAAAACACGCTAGCAACATCAAACAAATTGGAACAGGAGTCATACTTGTAAGAAATCGTGAAGTTAGTAGATTTGGTTATCATCGACATGATATAATCACATTCACAGCATTACAAGCGATAGAAACAGCTCAAAACCTATCCAACAAACTTGATGATTCCAACCAGATGAAGTACTTTACTACAGATGAGGTTGTTGAGAACAAGGTCTTAGTGCTTTCAATGGGAGTGGGAAACACATCTTCTACATCTTTGAGAGAACCAGCACCCCCTGGTGAAAACTATATTCAAAAAGAGCATGTCAGACAAGACAACATAGTGAGTATTTTTTATTTAATGTAAACTAACTGATATAAGTAATACTTCCAATTAGATAATATTTATTTATAAAGCAATTATTTTTTGTTTTGCTTTAGATAGAAGAGAGAGAATCAAAAACACTTGATGAAAATTATGCTCAAGAAAAAACAAACTGAACAATATAACTTGGTGAGGTGAGTTACTTCCCTTTACTATATAATGTTAACTAACCAATGTAAAAAGAACTATAATTCAAATTCATGTAATTATTTTACATTTTTGTTTAATCATCCTATACTAATACATAACTTTTGATTTTAGTTCATTATGGAATCAAAAGTACATAGAACAGAAGTCTTCCTTCCTAGTTATAACATCAGTACAACAATGACAACATTGTAAAGAAAAAGACTATCAACCATTGATTGTCATTACAAGTTGTAGTGCTTTGAATTACTTAGTATTTACTAACTCTAGCTATATTATACAAGAATATTTTGCTACTTATTATGTAATAAATGTATATAATCATATATTGATTCAATGTAGTCTCCTCATTCTTCTCTTCTCTCTCAAAATATCATATGAGTTCGAGTTATGTAAAAAAATTATCAAAACTTGAATGTCATGCATTCAAAATGTATATGCTATAAGTTCAAATTAAGTAAAAAAATAATCAAAACTCAAATGCCACTTAAATGCCACTCAAACGCCACTCAAGTACCCCTCAAATGAAATACAATATAAACTCGGCGAATCCATCCAACGTCGTAACTCATTGCATAACCTTCAAGATCTGATCCACAAAAAAACACTTGGTAGGGAAATCTGCTCATATATTACTACTCGTGTTAGTGCTAAAACGAATTTCCACACTTGCTGTGACATTTTTCATAGAGTGAAATCCTTCTTTAAGAAAATCACCAGTCAAATCAAATCCATAAAGTGTAGTACCATCAAGGTATTGTTCTTTCGTAATACCAAGACTATGACCTTCAAGCAAAGTTCCAGTAGCGTGTAGAAACTGATGATATTCTCTTCCAAAAATCCCTCTAGCATAATTTGGCTCAAATCTCCTTCCAATTGGACAATCACCAACTCTCAATACAATACTATCAACATTAGCATGTTTCATTCTATATGGATTTAAGGCGAAACGTCCGTTCATTGCGTTGTGATCAACTAAACCTAAATAAATTGGTTTAGGTTTTTGTTTGTTTTCTTCCAAAGTGATGTCAATCTGCGCAACACCAGCACGAATTCCATATAGTTTTATCCGTTTTCGATCAACTGGATAAATGTAGTTATGACCTTCTAACGCCTAACTGAGTACAGAGTTTTGTATTGTAGGATTCACCTTAACTTTACAAAGATGAAGTTCAAATTTATCAATTCTAATTTTTTGCTCCTCCATCAGGACTCTCATTTTCAGCAAACAAAGCTAGTTTGCTGGAGGCTCGCTCAAACTCCAGCTGCATAGTAGGACCTGGAATTATTAGTTTCTTTTGCTGAAATAATGCGAGATGAGGTTTTCCAGTTAATTCTATTGTCTTTCCACCGATGATTAGAGCTCTCCTCTTTTTCTTATCTGCAGCTTTGTGTTGAGCAGCGTCTTTGCTAGTTGAATCATCATACACCCATCCCTCCATCTTACGTTGATATTTCTTTCTGTCTGCACTGTTTTCGAGTAATTGTGAAAAGTAGGAGCGTAAACCGTAGTTGTTAGCGTATTCAACAGTGGTTCCTTCTATCGACATTTTCAACTCGCTGAATAATGTATGCATTGAATCCCCCATCCACACAACTGCATCATCATCATTACCATCAATATCGCTTCCATCATCTTTAACAACCGTGGCTTCAACTTGCAGAAATGAGTTGTAGAGATCTGTGTAATGTTCAGTGCTCCCTGACAAGGTTAACTCAATACTACCATAAGGCTCTAACCTATCAGGTCTGATGACAACATATTCCGATCTCTCTACTGATATGTTTGTTGGTTCCATAGCAAATACATCCAATGATGGATTTATGTTGTAGGAAAAACCTTCCGACTTATTACCTGTTGTCCCATTTAAACTTGCCATCTTTTGCAAGTGATGATTGCTTAAAGCGTTATCACTTAATGAATAAAGATATCAAGCTCCGCTGTCTTTATATCGGATTTTGCTGCTATTAAAATATACCACGTTTACCAACACCTCTCCTTTTCTTTCCACCTCTTGTTTTTCTCCTTTTCACACTATCTAGACGGACTGCATTGAGAACATCTCCCCCCAGATCATTCAACTCTGCCATCCCCCTCTTCTTTGCCGATGCTGCAAAGCTTTGTCCATCGATGACATCACGTGCTACATTTTCACCTACAGACAGTGCTCTTTTCCCCAAACTAATCGCTCCTCTTTTCAGCATTGGTGCTGCGGATTTAAGTATACTTGAAAAAAGACTACCAAGACCATTTCCTCTCATATTAGGCATCACCCGCCGTCCGCTATACACTCCAATTCCATTTCCAGCTTGCATCTTGTAGTACTCATCAAAAAAATCTTTCGAGTCCTCAGGGGTGTATCGTACCAAACTCATTATAATTGTTTCTCTCTAAAGTGAACCGTCAACACAACCTTTCCACCATCAAATGGTATTCGTTGGCCGTCGTCACTCGTTATAAGTACTTGGATCTAATCACTATTTAGTGATGAAGCGTCAAAATAGTGAAGATTTTTAAATTCTTGATACACAACACTATTCTTCTTTCCTTGAACCGGAACTACTCTCAGTAAAGGTACATTCGTATCTCCTACCATTCTATTATCAACAATGTTGGAATAAACATACAGAGATGTTAAACCAGAATTTATATCAGGGGGTGAGATATTATTGTATCTACCATGAGGATACATAGTTTTTGGAGCAAATCCAAAAATATATGCTATATCTTTGGAAAAGCTTATGGTAGTATCATGATCACTGTTAGTTAGTAAAGTGGTGTTGGTGATCTTGTTGTAGGAGATGGTAAACTTTTTGTCTAAATCCTTTTCACTCATTCTCTTTCGTATAATCTCCTCCAACTCCTCCATGCTATCATATCTTCCATTTCCGATTAAGATGAAGGACTTTTCGCTTTTACCAGAGACATTAATCTTTTCTAGATATATTTTTCCTTCGGTAACATTCTTCCGATTATTAGAATAAGACATATCTAGCAGAGCTACCTCCCATTTACCACCATTGATAACCAAATATTTATACAGTCTCACTGTAAATTCAGAATTGCTATTATCAGGAAACTCTTCACCGCTAGAGTTTGAGGGTAAAGTTATCAGCATCGACATTTTCCCAACGTATGATGATTATATTGAGCGTTCTTTCCTTATAAACTATTCATTTATTCACTCAATGAACTTTTCTCCATAACCTAACCACTTAACCAAAATCTGTCTTTTACCTCTTCTCTTTCTTCTTCCCAATATCTTTTCAAATCTGAAAATCGTAGGTTTTTTTTACTTTTTGCAACTCTTTTTCGTGAAAGGTGCCATCAATCATCTCCTCAGCCAAATCTTTCACCCTATATACAACAGGTTTTTCATCAATAAGTACATCAGTGATTATAAACATCTCAATCGTCCAATTCGGGGTGTATCCTCTTTCAAACGCTCCTCTTGCCTTACTTATTCTCACATAGTCCCCAATCTTTAGTTTTGCTTCTTGAGTTAAACTATGTTCACCACCTCCATACAGACGATTCCATACAAGTTCTTGATTTTGAAAATTCACATCATTTGGTCTCATACCTATAGCACCATGAATTGTGTTGTTGTATGCATTAACCATTTCTGGTAAAACCTCAATGTATCTGTCATCATCTTTATATGTCAAATATCTATATATCTTCTCTTTTAAAGTTCTGTTAAAACGCTCCACCATTGATGCCTTTATCGTTTCATTTTCGGTTGTAAAGCGCTTGATTTTTTTCTCCGCCAGCAGAGTCTTGACATTGACGTTGTCAAACTCTTTACCTTTATCAGATTGTAAAGCTTTATAGTTTTCGACTTCTAGTATTTTTCTCAATCCTCTTGCTACTACCTGTCCTGATTTGTTGATGAGTGGCACAGCCCAACCTTTTCTAGATAGAGAATCAACACCAGTCAGTAAAAATGCTGTATTATTATTTTCGTCTTTTTGAGATCGAACATCCATCAAATCTACCTGTAACTGTTCCCGTATTCCAGCTACAATTGTAGGACGGCGCTTAAACTTAGTTACAACTCTTTTATGTAATGTGTAGGAATCCTCTCCACTCAACCATTCACCGATTCTTTTTCTCCCTCTCGTTTTCTACGAGCTTTCAGTAAAGCTCTAGCTCCTCGTAGAGATGTATGTAATGCAGGATTGTAATACAACTCTTTTAGCGTGTTGATGTCCATGAATTAGTACCGGGAATGACCAACTTTTTCTTCCGACTCCCACGTATTTGATGTGAAGATTTCCTGACAGTTGTGATTCCTTCATCATTCAGCAAGCTTTTAAATCTACTGTAATTGCTATTTCCCGATTGTATTCTACCTCCTTCGGTTAGAACATCTCGTAGTAAAGTTTTGGAAGTTTTAGGGCTCAACCAACGCTCTCCAATTTTCAGTATATTCTTCTTCGAGTCGAATCTACCGATTTTACTCAGATTATTCAACATTCTGGCAGCAATCGTTTGATCACTCTTTTTTGTTGTTAAATCAGCTGCTTTTTTTTCAAACTCTTTTAAACCTTCGCTTTCACTATCATGCTCATCTTCTCCATCAGTAAGAAATGTATTTCCAAGTAGGGTTGAGTCTTCAGTATCAAACAACCTCCCTTTTATTGATTTTATCCCAATGTCATCATCATCATCTGCTTTTACTGATTCTAACTCAGTGACTTCCTTGAAATTTGGTGAGTAGACAGTAGGTTTATCATCAATAACTGTGCTATTGGCCAAAGGAGAAGTAGAATCTATCTTTTTTTTCTTAATGGAACTCCAACTATCCTTTTGTGACTGATTTTGATTATTTTTGATCTTTTTGACATCCGGCAAATACCTACGTAGGTTTTCAACATTTTCATCTAACTTTTCGTGTGAGGATAAATCAGAATCATAAGCCGTTTCCAATAGATCATTTCGCTTTCTCTTCATATTTCTCACTGTTATAGCTTCCATAGGATTATAATACAACGGAGGTCTGTTCTTCTCTTCCTTTACCACTGCTTTATTCTCCTTTTTTTTCCGTTAATCTATAGTATTCATCTTCAATGAGTATAAAATTACGTCTGGAGAATGTTAAAGGCTGACGATTCATCTTTTTATTGATGACAAAACAGATACAATAGGGTTTATAATAGCATCCAAAAGATTCCCTCTCCCAGTCTGAATCAAAATTTTACGCTTATCATCAACTGACCCTCTACCACTAAGTTTATGTAGTTCCTTCTTGTAACGCTGCAACTCAATAAACTGCTCAGAATCAAGAGGAACATTACCTAATATAATGTTTTTAACACTTTCTAAAAATGATTGAAACAAATCTGAGTTGGCCTTTTCGACTATAGCGATTTTTCCTTTCTTACTCAGATCATCCAGAGCTAAAATCGCCATTCTATTTTGCATCATTCGTGTTGAGACTTTCATCTTTATCTTCCCCTCCTAGCACACTTTTAAATAACCCAGGAACTATATTGCTGATGATAGGTCCTAGTAGAGGACCTAAAAATCCTCCTTTTTGCAATACAGCTTTATTATCATCTAACGTTGATCTTCTTACTAAAGCGCTAATATCCTTTCCGTTCCGCTGCAACTGATTATACTGAGATGTTGTCAATGGTATCGTTCCATTTATAATAGCTTTAGCACATTCCATTAGAGCCATAATAAACTCATTTTTGGCTTTGGCTATAACAGACTTTTGAATAGCAAAGGTTGCATTGTTGAGTGATAACAACACAGCAGCATTTCTTGTTAATTTTTCCTCCAAAGCTTTAGTCATTATAACTCTTTCGTGTTGCGTCGTTGAACAACAAAATATGATTGAGGTGAAATGAATAGTAATTGTATTTATTTCCTCTTACTTGGGTACATATAATATTATAGGGAGATCTGATGTAAAATTTCCCAATAGTCTATGTTGATCATTCGTTTGTTGAGTCGTATCTACTCGTAAATAAGAGTATGGTTTTTTTGTTGCATCATCAAAAGCCTCTTGTACATATTTTACTTTTGATGGAAAACATTGTCGTGCCAAATAGGAAATAGAAGAAGCATCTCTAAGGTTTTTAAAAATAAAATAATAATGACTGTTCAAGGAAATTGTACGATTTCCTTTTAAAAACAGATTCTGAACAATAAAAAACACACTTATGTTCAAATGATGACTATGTTTTGTATACAAAGCATTGGCATCGGCTTTCCAGAAACTTCATCCATGAGATCATCAATTATCAGCCATCGATTTTTACCATCTCTGGGAAAACTCACTGTTATATCTATCATGCCTTCATGAAAAATCACTCCTGGTACATCATCAAAGGCTTTTTGGTAGGCTCCATAACAGTAGTGAATTTCTGTTGGTGGAGGGTGTGCTATAGTCTGACTAGCTTCAATCATTCGAAAAATCGCTTGCGTCTTTCCCGATCCAGCTGGTCCTGCAATCATTGCTGTGAAAGGAGATCGCATCCTTGCATCATAATCTTCAGGTTTCTTATTCATCATAAAAAGATGTTCATCAATCAACAGTAGTTTCATTTATGATTCCAACAGGAGAGTTTCTCGCTTTTTGTATTTTTTCCATAGCTTCTTCATACATACTAAACTCAGTAACACCTCCAAAAGTGGAAAATCTTACGACAAATACCAAAATCATCATAATTATCAACGCTTTACGATTCATACTCGGTAAAACATCTATCATATCACGTGTAGTACCATCAACAGTATCAACTTCATTCATTGGCCTCATCTCAACATCATCCCCTGTCGACATCTTAACTTCCAATAACCATACAATCATATTACGTTTCATTTTTATACAATGTAAAACCTATCAAAAAAATCAAATGTCATACATTCAGCATCTATATGCCATATAAATTCAAATTAAGTAAAAAAATAATCAAAACTCAAATGCCACTTAAATGCCACTCAAATGCCACTCAAATGCCCCTCAAATGAAATACAATATAAACTCGGCGAATTCATTCAACGCCGTAACCCATTGCATTCACCCCGAAGTGTAATCCACAAAAAAACACTTGGTAGGGAGATCTGCTCATAGATTACTACTTATATATATATATATATATATATATATATATATATATATATATATATATATATATATATATATATATATATATATATATATATATATATATATATATATATATATATATATATATATATATATATATATATATATATATATATATATATATATATATATATATATATGTGTATATACATATATATATATATGTATATATATATACATATATACATGTATACATGTATACATATACATATGTATATATATATATATATATGTGTATATATGTATATATATATTTTATTTACATATATATATCTTTACAGAGATGCAAATAATCCTAATATTATAAAAGGATTTTCAAGCAACAATACCATGTTTTTCGCGTCAATAAAGCAATGTTTAGCATCAAAAATAGAGAATTTGAATAGGTCAATCAGTGCAGTTTTGACTATATAAGAATCACTGTTTAAACAGTAAAATCATTCATACCAACAACATCTAAATAGCAACTACCACACCTACCTGAAATGCTAGGACTCTCAGCAATAAGGTGAGAATTAACAAATAATTATCCAATGCATATCGGTAAAAGTCAACTAGTTTTACTGTGACATACCAGAAAGTCAATTTTAGGTTTTTAATTAATTATTCTTAAGAGCACTTGGTTAGTGTATATTTTAAAAAAAAATTTTGTACACTGATTAATTTATCTTCTAGTTTTTTTTATTTTGCTTCCAGTTCAACTTCTTACTCAATACTATGAATATGGATGAAGACCACAGAGCTCAGCTCCTTCAAACATTCGAGCCATACTCTGATGATGAAGAATATATCCAACCTGATTCGTCTATAACAAGGAAAAGACTAAGAAAAATTCAACCAAAACCATGGGATTCCGATATAAATAAAACAATTGACTACGGATTCACTCTACGAGATCATTCCATTTCAAATCTTTCCTGCTTATCAAAAAACGCTGCTAGTATGCTTAACTTTTGCCATATCAATGAAGAAGTAACAATTGTGAGGTTTCACCACTTCAGCTAAGTCCAATACCCTTGCTTTTCAAAGTAACTTACATTCAAACACCAACTGAGGATGTCTATAAAAAACTTATGCATTATCCAATGTATTATACAATGTCAAAAAATTTGGTATCAGCTGACAAGTCAGATTTATGGTGAGAAATGAAAAGTACAACAAATTCGCTCTTTCAGGACTCGATGTTCAAAGATTGGTAATCTTCATGGGATTTGATCAAGAAAAGCGTACGATCTTTTATCCAATCACATTTCCACCTAATATTTCTGTTGAGCAAGCTAAACCAGTAACTAGGATAATAAGAAAGAAAGCATCTAGTCAGTTGGTCAGTATGGTTCAGATTGCAACTCTCTTTACCAGTTTTCTGTAAATAGCGTAATCAGCTTTGAATCTGATGACGTGCTCGTGCACCGACAGGGGCTTGTCCTGGATCCTGCCCCAATGCCTAGCAGAGGCGAAGAGAGACAGCTAAAAGGTGCCCAGCCATTAAAATCTAGTGGCGTTAGCTCCGGGCACCCTGCATTCAGTGGGAACGGCTGTCCGCCACACTGCACGCCCCGGCGCTGTAAACCACTGAGCGTGCGCCCGGCCTCAGTACATCTGGAGGCTAGGAGTGGTGACAAGATTGGAGCTGGTCAGACCACCATGACCAAATAAATGTCGTTAATACCTAAATATCTGCTAAGGTACGCCGTCACATAATAACTCCTCATTTAACATTACCTGATGGGGAAACGTTAATGAATGCTTTACTGGTGAAGTACAGACGTTTGTAATACGACGGTTTGATGATGGGGGTTCTATACCTACCCGAAAAACATGCTGCTGACCTAAAACGAATTGAAACAGGAGTTATTCTTTCACAAATTGTATTTGGGTATCTTCGTCATGACGTAGTCGTGTTCACACCAATGCAGGCAATGGAAGCAACGCAAGACATAATCAACAAAATCGATTAGTCTGAACAGTCAAAATACGTTGCTCTCGATAAATTTGTTGAAAAAAGGAGGTTACTGCTTTCAGCAGGAAATGTTACTTCTAGAAAAAACCTCAGTTACCAGACAAGAATTGTGATCAAGGAGTTCAAGATGTACAATACATCTCGGTGAGTCATTTCTTTTTTCTATGTAATATAAACTATCCATTGTAACTAATACTTCATCTCAATAATTTTTACACCAAGTAATGTTTTGTTTTAGATATCAAAAGATACAGCTGATCAGGGAAACTGAACAAAATACACTATTACCATCCAAGTTTCAGTAAAAACCTACTACCAAAAACATTGTATCGATTAATAAAAGACATTACTTGAATTCTTTACTAACAAGCGAATAATATATTTATTCAACGCTTATTCATTATGCGGTACTGTTATTTACTTTCAGTTACAAATATACATAGTTTTACCTAGGTTTCTTACACTATTGGTATATGCTTTATTACACTTGCTATTATATGCTACTAGTATTTAATTTCTATTGAAAATATTACCCAGAACAATTTTAATACCATTAGACGAATATCAAATATTGTAAATATTGACAAATAGTTTTCCTGTGTATATACATATAATCTTATTACAAAAAACAAAGAGGTGTCTGTCCGTTTGTCAAGGGCGTCGCCTACTTCCTCTACGAGATGGGCATGTCACACTTCCGGTAGCGAAACAGGGTCAAAAGGTCGAATGGCCGGTATATATGGTACAATGCTGACGGTACACATCTCGGTCCCAGGTGGTCCCAGGGCTCCAGCAACGAGTCCCCGGCATCGCTGCTGAGGTGGGGCAGTAGCATCAGGTCCTCGGCCTCCCACTCGTGGATGGGATGGGTACTCGACCGGCACGCATTGGAACTCAGACCATGTCGGCGGGGTTGTAGCCTCAAGCCCTCAATTTTCTAACTGATGCGGGGTTGGTGCCTAAACCACTCCACCCCACATGATGGGTGTTAGAACTCGGGCTACAATGCATTGGGTTTGCTTTGTGGGCCTGGAGTTGTCTCCTCAATTCAAGTGAGCATGACTCCTGATGGAATTCCCAAAAATAACTTTACCAACAAAAGTCATGCACGTCATGCATCCATATGGATAAAACCATATTACAAACAAATCGAGCAAATACCGCAATGAAACTTGCGTCGCAGAGCATCAGAGAGCTTGTTCTAAGCAAAACACACACGATGCCTCAAATTTCCGCCTAATAAGGCCATAATAAGGTTAACTGCGCCAATACAAAAAACCATTAAATGGACAGCGATAGTATTGTACTAGGATTGATATGGATGCAAAAAAAATACCAATTGTATGAATAAAGTAATCTGCAGTAACATATTTATGAGTGACAGTTTTCACATTTGTTTCAAATGAAAAAAAGCTGTAAGATGCCTAACCCAGAGCCTAAAGCTTTTGACAACGCTTCAAAGTAACGCAACACCAGTATTTATTATGGCGTAAATTTAAAGCTGTCATAGAGCTGAAAACCGCCCGACTTAATATTGAGGCAAGCGACAGGTGGTTGATGAAGGCCTAACACTGTTGTAAGTTGCCTCCCTTGATTACAAATTTGGTTGCTCGGGTGCTTTTTTATTCATCAAAATGTTTATTTGTTAACGTTAGTTGATGAAATATAACATTAAATTGAGTTAAATAGATATTCTTTTAAATTAACGTTGTTTTCACAGTATATAAAAGAATACTTACTTAAAAACGCACTCAGTTAGTTTTTAAATTTTCAGTAACTACAATATGATAACACAGTTGGACACTAGCTACGGATGATAGCGCAAATACTTGGCCCATTCGTGTGACACCAAGTGTGACTCAAATCTGGATACAGCGGGTTTGACTTGATCTATTTTCGTTGCTGGAAGTTAGACCAGCTCAATTAGGAAGTTATAAAATGTTGTGTTGACTGCCAGATTCAGGGGTTGACCCAGTTCTTTGAATACTTCCAGCAGTTATGGGTTTCAGCAGTTACACATAGTGCTCAGAAAGTGATTGCGGACTTTGCAGATTCTGTCTCCTGAGAAATTGCTAGAATTTTGTTTGATATTATTGCCAGGTTTGGATTTAAATTAAAAAATTGCTACCTGTCTCTTTATTTTTGTACTTGTACTAACAAAAGTTAACAAAAAACTAACAAATACACTTTTGTCAGAACTATCAAAACACTTTAGGGATATATGGTAAGTATACTATAAGTTATACTATAATACAACCCTTCATTTTTATACTATAATCAAACCCGCAATCTAAATTATCATACAAACCCATATCTAAATCGACGTATCAAATCGCAATAATATAACACCTGGTGCACACATGAAGGCACCTCTGGCACTATAAACAATCAAAAACACCTAGTTCACACAAAAAGGTACCAGCAAAAACGGGACCAGGAAAACCTCCATTATGCTAACAAATCTATATACAACACAATAAATACCAAAAATTCTAAGAGCCTGGCGCATACAAAAAGGTACCTCACAGGTTCTCATGGTAACGGGTGCCTACTTAAGGCTCGGCTCGGCGCGTTTTTAAACGAAACGCTATTCACAGTCAATCCTTGTCAAACATTCAACCTGCCAGACTATTGTGAACGTAAACAACTAGTTACGAGTAAATGGCCACAAATCATTTTGTGCGAGCCTACTGCTGCATTGATAAAAACGAAGATACTAGTCTTTGGTTCGCTGTTTATTTTTTGCCCAATCACAACGCCAGGATTTTAAATGAATGTCATTGATCACTGTTGACGGTCAACAACTTCACCTTCAACAAAACACTGAGCAGTGAATGTTTTTCAACTCACGCATGGGCTCTTTCAATTCGTTCGTCAATTTGTCTGAAAAACATGCTAATGCGGCCAAGCCTTCAAAAACTAAAATTATGAGATATTAGGAAAAAATAAGAAAAGTCCAGAGTTTTGTCAGAAAGAAGTTTATGTTTTGACAGCTTTGATAGGAGAGTTATAAACGATTTATTCATCTATATTTGTTATTATTATCATTAGTCATAAATATACTCCATATGTATCTTCAGCTTCGTAATATTTTACCACAAAATTTTATGCAATTTTATGTCAATGTAAACATAAAACTAACATACTGATTTTAATTACCAACTAGTTAAAATTAAACAATTAATTCTACACCCAATTTTCCACCTATGATTATATCAATATATATTCAATTATTACCAACTGATTTTATTTGTTTGTTACCTAGTGCAAACATACATACTATATGTGGCATAGCTACTGTTTTTTTTCATATTTTTACTTTTTTCACTTTGTTAAACTGAACTGTTGTCTAGCTTTATAGCACAATCAAGTTGCAAAACAAAAAAAGATATGCGCCTACGATGTCTGAGTATTTATAATTTAGGAGCAGATCTCTGAGATAAATGAAACAGTTCTGTGAGGTTCATCACCCAGATTTACTGCAACCTTGCTCCCATGTTGACATGCGGCCTCTCATCACTTTTTTGTTCCCTTTTTTAATTTTGACACGTCGTTTCATTACTTTATGCTCACTTTCTTAGTAATAAGTGAGCAGATCTCTGTATTTATCTGATCTCTATATTTTATACAAAGTTTTTGCATGGAGAACATATTTTTTTTCGCGCGAAAAAATGCGGTTTTTTGTGAGTGAAAAAATGCGTTTGGCAGACACAAAATGATAATTTATTCACGTGGAAAAATGTTTTATTTTGGCAAAAAGTGTGTATGTTGTAAAGGAAATTCAGGGAAAGAATGTTTTTTTTCAGACAGAAAATGTTGTCGCTTTAGACAGAAAATGATGTTTCATTCCCACAAAAATAAGTTGTTTTCGTGCAAAAAAAGTGCGGTTTTCAGACAAAAAATAAGGTTTGATTTGCGCGTGAAAAGATTTTCTTGTGCGAAAAACTGTATATATCATTAAAGGTCTTTCGTTCAAAAACTGTGTTTTTCCAGGTAGAAAACGCAATTTTTCACTCGAAAAAAGGTGTTTTCTTTTCAGGTAAAAAATGTTGGTTGTGCAGTTAAAAAATCTTTATTAATTAGCACCAAAAACCTATTTTCACGCAAAAACTGTATAGGTTAAAAACTGTGGGATTCCGCGCAAAAAATATGTTTTTTTTCATGCAACGAGTTTGATTTTTTTGCGGAAAAAAATGTGGTTTTTCAGACAGAAAATTTTGCTCTTTTAGTCAGAAAATGCCATTTCATTCACATGAAAAACATTCTTCGCGCAAAACAACACACTTTTTGCATGTGGAAAACACAGTGTTTGCGCTGAAAACCTCTATGCTATATACAGACTTTAAAAATATGAAAAAGGTTTTGCGTGAAAAAAACTCCATTCTTCGCTCAAAAATCATTCATGTTATATACAGACTTTTTACATGGAAAATACTTTTAATCGCACGAAAAAAAGAAACATGTTTTTTTTTGCAAAACCTCTTCAGCTTACAATCGGTTTTCAAGCGGAGAAGGTGATTTTTTGTGCAAAAAATGTAGTTGTTTTTTGCGCGAATAAAACACATTTTGTTCAGCTAAAAAACACTTTCTTTGATCGATGAAAAACCTATTTTTTTGGGTGGGAAAAAACTTTTAGTCACCCGAATAAAAGAATATAGATATATTATAAAGAAAGTTTTGCATAAAAAAATGTTTCGCGCAAAAACTTTTTATATTACAAGGAGTTTTGCGCAAAAAATGTGTCTTTTTCAGTCCAAACATTTGTTTTATTTGCGCTGAAAAACTCTTTTTTCCCGAGTGAAAATTATATACATGTAGGTCTAAATAAATTTAGCAAAGAGTTTGACCACCAAAGAGTTCTTTGCCCATGTAGAATAGTTGAAAACTTCAATCTTGATAATTACCGAGTACCTTGTAATGTTTCGCATTTAGGCCAGATGGGAAATCCGAAAAGTAGAAATAACACTCGCTACAATGCCAAGCCTGCCAGCACAAAACGTCTAACTAAAGCTGAACTCGCTGCTGAAGCCTGATAATTGAGAATGATGACTAAGGATGAACTCAAACGCAGCTTGAACATCGAAACTCTCAGTAATTTAAAACAGTGCGCAATTTTTTGTTATGTCAATGTTGTTGAAAGATTTCTTCCTTATCGATTTAATGGAAAAAAATTGTCGTAAATTGTATCCAATATGTCTTGCAAAAAAATGGAGAGAGGAAGGTGATGACACATCTCTTACAAAACAGATACATTGAGGAAGCTAAAAAATATGTTCCGGGTGTAATGATTTACAAAGGGAAAAAAGGAGTGAAAACTCTAATGCATATCACAGTGATGTATTTCTCTCTTCGCTCAGTCGTACTAATTGGAAACGAGTTTGCGATCAAGCAAAATACAATGAGGAGATATCAAAGTTGAATGTTGAAGCTGATCTTAAAGATTTCTTACGCACGGAGTTTGATGGTTTTAGAGCAGGACTCAGCGCTGATGATAATGAATGGACTATTTTTGCAATTCAATGTGAAATTAGCTAAACTATTGCAAATAGTATAATAAACTCTTATATACTCTATGTACAATTGAACTGAAATCATTTGGTACAAAATATGTAAACATATAAATACTTACAAATAAACAAAGAGCTATTTTCTGTACATACTTTCAAACTTATGATAAAGATATTCCATGCCTATATATAATACCTCCTAGATAACAAAGTTATACAATACTCAAACCCTCCAATTTAAAATAAAAAATTACCAAAACATTCAAAACACCTGGTGCACGCAAAAAAGCACCAACAGTGACTGAACCCGACAAGTAATCATCATACCACACCAATAAATACCATACATTCAAAAAACCTGGTGCACACAAAAGGGCACCCTATGGAGCAGGAGAGCCTCCACAACCTACAGCACACAATATAGTGTATAAATAAACATTCCACACTATAAAATTCCATTCATTCTAAGCAATTGGTGCACACAAAAAAGTACCTCACAGGTTCTTATGGTAACTGGTGCACACTTAAGTCCAACTTGAACCAGGAAAACGTTCTTCTTAGACTCCATGACAGAGATCTGCTACCGTAATACTAAAAAGTAAGATCAAAGTAGGGAACCCACATGCAAAAAGTGAAAAAGAGAACAAAAAAGTGATGAGAGGCCACATGTCAACAGGGGAGCAAGGTTACAGTAAATCTTTGAGATGAACCTCACAAAACTACTCCATTTATCTCAGAGATCTGCTCATATTTTACTACTCCCAGTTATAGATTTGATATGTACACCTTACATTCATGTGTTACACAGTCTAACGAAAAATCAAAAACAACACTTAGCGGTGATTATTTCCTAGTGTAGAATGCAAAAACTTGAAGATGATTCTTTACAGCAGTGAAAGTGCAACTTTTAAAAGCTTTACAGTTGACTTGTTTATCTGCAAACAAAACAAAATCGCAACTTTTCAAAAGTTGTAAAGTTGTCTTAACAATGTGAGCATAATATTTCAAGTTTTTTGATTTCTTGAAAATGAGATCACAACTTCAAAGATTTTGCGAACTGTTGAAACTTGCAAAATTGACATAACAGTGAGACCATAACTGTTTTGCGATTTGTTGAAACTTACAAAGTTGTCTTTTCACAGTTTCACTATCCGGTTAGCTAAATTCTTTGCGTTTTGTTGCTGAAATTTAAAAACACGTTTTTCAATGAAAACATCAATAATAATGTGAATATCTATAAAATATTTTGTTACCATAAGTTGATACAAAATAAATGGCTATGCGAATGACAGACTCCTATGTTGAATGTTATTATTTTAGCGATCATCAGCCCTTGCAATCTCTAATAACTTGTCGTTCATCTAGTTTTGTACTAGTTCCATCTAAAAGCATACATGGACATTGCTAAATTAATTACAACGTGTTATCATAAAAATACTTTTGGTATTATAGACATGGTAACTATCTAGTTGATAAGTAGTAAAGCTAGAATCATACCATAATAAGATAAGTTAAAAATCTATGTACCTTGTTCAGACCGTTGATATCAGCATTGTGTTTTTCGTATTGTATTAGCATTCACAGCCATAATTGTCATCACTGTCATTGCTATCATCTTTATCATCAATATCATTGACTTCAGAGCTATCTTCACTATCACCATCTTCACAACCATCTTCATCTTCATCCTTGTTACCAAATCTTTGAATAAAGAAAACTTCAAAACTTTTCCCGCTTTTACAGCCGAGGCACTAAAAAACAGAGAAGGTTCTTTATTCGATGAAATCGTAAGATTATGTTTTTCACTCCATTTTTATGTGGTATCGCATTTCTTAGTGGATAATGCCTTGTCCATAGTCTTTGATTGTTGAAATTTTCTCCGAAGGGATGATAATCTTTCCACTCATTAAACTACCATCATCTCTCATGAATCTGTAGATGACTAGGTGAGCAATGCGTAAAGGTGTCGTCTGCTATCTTATCTTCAAGTTTTTCCCAAGTGCAGAATCTGCTGAATGTCAGGATTGTGTTGCCGGAGAGATTATAGGAAGTGATGGTTTTAGAGTAAGCATCCATTTGGTCACGGGAATTTTTTTGAGAGTCTTGGCTGAAACTCTCTATTGTTTTACCCTCTAATTCTGAACATTGTTGATAATGTGAAGTTTGTGTTATTCCTGCTCTTGCAGTCATGTAGACTACCGCATGCTGGCTAGACCATCGGAGCTCTTCAAACTTTTTCAAATCTCTCCATCAATTAGTGACTTCAATCGAATCCTATCTTTGTTTTCCAAGTTATATTCAAGTTTGAAAATGACATGTTCTCTGGAGAAGGCAGCGCCAAAAACTTCTAGCACTGTAGAAGTCAGCAAAACCTTCAGACCCACAAAGTTCCTAACCTCCAACAAATCTTTTATCATACCACCTGTCATTACTCCAGCCAGTTGAGTCAGACAAAACTCTTCACGCTTACTCGCTCGAATCTTTTCATTTTCATCTTCTGACATAAGGAGCAGGATTGATTCATGAATCAATGACATGGATCCGACATTGTCATGTTAGAGTTTGATGTTGCTGTAGGGCTCAAAGGAGAATCGGTAAGAAGGACCTGTTGGGTTTGTCGGTGTATCAGAGAACATGTTGCTGCGGTTGGTGGAGGTGGTGGTGCTGGAGGTGGTGGTAGTGTCGGAGCTTCTATCAACATTATTGATAATAGTAACAGTGTTGGCGTTGGTGTCAGTGCTGGAGGTGGTGGTGTTGGTGTTGATGTTAGTTGAAGTCGGAAGATTTGGTTTGATGTGTTGCTTTAGAAAGGGTTTGAACTTTGAAGTCATAGTGTCTACAAAACAAACAAAACTAATATTTATTTCATTATTGGAATGGGAACAGTAAAAATATATTGAAAAATAAATAGTTGACTATCTGACAAAGACTTCGCAGTTTTGAGAGCGAACAGGATAGGTTTCAGGAGTGTATCCTGTTAGAGCACAACTACATGAACTCTTCATCTAGCGCTAAATAATTATTTATTATTTTTACCTTAACTCTGAAAGTCATCCTAGTAGTGGTAGTAGACGCTGCTCTTTTCGTAACTGTTGTTGAAGTGGATGTTTTCTGTGTGGAAAAAGAGTTTTTCAAATAGCTAAAGTTGCACCTGTTGGCCCTATGTAAAATTGCTCAAACATCTCTTAATAACATATATATATTATAGGGATTTTCAAGGAAATAAATATCTTTTTGTGCAAAACACATTGTTTTTTTGTGCGAAAACGTCTTTATAACATATAGGAGTTTCTAGGCAATGAATTTTTTTTGCGCAAAAATCCGTATATGCCACATAGGAACTTTTGCGCGAAAAAAACTAGAAAATATTGTGTTCCCGCAAACTATTCGTATGCTGTAAAAGGATTTTTGCACAAAAACGCAACTTTTTGGCGCAGAGAGTTTTGATTTTTTTGCAAAAAAGCCCCCTTATAGTATATAAGATTGAAAATGTTTTATCCGAGCATTTTTTGGGTGACCAGCCACAACTGGTCACAACAACTAAAGGGTTGTCGACAGGAAACTCTTTCAACACTAAAGCTCTTTAAAGAATGATACCACAAAGGAGATTAAAAAAATATGTTCTTAATTAGTACAACCACAACAACAAAATCTGGTAAATGCTTTTGTTTCAATTGCCAAAACTGGTTTGAAAAAAGAACTTGAGGAACATCGGTTCATCAAAGGAAGCAAAAGTCTAAAAAATAAAAAGCGACAGACTATAACACAGTCTATACTCATTTTTTGTCAGATATATCTTTTATATCTTTGTTCGGTAAATAATTCTGTACGTTCTTTCAGAATAATTGTAGAACAATTTAATGCATATTTATGATTTATAATTTATAAAATAAAGCCATACAATAATACAACACTTCTTTCTTGTACAATACTCAAACCCCGCAATCTAAATCATCATACAAACCTTAATTAAAACAACCCCTGCACAATAAATACTTAGTTTATCATACAATTACAAACTGAATGGATGACAACAAAACTGGTGCATAAAAAACTACACTTTCAAGTTCTCATGTTAACTGGTGCAAATAAAAATGCATTTGGAACCAAGAAAACTTTGTCATTAAACTCCATGTCAGAGATGTGCTCCTACATTACTAAAAATTAATAGAGAGGAATGTGCCAGTAAAAATATTTAAGAAGTATTACCAAAAACATGTGTCCACAGGAGGAAAGATTGAGGTATAACTGTTACCTGTTTTCAAAAAATCTCATTAGTTTGTTATTAAAATTTGCTCCTGGATTACTAAAAAATCATGAGAGGAAAGAAAAACTTCGGTTCACACCCCCTAAAGAAAACTTGAGTGGCATGTACTGCTCATGTCTTACTACTAGTAAACTACTTTTTGTTGACCTACGAGTTCTGAATAAAATGATTATTTGCTGATTGAAGGTATTGCCAGTCTGATTATTGCAACTTGTTCAGTGAAAATGAGTCGAAATACCCTTATTGTTTTTGAAAACAAAAGTTTGTTGAATAATGTTGAATTACTAAGAATTACGAAATTCCAAACAAAAAACTCTGCATGGGAAAGTTTTATTGACAATGTTTAATTTGGCTAATTCAAAGCCAGTCCAAATGGAAGTTGTCTTGTACAGGACTTTGTGTCTGGGTGGTAGCCCCCTGTACACTTCATGAATGTGCTCTGTTTCCAACCAAGGCAGTATGTGTATTGTTTGCAATTATTCTTGGAGAGTGCTTGCTCGATTGTAAGCTTATGTGTTCAGCCTAACTTAGAGAAGAATGGCTTAGTATGTAGGTGACGATAATTATTCCGTAATTATCGCCCACTGTATTCTGAACTAATTTGGCCGACTTTATTGTGGGCCGAACTATCAGGGAACCAGGTGCTTTGCGTGGTACTTTTTACTTTAGCAAGAGAATACGTTGTAAGAGGGTGAACCGACTCTCACTTTCCGCCAAGTTGGCTCTATCTGTGCTTGTAGTTTGTGCTTGTAGCTGTGATTCTTCTTGGTGCAAGAGAATCTTCTGAGAGCTAGGCAACTCTGACTTTATTAAGGTCTAACACAAATATTTATACAGAATAGAACAAGGAGAGTCTATGTAAGCCACGCCTTACATTTACAGCAAGCAAAAGTAGTTTAATATTGATCGTGGAAAATGTTCGCACACATAATAATAACAATTTAATTAATTATGTTTTTGTGATTGCAAATAGAATTACGCAGTTTAGCAGGAGTCTATTGTGCAAGGAGAAAAATAGAAATGTTCGTAGGTAGCTAAGTGAATATAAATGTAAGTAAGATGGCGTCTCTCTATAGAGGGAATGCCAGCGTCCCTAACACACTTCCCCCCATTGGCAGCCGTAGGGCCAATTAATAAACAGGGGCGTATGGAGTGGAAATGTCAATGTACAGTGTCCATTATGTCTCTTACAGGAAGTCCTGTTCCTTTTGAATACACGTCTTCAGGTCCTCAGCCATCGTTAGACACTTGAAAGCCTCTCGAGTTTCCCCCCACATGGTAGAGCTCCCCTCATAACGTTTTATTTTCCTGTTCCGGTGCTCTCTCCTTTCATCATTTATTCTCTCTCTCTCTGTCTCCTACTCTCTCTTTCTTCTGTTATTGTGGCGGGTGTACGTTCTCTTGACATTTTTCTAGGTTGTGTGTGAGCTCTTTTTCTCTTTCTTTTGGTGGTGATTTCTGTGTCTTTGCTGTCAACCCATTGCCGACTAGTTCTATCTTTGCCACTTTCGGTGGCGTTTTGCTTAGTTTTTCACCCAGCCTCTTCTATACTGGTAGCTTTTCTTGTGGGTGGTTGTTCTGTTTTTTGATTGGAGTAGGAGTACCGAAAGGTGCTGGTCGTTCCCACTGCATAGTGCAGCAGAACTCTGCGCTTGATTGTTTGTCCACATCATAGAGGGGTTTGGTCTCTCCACCATGTGCCTGGTCTCCCCCTTTTCCTTGTATGTGTTTTAGAATTGTGTCTCCTGAGCTGCTCTTCTTCCCACAGGCGTATGAGAAGTAAGTGAAGTGTTGATGTACGCCGTACATGATTCTCTTTTTATTCAGCTGTAGGTTGCAGACTTTACAGCCCCACATTTCTCCTTCCACCTGGTAGATGGCTTGATTTATAACTTGTGTGGTTTCCTCAGTTTTCCCGAATTCTTTCACTTGGTGTGTTGGAGGTGGGGGTGCTGGTGCTTGGTGTTTCTGAACCCGACATTTTGCTGCCCCTTCCTCTGCAATGGCGACTTTATTTGTCCGGTGGGAGAGGGGGTGTTTCGTGTCTTGGTCAACTCTTTCGTTCTGTTCCTGCTATCAACTCCTCTGCAAAAGCCAGATCTTCCTCTACTGATAATGCTCCCTCATTCTCCATGTTTAGTAATATCGCTGAGATGGCTTGCAAGCAGTTTTTCCTGTAGTGTGGGGTTATCTCGAAAGGCCTGGTACTTTTATTCGCACAGCGTCCTCGGTTAGCTGCGCCCTCTTCTGTTGGTACCTTCGCCTCTTTTTGGGCACATGTCTTTTTGGGCGTTGCTTAGCGGGGAAAGGGCGTTTTTAGATGGTAGCTTTGTATTGGGAGTTGTCTCTTTGCCTGGAGTTAGTATTTTTATTGGTGGCGGTGTTATATCGAAGTTGTATGAGCTTTGTAATCCTAATATTTTGGTCGTTTCTTGGCGATTTCCCCATGATTTGTGGGTTCTTTCTTTTGCTTTGTTCACCTCCCTGTTCGTGTTAGTATCATTTCCTTCATCTTGTGTTCTGTAGCACTGATAATCTGTAAATTTTACAGGCTTTCTTTTCTCTCTCTCTTGGGCCTATCGTAGGTAGTACTAGTTTTTGGTCTGGCTGGTAGAGGTGGCCATTCGGTCCTGTCTGGATTGTGCCACCCTACTCTTGGCAGCGTAGGTGTGCTTTCTATGCGGGTTTGGACTTCGAATTCAGGTGGAGCCCCCTTCCCCATGGTTCTGCTGGTAGGGGGAGGGGGGTCCAGTGTTTGCTCTACGGGAGGTACCTGGGGTATGTGTCTATCGGTCTCCCTAGGTGCTTCGATGATAG
Source organism: Cryptosula pallasiana (assembly GCA_945261195.1). NCBI lineage: Eukaryota > Metazoa > Bryozoa > Gymnolaemata > Cheilostomatida > Cryptosulidae > Cryptosula > Cryptosula pallasiana. Next base: position 43,173,109 of record OX183132.1, on the reverse strand, counting down.
GTTTTTCTAGTGGTGGGTGGTGCTCTAGAGGTTCTGTACTTGCCCTTGGTGGGGGCCGTCCTAGGTATACTCCCCTCCTATTGGGTCGTACGGCCTGTTCCCTGCTGGGTGGTGCTTTCCCGATCTTTTCTTGACAAGACCGGTAGTGTTTAGCTGTTGGACATTTTTGAGCAAACCCTTGCCCGCCTCTTTCCAACCGATAGTCATGGTTAGGGTAGGTCTGTGTGGCGGTGTATGGTCCGATGTAACTGGGCTGTAGTTTAGGATTACTACTTTTGGTGTGGCGTTAGTTTTCCATGACAACTAGGTCCCTTCCCCAAATCTCAGTGGTTCATCATCCTCCTCCTGGCACACTCACCATTGTTGGTTCCGCAGATAATTGTGAATAGTAATATATGAGCAGATCTCCCTAACAAGTGTTTTTTTGTGGATTAGACCTAGGGGTGAAAGCAATGGGTTGCGGCGTTGGATGGATTCACCGAGTTAATATTGTATTTCATTTGAGGGGCATTTGAGTGGCATTTGAATAGCACTTAAGTGGCATTTGAGTTTTGATTATTTTTTTTTCTTAATTTGAACTTATATGCCATATAGATTTTGAATGTATGGCATTCAAGTTTGGATAATTTTTTTACATAACTCGAACTCATATGACATCTTGAGAGAGAGGGGAGAGGAGAGATGGGAGATGAGAGAGGAGAGAGAGAGAGAGAGAGGAGAGAAAAGAGAGAGAGGAGAGATATTTTTTAGTTTTCTATACATTCATGTATATATGGATAATTATGTACATATTTATGGTTATATTTATATCTACATTGAATAATATACATTTATTACATAATAAGTATATTGAATACTATAAAATATGCTGGAAAATCACCAAATTAGTCCTCTAGATGGTTAAAATTTACAGTATTTGGGAAATAACTGCAAGAGAGGAGAGATGAGTATTTGGTAGAGGAGAGAGGAGAGAGAGGAGCTTGAGTGTAAATATTTATTTTAGTTATTTACATAATAAGTATATTGAGTACTATAAAATATCTTGGAAAATCGTCAAATTAGACCTCTAGATGGTTAAAATTTACAGTATTTGGGAAATAACTACTACTTTGTAATTCTTAGTGAAAGAAATTATGAAATACCGGTGAGTTATTAAGTAATTCAGTAAGGAAATTGGCTGGAATTGTAGTAATATTCTTAAATACAACATTGCTTCGCAACGACTATTAATGAAAGCAATTATGAAATGTTGATGAGTAACTAAGTAATCTAGTAAGGAAAACTGATTGAAATCACGGTAATATTTTTAAAAGATACTTGTGACATGTTTTATCAATGAAAAAATCAAGCAATTTTCAAATGTTTATGAGTAACTAAGCGTTTCAGAAGGAAAAACCAACTGGAATCACGTGATATCCGTTATTGAAATATTTACGATAAACACAATTGCGTCATTGCTGTTATCAACAAAAAAATCAAGCGAGTATCAAATTTTTACGAGTAACTAAGTGATTCAGTTGGCAAAAGCCAATTGAGATCATGTGACATCCGTTACAAATATTTACGTTAAAGTTAGCAACGAAAAAATAAATAATTCTTAGAATATCCGCTACAGCGAGTTACGATAATTTTGTACTCACCCTAAAGGTTTCAGTCAATTTTCGGTCAGACCAAATTTTATGCGAGACGTTCTAGGCATTATTTCAGTCGACGTAATGTTACCAGTTCAATTTCACAAGTTTTTAAAAAGTAATTAATTATAATATAACGCGAGTGTCGCTTCGCTAATAAACTCACTCCAGAAAAGTCATTAATCACCATCTCTCGCGCAATCCTATATGTTTTGATCTTTTTAAAGTAGCTCGAGAAAAGCGATTAATTACGTCTAAGCGCTATTTATTATCACGCTATTTCTATTCAAAACAAGCAACAAACGACCATAGACTTTGGAATTACAGGTCTATCGATTCAACCTAAAACCTAAGAGAATTTGATTGCATTTATCTCCTGTTTTCATTGTGTTTGATTACATATTAGTTAATACAGGTACAACCTTTCACCAAAAACTTAATGAGAAATCCGCTTACTTCCAACAAAACTTAATTTTGAAACGGATTGTGGTTATACCTCTAATTCTAGCCTATCTCCGGTATCATCTAAAAAACATGAACAAAGTATGACTTTATCCACTTGTTTTGTTAGTTACACTGTTACTTTTCTTAAAATATCTTATTGTTTTTTGTGTGAAATACAAACAATGTATCAACATACATAGTGCATTTTCTATTTTTAGGAAGCTGTTTTGTCTACTAAATCAAGAGTTAAATGTTACATATACATATTTAAATGCCATCAGATACCTGTAAAGTATTTATTACATTCCTAACTCATACCTAATGTTGTAAACTATAATTGAAGCTCTCACATTTTAATTTACTGTCTGATGATATAAAGATGGAACTACACTGCATCAATGTTTTGCTGTTGATGTGTCTATATGATTGTTTGTGGATATGTTCAGTTGACTACATAGTTCGAAGTAGTGTGTGTTGTAGTAGAGCAAATCAATGAACTGCAATTGAACTGGTTAATCACACATCATATTTTTGCTATAAAATATGTTTAAAGGATGTGAGTTCTCGTTCAAATGAATTGTAAGTTTCGTCCTAGCTAGCTATATTTAAAAGAGTATCAATCTAGGTCTTGTAAATGAATTGTAAGTTTCGTCCTAGCTAGCTATATTTAAATGAGTACCAATCTAGGACTTGTAAAATTTGTTTATCCAATGCTTTACATTCAAAAATTTTAGCTAGGTAGAAAGAAAGTTTACAGGAGTGTATGTACCAAAAATTTTAGCTAGGTAGAACAGAAGTTTACAGGAGTGTATGTAGAGCTTAAGCTTATTAGTCTATCTAATCTCTATCTTCCTATTTTTTAACCAACTTCCCACGTAACTTCCACTGTTTTCTAAAAAACAACATCATTTATCATAGTAATGATCAGAAAATAAGTTTACGAATTAATTTTGATAAATGACTTCAATGTTTTGCATATAAGAAAAAGCATTGTTTCTAAGCAGTATCAGTTTTCATTTGTACTTCATTTTAAGTATTACTCTGCAAAACAACAAAAAATGGCTAGCAATATTCCTACAACAAATGAGTAAGTTATTTCACACTATCTTTTACAATTTTGCTGCAGTTACATTTATAAATTTATACAAATGTATATATATATATTACTTGTAGGTCTACAACCTCAAATGAGGGAGTACAACTAAATATAGATGAAATAGATTTCAGTGCTATGTGAGTATATTATTGAGCCTTTATTATTCAACTGTATTATATAGAGCTTTTAATTAATCACAATCTTGATTTATTGTTTCATTAAGTTCTACGGATGATGAAACATTAAGGTGGCTCGCGGAATGTTGTGGGGAAGAAGAGAAGAAGGTAAAAAAGACAAGTGCTAGCACACATATTGCTATGAGTAAGTATTTTTTTCTGTTTTATGAAAAATGTAAATTTTTCTGTAGGTAAAATATTAATGACTCTACATTTACTACGTTATTTTTGTAGAAAAAACATCTACACGATTCATTGCAAGTGGTCAATGTATAGGGAAGGATGAATCCTTTCTCTCCTACGACCGCCACACATTTGAATGTGAGTATGATGAAAATATTATTTACTACATACTCCGCCAATTTAATAAATTTTTTTTCAAAATAACATAACTACATTCGTATTTTCTATTTTAGTTCAAGCAGAGAATCACCAAATAAATAAATATAGAAAAGCAAGTCTTTTAGATGGGGATATAAAAGAAGATAGAGAGTGTTTTAAGTGTAAGCGATATGCACTATTTTTATATACATATACCATACTCAAGAAGGTTGTCTATATATAATGAGAGTTTGTTTATTTTGCTTGTAGATATTGATAACAAAACGCCAAGATATTTTCTTTCAGTGCTTTCGTTATTATTGATAGCATATTGTACAAAGTCGCTGAGCGAAGCACTGAAAGGAAAAAAAAACAACATTTCGTGCATATTTTGTGGTAAGAAGTTTAAACTAGGGGAGTTGCATGAGCCTGCCAGAGTTCTTTCAAGACATTTTTTTGCTCACTTTTATTGTTTATGTGGAAAATCCCATACAACTTTAAGAGATCTCCAGCAACATAGTTGTATTTTGAAAACTAAAATGTTTTTTATTGTTGATATCGCTAGTTATAACAATTTTGTTTTATTTATTAATAAAAAATATTCTGAATTAGTTATGGATATTACTTTTCCAAAAAAGTTTGCGTTAGTATATCTTTATCCAATAGAAGGTCGTTTTTCTGAAAACATTGATTTAGATTTTGAATTAGGGAGTAAATGGTTGGCGATAGCTAAAAAACCGGCTGCTGGAGATCGAAAGCTTTTGCTTAAAAAACAGTGTAAAAAATGAGAGCACTTATATCTTCAGATTCTGATCTTTCAGAAACTGAAGAAAGTAATAATGACTCAATTTCTGTTGCTAGTTCACAGTGCAGTCCAAAAACCAGTGTTTTAGAATCTAATACTGTAACAGACAATCTTCAAACTCAAGTAGATTTAAAAGAAAGCCAAAAGATTGATAATAAGAAAATTGATTAAACTTCAGTTAAATTAATTTTGAATATAAAAGATGGACTGAAAAAAAAGGGTTTCAATGATTGTGTTAAATTGAAATTAGCGTCTATTAGACAGAAAATGCAAAAAAATTCAGAATTTTCTTAAGAAGAAATTCTTGTATTAACTGCACTCTTAGGCGAATTTTAAACTTTTTATTTCACTATACTTTTTAGTATTATCATGGCTCTGGAATAGGCTTTATGCAACTGTCCTATTTAATAATTTCTTACCACAAAATATACAGTTAATAGGTTGTTTTTTTATAAATACTTTATATATATATTATATATACAGACAATAGACTGTGTTTTTATGAATACTTTATTCATTTGTACACATTCCATGTAAAAAATGTTCTGTCATTAGTTTACCTAATACATTATTTTATTTGTTTTGTTGTTGAGAACTCCATATGCTTCATTCTTACTGTATTACTTTGTATAATATTACAAAATAAATATTACATTAACTACCTTCATAATGCATGCAAGTTATGAAACAGCAAGTTTCACATCTGTATTACTGAATCTATAACATTGTTATGAAAAAGACTATAATTACTTAATTATCGTGTCATATCATGACAAACTATCAGCACCCAATTCACAAAACTGTAAATCCTAAAGTATAATGCTTGCGGTTGTAAAAAAGTCTTCTACTCTCTTGGTTTCTCAAACAAATTATGAGACATTTTCACAATTTTTTTTGTAAAAGCAGAGTTGTCTTACCATTTTGACAAAATGTGCCGACAACTTTTAAATATTTTTCAAAAATAATATTATCATGGCTCTGGAATAGGATTTATGCAACTGTTCTATTTTATAATTTCTTACCGCAAAATATATAGTTAATAGGATGTTTTTTTCATAAATACTCTCTATACATATATATATCATATATACAGACAATAGTCTGTGTTTTTATGAATACTTTTTTCATATGTATACATTTCATGTAAAACATGTTCTGTCATTAGTTTACCTAATGCATTATTTTATTTGTTTTGTGGTTGAGAACTCCATATGCTTCATTCTTACTGTATTACTTTGCACAATATTACAATATTACAAAATAAATATTGCGTTAACTACCTTCATAACGCATCCAAGTTATGAAACAGTAAATTTCACGTCTGTATTACTGAATCTATAACATTGTTATGAAAAAGACTATAATTGCTACACTAGGATATGAGAAGAGCAGGGATCGAGTTGCTGTAGCTCCACCGTAAGTTCTTTGTCAATCAGTGACTTGACTCGAATTCGATGATTGTTTGTTAAAACATATTCATAATCCAATATACCATAATCTTCAGCATAATTGACATCGAAAACCTCCAATATACTAGGAATTGGTAAATCCGACAAACTCACAAAATTTCCGATTTCCAACATCCCTTTCTGCATATCTCCTGTCATTATTCCAGTCATCTCAAGCAATTCGAACTCTCTAAGTTTGTTTATGGTATTATTCTTGGTGTTGCTGAATAGAAAGGAAATTGAAGCTTGAGATAATGTCACTGTCGGTTTTTTGTTATCCTCTGTTCGTTTGACTTCACTGTTCTCATGCAAATATGTGTAGTCCGGTGTGTGACTCAAAGGAGAGTCAGCTGAAACTACATGAAATTTCGTTGCTATATCAGCAGGAGTGTTGATGTTTGAGCGAAAAGATGTATCATTAAAGGTGTTAGGATTGGGTCTTCTATCATCAATGTGAATGCCATCGGTGGTGGAATTGATGATTGTAGTGGAGATAGTGTCAGTGTTGTTGGTAGCTGTAGTTGGTTCAATATGGAGCTTAGGAAGTGCTTTGGAGTGTGATGTTATCATACCTGCAAAAAGTAAAAGAACTTAGTTTGATGATGTAAGTATACTGAAATTATTGTTTTATTAAAAGATTGTTTTTAAAAACTGAGATTCAAAAACCTAGATGATTCAATTAATTAAAAACAAATAATTATTTTAGCACTTCTTACCTTGATGCTCTCCTAAAAGCTGTAGTAGATGTTGCTTCTCTGTTAGCCGTTGTAGAACTGGACGCTTTCTGTGTGAAAACGATGGCTCTTATATAGCTAAAGTTGTACTGATTAAACCCTATGAACACCATCTCGTGTCAATCTCTATGAATCAGAATTTTTTCACGCGAAAGAAAGTCAATGTTTTTGCTGGAATAAATGAATTATTTTCGTGCAAATACAAACCAATGCTTATGTGGGAATAAATACTTTGTTTTCACGCGAATACAAACAGTTGCTTTCGTGAGAATGAAACTGTTACTTTCACGCGAATGCAAACCAATGCTTTTGTGGAAAGAAATAAGTTATTTTCACGCGAATGGAAATCGTTCCTTTCGCGGGAATAAACAATTTATTTTCACGCGAACGGAAACTGTTGCTTTCGCCGGAATAAATAATTCATTTTCACGCGAATAGAAACCGTTGCCTTCGCGGGAATAAATAATTTATTTTCACGCGAATAGAAACCATTGATTTCGCAGGAATAAACATTTTATTTTCACGCGAATGGAAACAGTTGCTTTCGCGGGAATAAACATTTTATTTTCACGCGAATGGAAACCGTTGCTTTCGCGGGAATAAACATTTTATTTTCACGCGAACGGAAACTGTTGCTTTCGGGGGAATAAATAAGTCATTTTCACGCGAATAGAAACCGTTGCCTTCCCGGGAATAAATAATTTATTTTCACGCGAATAGAAACCATTGCTTTCGCGGGAATAAATGGTTTAATTTCCCGCGAATGAAAGTCAATGTTTTCGCGGGAATAACTACTTTATTTTCAAGCGAATAGAAAGCAATGTTTTCGCGGGAATAAATACTTTATTTTCACGCGAATACAAACCGTTGCTTTCCCGGGAATACAAATTTTATTTTCACGCGAATAGAGACCGTTGCTTTCGCAGGAATAAATAATTTATTTTCACGTGAATGGAACCCGTTGCTTTCTCGGGAATGAACATTTTATTTTCACATGAAAGCAACGGTTTGTATTTGCGTGAAAACAAAGTATTGTAACGGAGGGCGCCATGTTAACATATTTACATACTCACACTTACCCATTCCATGTTTATACTCTTTTATTTACTCGTTCCATGTTTGTACCTTCTTAATTATTTGTTCTATGTTTGTACTATAACTCTAATCATTCTATGCATATTTTTCATAACCTTCTACTTGTACACAATTTTATATTAGCACCATGTGAGTGCACCCAGCCATATCTACTTAGCCAGCCCAATATTTTTCTATTTGTCTAGTCTCTAATTATCAGGCGTGGCTTATAGCATTCTTTTGTCTTGTCATGTGTACCAATTTATTATTATGTAACCGTCATTATAAATACCGATGTCTTTGTGAAATAAAGTCAGAGTCAGTTTGCACACTCTCAGAAGTTTCTTTGTTCTTTAACAATAATAACTTCACTGCGATCAGTACATGCACGTACAACTATTGATTTATTACTCGAGTAGTAATAAACAAGCAGATCAGCCTGAACCTCTGCTGGCCGAACCTAGCTCCGACTAGTTCGCCTTCAAAGTTCGGTCACTGACTGCACTCAGCAGAACAGTTCGAAACTCTGCTGGCCGAACCTAGCTTTGCCTAGTTCGCCTTCAAAGTTCGACCTCTGCCTTGCACTGAAACAAGCTAAGGCAACCAACAGCTAGACAGTGAACTGGAATGGTCACCCACCATTCCTAAGAACACTAGTCGACCTGTGGGCGGGTTGTATTGCTCAGCAATAGACACAGTTGCCAACTCAGTTCGGGAAGTTGTGCAGGTAGGCCGAGCTACCAACTCACACAGTGAAATCCTGCACAGTATTTATTCCCGCGAAAACATTGCTTTCTATTCGCGTGAAAATAAAGTATTTATTCCCGCGAAAGCAAGGGTTTCTATCCGCGTGAAAATAAAGTATTTATTTCCGCAAAGGCAACGGTTTCTATTCGCGTGAAAATGAATTATTTATTCCCGCGAAAGCAACGGTTCCCATTCGCGTGAAAATGAATTATTTATTCACGCAAAAGCAACGGTTCCTATTCGTGTGAAAATAAATTATTTATTCCTGCAAAAGCAACGGTTTCCATTCGCGTGAAAATAAATTATTTATTCCCGCAAAGTCATTGCTTTCTATTCGCGTGAAAATAACAGTTTTATTCCCGCGAAAACATAGGTTTGTATTCGCGTGAAAATAATTTATTTATTCCCGCGAACGCATTGAATTTCCTTCGCGTGAAAAAATTCTGATTCATAGAGATTGACACAAGATGGTGTTCATAGGGTTTAATCAGTGCAACTTTAGCTATATAAGAGCCATCGTTTTCACACAAAAAGTATCCAGTTCTACAACAGCTAACAGAGAAGCAACATCTACTACAGCTATTAGGAGAGCATCAAAGTAAAAACTTAATAAATTACAGTTTTTACTCATACATTATTTATTATACTAAAACAACTGAAAAAAATTATTCATCTGTATTTTTTTAGATCCAACCACAAAAAATGGAAATAGTTAACAACACAGAATCAGAAACTCAGTCTAAGCCTTTGACTCAAGAGGACTCGATACTTCTACAAAACATATGCAATAACAAATTTGAAGAGAGAGTGCGAATTATCTCAAACAATTGTAAATTCATACAGAAAGACTTTATAGAACAGCTAAATAGTTTTCGTACTGAATCTTTTCTAACATTAAAGCTCTTAGGGAATGATGTTACATTAGACATTCAGAGGTTACATTATGTATTACAGCAACGACAATATCAACTAGAACAGGTAAACACACCAATTTCTATCGAGCATGCTCGTAAAGAGCTTGCTCTAAAAAGAAGAAACGTGCAGCGACAGTCCGCTCAAAGACAAGCTAGAAGGGTAAGGACTCAACAACGTAAGGCACGACGAGCTACAAAAACATCCGATTAACAGTCAATTTTTGATGATAAGTTAATAATTAACAAAAAAATACTATTTAGTAATAACTTTTTATTTTAGTTCATTATGGAATCAAAAGTACATAGAACAAAAGTCTTCCTTCCTAAGATATAACATCAGTACATCAATGATGTCATTGTAAAAAAGACTATGCATTGATTGTCATTACAAGTTGTAGTGCTTTGTATTACTTAGTATTTACTAACTCTAGGTATATTATACAAGGATATTTTCCTACTTATTATGTAATAAATATATATAATCATATATTGGTTTAATGTAGTTATATCTCATTCTTCTTCTTCCTCTCCTCTCTCTCTCTCAAAATATCATATGAGTTCGAGTTATGTAAAAAAATTATCAAAACTTAAATGCCATACATTCATAATCTAGCTGCCATATGAGTTCAAATTGAGTAAAAAAAATAATCAAAACTCAAATGCCACTTAAATGCTACTCAAATGCCACTCAAATGCCCCTCAAATAAAATACAATATAAACTCGGTGAATTCATCCAACGCCGTAACCCATTGCCTCAGTCCCTAGATCTAATCCACAAAAAAACACTTGGTAGGGAGATGTGCTCATATATTACTACTTTTATGTGCAATCTCCAGATTTTCCTGTGTGTGTAGTGTGTGTTATGTTGTGGTGGCCCTGTTCAACGTGAGGGCGGTCCCTGTGAGTTGCTCTGGGAGCCTCACCTCTCTGCCCATCATAAGTAGTTTGGATGTCTCCCCGGTGGTGGAGTTGGGGGTGGCTCTACAAACCCACATCATTTGGGGTTATTGACCGTCCTGCTCATCTTGTCATTTGGTAAGTATCAAAGTCCGTAAAGCATCACCCAACGTCCTATTCTGTCGTTCCACCATGCCGTTCCGTTGGGGGTGGTGGGGGTTGTCCGTGTTTTGCAAACGCTCCACAGAGTGCACAGTTCTTCCAGTAGGGTCAACTCAAACTAAGCCCCCTGGTCGGTGTGGAGTTGTTCTGGTAGTTCCTAATAGCTAAACACTCGTTCGTCCAGTGTGGCGGCCACTGTGGGGGGGGGGGGGGGGAGATGGCATCGGGATTTTCAATGGCATCCTGTCAGCAAGTAAAGTGGTTGGTAAGGACCAGAATCCAACTATTCTTTTTGGCGGGTGGGTGGCAAGGGTTCCACCAAGTCTAGGGCGAGCTTCTGGAAGGGGCACCCGGCATAGAGCAGCTGTACTTCGGGTGCTCCAAGTTTTCGGCCATTTTTAGCCACTTGGCATACCTCACAGTCTCTTACAGGGTGGCGCGCCATGGCAGATAGGCCGGGCCAGTACCAGTCCAGCATCAAACGATTTCTGGTCCTGTTGATGCCTGCATGTGCCAGCTTGTGCATTTCCCTGTAGTAGGCGATTATTCTCTCCTTCCCATCTTGTTCTTGTGAGAGTATGGTTCCTACTCTCACAGCACTGGAGTCCGTGTCGAGGATATAAGGGAGTGAAGGGTCTGGGTACCCTAGAATCAGGGCCTGGCTCTGTCTTGTCTTTAGATGGTGGAAGGCCTGCTGCTCGTCTTCTCCCCATTTCCAACTGGCACCCTTCCAGGTCAAAATGGTCAAAAGTTTGGCTATCGTGTCGTACTCAGGTATGTACTGGCGGTAATACCCGGCCGTCCCAAGGAACGCCTGGAGGGCCCTAACATCCCTGGGATTCTCCCATTTCTGGATAACCTCTACATTTCTGGGATCGATGGCCACCCCATTCTGAGATAACTATGTGTCCCAAGTACCTCACTCTTCGGCTCAACAGTTCGCACTTTGAAGATTTTACGTTGAGGTGGCCTGTTGCAGTCGGTTCAAGACTTCTCTGAGCCTTTGTAGATGGGTCTGGAAATCGGGTGCGATGATAATGACATCGTCCAAATATAACAGAAGTGTCTTCCAGTGAAAACCCTTTAGTACCCTTTCCATGAGGTGTTGAAAAGTGGCTGGCGCCGAGGTGAGTCCGTAGGGTAGGAATTTTCACCTCTAAAGTCCACTTCTGGTAATGAAAGCCAATTTAATTCCGTGCATCTGTGTCCGGTGGCATTTGCCAGTATCCACTGGTAAGATCCAGTGTGGAGAAGTACCTGCTGCTGGCCAATGCATCCAGCGAGTCATCTATCCTGGGGATAGGGTATGCATCTCGGCAGGCGATAGCCGACACAAAACCTCCATAAATTGTCCTTTTTTCGGACTAGAATGACGGGGGAACTCCACGCGCCATCGGCGGGCTCGATCAAGTCTTTTGCCAGGAGCTCTTTTACTAGTCGCTCAGCCGTGGCCTCATTTTCTGCTCCTAATCAGTGGGGAGGACAGCATATGGGTCGGGTTCCTGGGGCCACGGGAATGGAATGCTCGGCTAGGTGGGTAAGCCAGATGTCTCCGTCATCCTTACTGATAACAGTTTGATACTGGGTGAGCAGCTTGTGGAGTTGTAGTTCTTCCTGTGTATTTTGGCATCCTTGTCGTGCTTGTGAGTACAAGGCCTGCAAGTGCGAGGGAAGGTCCTCATTTTCTGGGGCTTCCTGCGGCAGTGGATCTGAGGTAGGGTGGATCTCATTGGGACCCACTCTGGTAAATGTGCCAATGACTTCTCTGGTAGGAACGCGGATGCTCTCTTGGGAGGGGTTCAGGCACCTAACTAGCACCCTTCTTTTTTCATCTGGGGTATTGACACTGGTGGCAAGGAGTAGGCCACCCTCCTTACTTTCTATGACCCCTTGGAGGCAGGGCTCCTTACTGGTGAGTCGGCACAGTATGGTTGTCTCAGTCAGCGGAGGTAGGTGTCTTGCTGTACTTGTACTTTGGACACTAAGTCCCTTCCTTGTCTGTCGTCGCCGGTGAGTTCTTTGCCTCGGACCCTTAAGATTGGTTGGTCGAGACCCATCTGGCAGTTCTGGTTTGCAAGGAAGGGCATGTTGAAGATCACTTCCTCATTGATTTGGCTGACTACGAATGTCTCTTTGTACCGGATATGTCAGATGCCCCCGAAAGGGTGAGTAAGCCATAGAACGGCAGCCGCGTGCCATTTGCTATCAGTCCGTGCAAATCGTATTGTTGTAGGTATTGTTGAACTCTGGGGAAAGCTGGTCAAATACTCTCTTGGCAAATAAGTTTCTATTGCAGCCGGTGTCAATGAGGTAAGTAACCCTTTGACCCTCTACCCTCCCAGGTAGGTAATAGGTAGATTTGTACGATCTTTCGGCTTGATTGAGGTGTATCGTTTGGGGTTGGCTAGTTTCTGGTTGGATTGACCTCTGCGCTCTCTCCCTTCGTTTATGCTTGTACTCTCCAGCCTGTGTCCGTTTCCTTGCTTCTTCTTCAGCTCCTTCCTCTTCCTCTTCTTCCTCTTCTTCTTTCTGGGAGCAGGTCTTGACTCCTTCTTTGGCCAATGGAGTAAACTGGTTGGTCAGTATGATTGGCACATTGCCTGGTCGTTGAGCATGACTCAGTTTGCTGGGGTCGGCATATGGTGCTCTGTGGTGGTTGGTCGCCCTTTTGCAGCCAGCAGGGGCCCTACTGCTGTGGGCCAAGTCTATTTCCCTGTCGAGCGGGCCAAGGGGCGATTTTACATTAGCTGCGAAGATGTCCTGTTCTTTGGCAGCCCCAGCATCGTTTTGTGGCTTCTTTTTTAGGTCGGCCACCTCTTGGCTTTGTGCTTCCACTGCCCTCAGTATTTTTGCAAGGGGGTCTTCCACCTCTTGACAAGAGATCTCTCCTGTAGGTTGGTTTATGGGATTATCTGGGGGTCCTCGTGGACAGTTCGGACATTGGAGAGTGGAAGAAGATGGTGTTAGACCTGTAGAAAGCCATTCCCAGCTCTTATGGCTTTCTTGAGGTTGGTGGGATGGATGGCCAGCAGATGTCTTTGTAAGTAAGCATGCCCTAGTGTGCTTTGGAAGGTTTGGAGGGTTAGCTCCGTCCTGTTCCTCTGCGGTGGCTCCTCGTATGCTCCCTCCACCAACCTCTCCACGTTGAGAGTGTGCTCTAGGAGGATGTCTTTTGAGTTCTTACGATACCCTATCAGTTTGTTTTGTGCTTCAGTTCGGGTGAGCCCAAAGCTGGCTCTTAAAGCTTCCATTATGGATTGCTGGGTAATTCCACGCCCACACTGGCCACCTTTCCAGTCAGCGCCTGGCAGAGGTGGACCGTGGCCTCCTCTAGTGTCCATCGGTTCATCCCCTCTACCTCTTCAAACTGTTGGATGAGGTAATGCACATCCCCCTCTCCGTCAAATTGGGGTATCCTGAACTTATTTCTTCAGTTAGACATAGTCATCCGCTCCAGGATGTCAGTCAGCGTTCCCATGATCTGCATGGATGATCCCTCTTGATCTTTGCAGACTGCTCTCCGCCTGTAGGACATCTCTTCTAGCTTGGTTCTTGGCTTCGGGAGTTCGTTTTGTGGGTGCTTTCAATCCCACTGCTGCCACCAATGTACAGGATTTTGTGTCTGGGTGGTAGCCACCTGTACACCTCCAGAAAGTGCTCTGTTTCCAACCAAAGCAGTATGTGTATTGCTTTCAATTATTCTTGGAGAGTGCTTGCTCGATTGTAAGCTTATGTGTTTAGCCGAACTTAGAGGAGAATGGCTTAGTAGTATGTAGGTGACGATAACTTTTCCGTAATCATTGCCCACTGGATTCTGAACTAATTTGGCCGACTTGATTGCGGGCCGACCTATCAGGGCACCAGGTGCTTTGCATCGTACTTCTTGCTTTAGCAAGAGAATATGCAGTAAGAGGGCAAACCGACTCTCACTTTTCGCCAAGTTGGCTCTATCCGTGCTTGTAGTTTGTGCTTGTAGCTGTGCTTCTTTTTGGTGCAAGAGAATCATCTGAGAGCTAGGCAACTCTGACTTTATTATGGTCTGACACAAAAGTTTATACAGAATAGAACAAGGAGCCTTACATTTACAGCACCCAAAAGTAGTTTAATGTCGATCGTGAAAAATGTTCGCACACATAATAATAATAAACAACAATTTTTTAATGATGGTTTTTTGAAACTAATTGGTTGCTGCTTTAACAAAACTATTAAGAATCAAATCAAAATGAAAAAAATTCTTTTAGCTTATACCTTTAAAGTGTCTCAAGAATGAAATTACTTGATCACGCACTTTGTTTATCTTGAAGTGTAAGAAGTTATTTTTTGTTTATATGATTTCTAGGAAAACATCACTCTCGAAAAGGGACCAACACCACCAGCTGAACAGATACACATTCAAATGCTACTTGTGATGTTTCCTCCTGGATCTGAAGCTCTTATGCCAGAGGAAGCACGGGAAAATTCAGAAGAAAATGAGTCTGCCATTACTCTACAAAGTAAAAAGTTCATGGGTGTTTGTGAAGCACCTGTGCCATCACTGCTTACCCTTACATACAACAGCCTCCCTTACAGCGAAGAACAGAAGGAAGAATTTTTCAGTCACTTTGATTTACCAACTTTTGAAAAGGTGGATTTCATCCAACCCATTGGATTTACTAAATGAAAGTACTATGACATACTAAAATTAATTACAAAGTTTTTGTATCGCAATAAATCAAGTTAAAAATCAAACCGACAGTTTTTTGTTGCTTACAGTTTCCAACAACAACATAAACTTCAACCAGCAGAAGTTGTATCCTGCTTTACTAGAACAACCTTGATTGGTAACAATATGCTTTTTAGGTTTTGGTCTTAGGTTTGTGTTTGTGGTTTTGATTATTGTAACAATATATAGCAGTATAAAATGTGGTGTTCAGATGCATGAAGTTGTTAGTTGAAAACGTAACCTGTATGACAACATAAACTACCTGAAAACAACAGTGCATTGGTAGGCATTAGTGAATGATAGAGATGATAATAAAGATCTGCTACGATAAAAGTAGTAAGGTAGGAACAAATCTCTCTCATGGAGTCTAAGGATAAGGTTCACCTGGTTCCAAGTGCTATTTAGTAGGTACCAGTTATGTCGTGAGAGCCTGTGAGGTACATTTTTTGGGTGCACCAGGTGTTATAATTTTTAATGTTTGCTACGTATTTATTTTCTTAAGGTTTGTTTATAATGTGATTTGTATGTTGATTTAGATACACGTGTTTGATTATTTTATTAAGATGGTATGAGAACCTGGGTACTGTTTTTGTACACCATTTTTTATTGTTTCTTTTGGGCAGGGGTTGTTTTTATCATTGTTATATGATGACTTAGATTAGGGGGTTTGAGTATTGCATAACAATGAAGTTTTGTATTATTGTATTGTTATTGAAAGATAAGATGTTAACAGAGGGAGATGTTGAGATGAGACCGATAAATGAAACTGATACTGTTGATGGTACTACAAGTGGCATTGTAGATGTTTTGCGGAGTCTGAAATGCAAAGTGTTTTAACAACTATGATGATATCGGTGTTTTTCATAGGATTTTCTACTTCTGGAGGCATTACTGAGTTTAGTACATATCAAAACGCTGTTCAAGAAATGCAAAAAGCGAGAAATTCTCCCGATCGAATCATAACTGAAACTATTGGCGGATGACAAAAATCTTCCTTATCATGAATGGTAATACTGAAAGTTTTGATGCGAGGATGTGTTCTTTTTTTCCGGCAATGATTGTGGGTCCAAATGGATCGGGGAAGGCGCAAGTGAATTTACGAATGATTGAAACTAGCCAGACCATAGTTTATCCTCCACCGGTAAAAACACATTACTGTTATGGAGCCTATCAAAACATTTTTTGACAATGTAACCGGAGTGATATTTCACGAGGAAATGATATATATATAACAACTAGTTTTCCCAGAGATGGACAAAAAAGATGGTTGTTGTTTGACGATTTGATGGATGAAGTTTCTAGTAAAGCAGAAACAGACAAACAAAACAAGGACTCACATATTTTTACACTGAAAAATGACCATGTTCAGAAGGAGTGTCAACAGAACCTAAAAGTGCTTAGTAAAAAATAACTCAGTGTGTATATTAAACTTTTCCTTTTTTACATTTTTTACTGTTTATATATTCCAGCTCTTTATTAAAATCACTAGTCAGAGTAATTTTTATATAATCAAAATGGATGTTAATAAACATATGTTTAAACAAACATAGTTACAGTCATACGAATATATGGATACGTATGTATAGATGAATGGTGATGGATGTGTGCATGTCCAAAAAAGTAGTAATAAGGGAGAGATCTCTGTCATGGAGTCTAAGGAGAAGGTTTTCCAGGTAAAGTATACACCAGTTACCATGAGAACCTGTGAGGTACCTTTTCGTGTGCACCAGTTGTTTAGAACGTATGGAATTTATAGTATGGAATTTATAGTATGGAATATTGATTTAGACATTGGTTTGTATGTTATGGTATTTGTGATGGCGGTTCCCCTGGTCCTGTTTGTTTGGGTTGAGGTGCCTTTTGTGTGCACCAGGTGTTTTGAATGTTTTGGTGAACTCTGAATTTAGATTGGGGGGTTTGAGTATTGTATAAAAATGACGCGTTGTATGATTGTATAACTTTATTATATAAGAAATATTTTAGATGTGCATGAAATACTGTGGTAGATTTTGATGCACACTAGTATTGAACAGGTCGTTTACTCTAGAATCTTGCGAGACAATGTGCCAGGCTTTCACCCACAGCGTTCGGTTAACAGCTGTTTGGGTGGAAAGTCCTACTGTGCCAATGGCATCGTGAACAGGGCCGGTAGTGACCCCTGCAGGGCCGGTAGTGACCCCTATTGACCCGGTATAGCTCTACTGGGCTGGCACAAGATGGCCGACATGGATGAGAATCCTCAAAAGTATGTAGGAGCTTAGTCAAGGTCGAGAACAGGAAGTACCTACCCTTAGATTGCCAACTTCATGAACCCAACTCTATATACAGCCTGGGAGCCGTGCAGGACTACTGATTGGACAATAAGGAGAAAGGACTCCGCCCTTAGCCACTTGGCACCTCCCTTAATTAACCATACTGCATTGTCGATTGGCTGCTTTTTATATAATCAATTGTATTGGCTAGTCTGTTTCCTGTGCTATGATTATTATATGTTTTGTACTTATCAGCTATCCTACTCTTTGCATTCATTCCTATGTTGCCATGGCATATGCTCTTATATTGCTAACCCTAGAGGAATAATTACCCTCAGGACTGCCTTAGAGAATAAAGCCATTATTACAAGCACTACACGGTACTGTTTGTTTGAGCCATGGGCTCTTGCCTTACCGGGTAATTAGGTTACCCTGCACAGTTGTCACTGTCGGTCAGCACAGTGTCCCCTCTGGAGAGAGGTATTATACTCGAGACTAGTGGATGTCTGTGGTAGCAGACCTGAATCCATTACAATACTTCTAACATGAGTTCGGAAGTATGTACAGAAGAAGATAGCTCTTTATCTATTTGCACGTATTTGTAAATATGAGGACAGATTTTGTACAAAGTTTTTTTTTCAAGTTAAACGATATATTTTTTTTCAAATAGTTGTTAATATATACAAGTTTTAGGATTTTTAGAATGGCTCCAAAATTGTTTTTTGTCATAACATGGAAAATCTCTATAGCATTGTCTTTTTGAGACATATATGTAAAGCGCTCGTATTGAATTGGTGAAAGTTCTCCATACAGAGCTCCCGTGCTTAGCATGTGTTGTGTGATGCAAAATATGTTGGCTTGGAACGCCAATTGATATACCGCTTTCCGCTGAACAATCTCATTATCTCTCACGTGCTTTTTTGGTATTATGTTTCCGTAATGAAATCATTTAGGTAGAGCGTTTTTGATGACATATTGATCTAAACTAAAAAGATACGCATTAGTAAAGGGTAAAAACTATTGAAGTAAAATAGTTAAACTTTTTATTTTTCAACTGCTGCTAAAAAATTTTTTTTGTTAATTCTTACCTTATCACCAAGAACTTTGATTGTTGTGTAATTAATAGTGTATATATTTATATATGTAATATCTTATTGGCATCAAAATCTAATATATAAATGTAAGTCAGTTTTTGCGATGTTAGCTTAAAAATCCGGCACTACTGAATCAATCTTAATAAAAAATACATATTCAGAGTCATCATTAAATTCTCTAGGGTATAACACTCTTGAATTTTCATTTTGCTAGAGGATCGCAGCAATATTTCCAACATGAACCTCATTCTCATCAGTTACGCCAAGTTATATCCTGCCATGTTTTTCTGCCTTTCATCACATCTTCGATTTATTTTGATTATACTCTGACGTGCTACAGCCTTTTGATTGGTGAGCAGGGCTACAGCAAATCAAGTATCAACATCTGTGCGCCAAACATAATTGTTTTGCTAGATTTTTCGGTTTTATAATTGCTTCTCCACTGACTCACCTATCAACTGTACTTGACTTTCAGATTCCAATATTATCTCATTGCTTATGCCAGCCTGATATTGTTGTTTAGCAACTTTCTTGAAGCCAGTGGCTATATTATTGTACAAGAATTTGTGGTGTTATGGTAGCTGTCACTTGCACAGCGGCCCACGTTAGTAGGTGTATTGCAGGCAGTGCAGCGTCTTGACTCCAGCTGGCTCAAGGTCAGCAATCTAAACTGGTCGAGCAAGATTTGCAGCGTTGCAAGCTCGTAAGCTATACACAGTGAGGAGTTGTCACAACTACCTCACTTTCCACTGATTTCTTATTCGGCAGAATAGCTGCGTAGGGTTGAACTAGCAGGTGAAACAATCGTTCCAGTATCACACGCCCGTAGGTTGTATGCAGTGTAAGTTGATTAGACTGAACACTTTCTACTGATTATTGCTCTTTCTACTAGCCAACTTGTCCAAGTAGCCGCTCGTCTATTTAATTATTAGGTGAGTAGTAATATATGAGCAGATCTCCCTACCAAGTGTTTTTTTGTGGATCTGGCATTGGGGGTTATGCAATAAGTTACGTCGTTGGATGAATTCGCCGAGTTTATATTGTGTTTTATTTGAGGGGTATTTGAGTGGCATTTGAGTGGCATTTAAGTGGCATTTGAGTTTTGATTATTTTCTTACTTAATTTGAACTCATATGGTAGCTAGATTTTGAATGTATGGCATTTAAGTTTTGATAATTTTTTTACATAATTCGAACTCATATGGCATCTTGAGAGAGAGGAGAGAGAAGAGAGAGAGAGGAGAGAGGAGTTTTATTTACATTGAATTAATATATTGATCAAAAATGAAACATTATAAGATTATATACATTGATTACATATTCCTTTACATCCCATCTTAAAAATCCTCAAATGAGGTGTGGTAACACGTTTGACATCATACCAAAGAACACTTTTATTTTTCGGTTTTCCCTTTCTACCCGAATATACACCGTTAAACGGAGGGGGGTAATTATCACAGCTGAAGTTTTTAGCTATTTCAACTGGACAAAAAAGTATTTTGGGTTCGAGTTCACTTATATCTGAAGGAACAAGGTAGCAAACTCGAGAATATCTACACTTCTCCTTACTTGATGGATGTATCACACCAGTCACTCGTATAATGCTTGGGATAGGAAGTTCTTCAAATGTTTTGCAAACCGGAACTTTTGGTGAGTCAATCACTTGAGAACCTTTAGACTTTTCTATAAATCAATATATGATTATATACATTTTATTGTATAATAAGTAGGGAAAATCTCTCCATATAATATAGTTAGAGTCACTAAATAGTAAGTAATACAAAACAGTACAACTTGTAATGTCAATTAATACACAGGCTTTTTTTTATACATTCATTCATGTATGGATAATTATGTGCATATTTATGATAATTTCCATATAAAATTTTGGAAAAACATCATCAAAGTAGCTCTCTAGATGGTTAAACAATTGCAATAGAAAACATTATATCTAATTTTTTTTGACATTCTTAAATTTTGAGAAAATCATCAAATTAACCATTTAGATGATTAAAATTTCACAGTAAATTTTGCATAATACAAAGCACTATAGTTCGTTTTATCCGCTCGAGACTACACATTGTCAGCATTTGATATTGAGTTTACATACCATCAACACCAAGCTGTTCATCAAAATCTTGTAATTCGTTTTCTAGGAATTCCTTAAGAACTTCATCCTCATTATTCGTTTTTGTTAGCACTTCATCGGAATTTGTTTGTGTGCAATATTACTCCCAATCACTAGCGCTGGTTGAAGAAATGAAGACAACATTGTGGTATGGAATAGGATTTCCATTCTTACTCTGTTTTTTTCCTTTGTAAATCATTACACCGGGTGCACATCTTTTAGCTTCCTCATTGTATCTGATTGGTAGTAAAAGCGTTCTCGTCTCTCTTTTTCCATTCTTTTCAGCCACATAGCGAATGCAATTTACAATGGATTCTTCTCCATTGAATCGGAAAGGAATGAATCTTTCTACAACTTCGATGTAAGCAAAAATGGAACAATCTTTGAAATTGCTGAGATACTCGATGTTGTAAGCGAGTTTGAGTTCTTCTTCACTCATTTTTCTCAGTTTTTCAGCTTCAGCAGTAGCTTCCATTGTGGTTAAGCGTTTTGTGCTGATACGTTTGACATTGTAGTAAGTAGTCTCTGGTTTTTTTGAGTTTTCCATCTCACTCAAGTACAAAATGTTGAAAGGTAATGGGTAGTTATCAACATTGAAGCTTTCAACTACTCTACTTGGGCAAACAACTTTCTGAAAATTCGCTCCAGTTGAATTATCAAGATAAGTGAGAATGTAGTAATTTCCGTATGCACCAGTACTCTGTTCAATAGAAACGATTTGCAAAACTGATGGAACAGGAAGTGATGCTAGTGTAAGAAACCCTCCATTCTTTTACAAATCACATGCCTTCCATTTTTGGAGAGATTTGGCCATCTTGAGAGCTCTGTCAGCATCAGTGAGCAATTCTTTTTGTTCCATATTGTTTGATGTTGTGGGTAAAACCAGTTTTGGAAGAGCTCGTCTCTTTATTGTTGCTTCTTTTGTGACAGAGTTAGAGTTTTTTCTTTTGGAGGGTGTTTTAAAATGTTTTTTGTTCGTTTTCGATTGGCTTTAAATCCGTGTAAGAAGCAAAAAAATCCTCGATAGTATTCTAAAAAAGAAATAAATAATATATAATTCAGGTTTTCATGTGGAACTAAAAGATTATTTATTTCGTACTTTACATCATAGCTAAACTAATTTTGATCTTTGCTAGGTAGGGAATAACAGATTTCTTAAATTTTACCTTTTATAAAGAGAAAGTTTCTAGTAGTTGCAATGGAAAGTGTAGTAGATGTTACTCCTCCGCTCACTGTTGTAGAACTGGATGCTTTCTGTGTGAAAACAGTGGCTCTTAAATAGCTAAAGTTGCACTGGTTGAACTCTATGAATACCAACCTTCTTTATAATATAACTATGAATCAGAATTTTGTCCACGCGAAAACCAATGTTTTCGCGGGAATAAATAACTTATTTTCACGCGAATAGAAACTGTTGCTTTCGCGGGAATACAAATTTTATTCCCACGTGGATACAAACCAATGTTTTCGCGGGAATAAATAATTTATTTTCACGCGAATGGAAACAGTTGCTTTCGCGGGAATACAAATTTGATTTTCACGCGAATACAAAGCAATGCTTTCGCGAGAATAATTACTTTATTTTCAGGCGAATGGAAACCGTTGCTTTCGCGGGAATAAATAATTTATTTTCACGCGAATAGAAACAGTTGCTTTCGCGGGAATACAAAATTGATTTTCACGCGAATACAAACCAATGCTTTCGCGGGAATAATTACTTTATTTTCACGCGAATGGAAACCGTAGCTTTCACGGGAATAAATAATTTATTTTCACACGAATGGAAATAGTTGCTTTCGCGGGAATACAAATTTGATTTTCACGCGAATACAAAGCAATGCTTTTGCGGGAATAATTACTTTATTTTCACGCGAATGGAAACCGTTGCTTTTGCGGGAATAAATAATTTATTTTCACGCGAATAGAAACAGTTGCTTTCGCGGGAATACAAATTTGATTTTCACGCGAATACAAACCAATGCTTTCGCGGGAATAATTACTTTATTTTCACGCGAATGGAAACCGTTGCTTTCGCGGGAATAAATAATTTATTTTCACGCGAATAGAAACTGTTGCTTTCGCGGGAATACAAATTTCATTTCCACGCAAATACAAACCAATGTTTTCGCGGGAATAAATAATTTATTTTCACCCGAATAGAAACCGTTGCTTTCGCGGGAATAAATAATTTATTTTCACACGAATAGAAACTGTTGCTTTCGAGGGAATACAAATTTTATTTTCACCCGAATACAAACCAATGCTTTCGCGTGAAAATAAATTATTTATTCCCGCGAAAGCAACGGTTTCTATTCGCGTGAAAATATACTATTCATTCCCGCGAAAGCAACAGTTTCTATTCGCGTGAAAATAAATTATTTATTCACGCGAAAACAACGATTTCCCTTCGTGTGAAAATAAACTATTCATTCCCGCGAAAGCAACAGTTTCTATTCGCGTGAAAATAAATTATTTATTCCTGCGAAAACAACGATTTCCCTTCGTGTGAAAATAACGTATTTATTCCCGCGAAAGCAACGGTTTCCATTCGCGTGAAAATAAATTATTTATTCCCGCGAAAGCATTGGTTTTCGCGTGGACAAAATTCTGATTCATTGTTATATTATAAAGAAGGTTGATATTCATAGAGTTCAACCAGTGCAACTTTACCTATTTAAGAGCCACTGTTTTCACACAGAAAGCATCCAGTTCTACAACAGTGATCGAAGGAGCAACATCTACTACTACATCCACTGACTATTAAAAGTTTTTCTGTGTGAATTTGAAAATTTTCATTGAACTTAAGGCTTAATTATCTGACTTAATTATCTCACCTAATTTTTTGTCTACTTAAAAAGTAATGCTTTCACACAACAAATCACTCGTTCTAACAACAGTAACTGAAGCTTCAACATCTACTATATAATATACCAACTGACTACTAGGAGTTTTATTCACAAGGTAAAATTTATTAGCTGAGAAATTTAACTTACCTTTTTATGTGCTATTGTCACTTCTATTAAAAAGTAATGATTTTATTGTTATTATAGTACTATGGAAACAGAAGAGGATGATACTGATGTAGACATACATAAGGAATAGGAATGGCTCATGAAAAATCAAAATGATATCAGTTTTTCAAACGCTGATAATGAATAACTGAATGATGAATGCAATGCTGAAGATGAAAATGAAATGGAGATGGAACTTGAAAATGCTTTTCAAGACAAACCTTCGACTTTTCAAGTTTCAGCAACTACTGAAAATACAATAGCCTTTGATAAGCAGTAAGTTTTTAAAATCATAAATTAATAACGTTAGTGGAGTAATTTTTTTTGATGTTTTTTTTTATAGTCATCTCATGAATCAGCAAAAATAATGCGTTATCTCTTTATTGTAGACAGGACTCAGAATATCAGAGAATTAATGTAAAAGAGGGAGTTGAGAATTCATGTCATAGTACACAGTAAGTTTTTAAAAACCTAACTAATAATAATGTTTGAGCCTTTTTTCCTAATTCCATTTTAAAAATTAATTGATAATGGTGTTTAAGTCATTTTTTCTTCTGTTACATTTCATACAAAATGTATGTTAATGTTTTATAGAACAACTATTATGTGTTAAAATTTCTATTGTAGACAAAGTTTAAATTATCGGGAGGAGAATGTAGAAGAAAAAAACCATGAAATTTCCCCTAATTGGAGATGGTTAGAAGAAAATCTCATTTGTTTTCGTTTACCCGATGAAACAATCAATCAAATAGGATTTGGTGCTGAGCCTTCACCACCAAAGACTAGCATAATATTTCAAGATATAGAGCCGGTTGTGGAGGAGATAGTTGAAGAAAATGAGAATGATCCAATGATAGAATATGAAGAAGAAGAAGAAGAAGAAGAAGAAGAGGAAGAAGCACAAGAGGAAGAACAAGAAGAAGAAGAAATGGAAGATTTAAATTTTGAAAGACCTAGCCGAGTATCAACCCTAGGTATTGTTGATGATAGCACAGCTCCAACTTTTCAAGATGAAGAATGGGATGATTTGATAGCTAGATATTGGGAAGCTATGAAAACGAAACATAGAGCTGGAAAAGTCATAGAACTTTTAAATGTAAGACTTTGGGATGGGATTCCAAGAGACCAAGCTGATACCTACCAAAATGACTATCATGATTCAAGAGTGTTAGAATTGCTGAAAAAAGTTTGGAGACAATTGAGCTTGAGAGCAAAAGTCAACTGTAGCGTAGGTTGTATACTAGAAAATAAAAATGATGGTGAACTCCGATACTTTCACTCATCATCAAACAATGCTACCGTATATCCAAAAGCTAAACTGATTGAAACTGAAGGAGATCTTGATGACTTCTTTGTTGATGTTATGGAGACTGATCATCGTACAAATAGCTTGAGACGGAGACCAAATACGACTTGGAGATTGATGTTAATCACAAACATTTCGTTTTATTTCTACAAACTACTCGGAATGGGAAAAATTGGATCACCACCAGAGCATTTACCCTCTCACCTCATTAACAACAGACACATACGAACCATGTTAAAAACACAAAAGGAAGACGAATTACCGACAATCTTTGTTTTTTTAGATGTCTAGCATTACACAAAGAACTACAAAAAAACAGTGGAATTGCAAAAGATCCGATAATTAAGGAGGTGAAAGTGGTAAAAGTTGTGATGGGAAAGGAGTGACAGAAGCTGATTTATTGCTTTTGGAGCGAGCATTTCAACTGAAGATAACAGTATTTTCTTTAAATGATGATATGACTTCAACAGTTATTTGGAATTCAAACTCCAGTTATAAGGAGAATCTATATTTGGATCTTTATATCAATCACTTCAGTCTTATTACAAACTTGGAAGGATATGTCAAAGCCTACAGATGTCCAACCTGTTCTACTTGTTATGACAGATTGGGGAATCTGAAAAGACACAGATGTTCAATCTCAGAGGCAACAACTATGCAGTTTTTTGGAGGACAATACAGTCCTACTGCTACAATATTCGACAAACTGAAGGTTCAATTTGGGATAGATATCGGGTCAGATGATTCCTTGAGATACTATCCATTTTTTGCAACATTCCACATAGAGTGTTTGCTACCTAATTGCAAAAAAGATCGAGATACAGACACAACCATTTACACGAATGAGCATAAACTTTTAAGTATTTCAATTTGTTCAAACGTACCAGGCTTCAACAACCCATGTTGTATTGTCAATAAAGGGGATGATGATGAATGCGTTGGAAAGTTCATTGAATACTTGGACGATATTAGTGAAGAGTCATATAGCCGATTGGAAAAACAATTTTCGCGAATCATAAAATAGATAGAAGGCGAATTACAACGACTGGAAGAAGCTGAAGAAAAGTTTCGTAGCGATTTTGAAAAAAATCGTTTCAGACGTAGAACAGGAGCTGAAAAAGTTCTGGATGATTTGTACAGCTATATGAAAAAACTCCCTATTCTAGGTTTCAATTCACAGACTTATGATGTAGATTTGATGAAAGGAAAACTGCTTCAAAAATTGAAAGATGTCTCCAACACAGATTTTGATTTTGTTATAAAAAAAAGGAACCAAGATGCCTGTTATTGGAATAGGATCTTTTTTGTTTTTAGATTGTACAAACTTCATCGCTCCTGGATATAGCTATGAAATGTATCTCAAAGCATACAAATGTGAAGCCGGAAAAGGATTTTTTCCTTATGAATGGATGAAAGACTTGGAACAACTTAATCAAGAACATCTACCTCCAAGAGAAGCTTTTTACAGTTCTTTAAAACAAAAGAATATCAGTGAAGAAGAGTACATAAATTCTCAAGAAGCATGGAAAAATAACGACATGAAGACAATGAGGGATTTTTTAAAATGGTACAACAACTTGGATGTAAAACCATTTGTTCAAGCGTTGGAAAGACAAAGATCGATCTACAGAGAGCATGGGATTGATATGTTAAAAGATGGTATATCTTTACCAGGATTAGCGATTCGATGGATGTTTAACAAAGCTCCTCAACCACCCCCTCCATACCTCTCTACCTACTTGGATTTTGATGAACTTGGTAATTCGTTTCGTCAGACTCTCCCAATTTGTCTGATTTACATCTGCAATGCGGAACTTTATCCACTAATAAAGAAAAACATGGTTGGTGGGCCAAGTCTAGTGATGCATAGATATCACGAAAAAGGTATAACTAAAATTAGAGAACATTGGTTGGGAAAAGAAGCAAAGGTTTGTGATAGAATCTATGGAGTTGATGCAAATGCGCTCTATTTATGGTGCATGATGCAATCAATGCCTACTGGCTATCCTCAAAGAAGAAAAATCGAAAACTCCTTTGTCGCTGAACCATTAAAATTTAGCAAGATAGCTCATAGCTGGTTACAGTTCCAAATGTTCTCAAAAAAAGATCAATATCAGACATCAGCTCAATGGAGGAGAAGTTACTCTCGGACAGCGAGGATTACCAGTTGATGGATTCTGTGTTGAAAATCGTCATGTCTTTCAATTCCACGGATGTTTTTGGCATGGACACGACTGCTCTTATAACAACGCTAATGAGCAAGAGCTTCAAGCTAGTGGAAGAAAATCAAAAGCAAATCTGCTTAAAACTACGATGGAAAATGAAGAATATCTTCGAGCATTAGGTTACACTGTAATCTCGATTTGGGAGTGTGACTGGATGAAGCGTGTAAAAACTCATACAAATTTACAAAAATTTGTCAACACGTTTTACAATTCTTTCTACCCTAAAATACTTGAAAAAAGCTGAATCAAGAAGAAGTGTTGGAGAGAGTTCAATCAGAAGAATTCTTCGGATTTGTTGAATGTGACATCGAAGTTCCTGAGGAAGAGAAAGAAAAGTTCTCCGAAATGCCTCCGATTTTTAAAAATACGATGTTAACCAGAGAACACTTGAGCGATGAAATGAAAGTCTTTGCTGAAGCCGAAGGTTTTTTAAACACTCCTCAACGCTCATTAGTTGGAAGTATGTACGGAGATAAGACATTGCTAATGAGTCCTTTGTTGAAATGGTACTTGAAACAAAGATTGAAAGTCACCAAAGTTTATCAGCTAATAGAATATATTTCTAGAAAAGCTTTTGAAGCTTTTGGAACATCGGTTTCAGACGCTAGGAGAATGGGAGATGCAGACCCTAGTCAAGAATTACTCGCTACTACTAGCAAGTTGGTAGGAAATGCTGCTTATGGAAAAACAATCACTGATAAAGAAAAACATACCACCATCAAGTTCATCGAAGGCGCCAGAAAAGCTTCATTTCGTATCAGAGGAAACAAATTTATCTCCATGGAAGAGATAGCAGATGATTTTTATGAAATCGTAACCTGTAAACAGCTAGTAAGTTTTAAAACAATTATTTTTCAATTCAAAATTTATATTCCACAAGTTTACTTTGTTAATCAGTATCACCATCATTTCAGCTAACTATGAATGTTCCAGTACACTTGGGTTTCTCCGTGCTACAGTATGCTAAACTGAGAATGCTACAGTTTTACTACGACTTTATGGATAAGTAAGTAAAACCTAATTCCCTACTATTATCGTATAAGTAAGTAAAACTTCCAAATAATTGAAGCAATCTTTTTATTTATAGATATATTGACAGAAGTGATTTCCAATATGTTGAAATGGATACAGATAGCGCATACATGGCGTTGAGCGGAACATTAGAAACACTGGTAAAACCAAGTATGAAAAAAGAGTTTTACAATGAATATGGTGATTGGTTTCCACGACCATACTGTGACAAACATAGAGATGAATTTTTAAGAATCAAAACAATGGGTTTAGAATGGAGCATGCAAGAATGTTGTGAAAAAGTACTATAACATGGAAAAAGAACACCTGGATTGTTTAAATAGGAATTTACCGGAGATGGAATTGTTGCTCTTAACTTTAAATCCTATTATTGCTGGGGAGAAAAAGGAAACAAGTTTAGCTCAAAAGGTTTGAACAAACGAATTAATCAATTAAACAAAGACAGTTATCTAAATGTATTGAACACAAAAAAGTTGTTTATGGGTAAAAATCGAGGATTTGTAGTAAAGGATAAAAAAATGTTGACATACAAGCAAATAAAGCGAGGACTCACATATTTTTATGCTAAAAGACGAGTGTGTTCTGATGGAGTATCTACCGAACCTACTTTGGCTTAAATAAAAACCTTCATAATAGTCTTCTTTTTAGAATAGTTACTATAACTATATATATATAATACAAGAAATCATTCACCGTATATATATATATATATATATATATATATATATATATATATATATATATATATATATATATATATATATATATATATATATATATATATATATATATATATATATATATATATATATATATATATATATATATATAGACTTGATCTCAAAATGCTGATGATATGTAGTCGCAGGTGAATAAATGAAGGTTATAGTACTTTGTACTACATAAAATTTACAGTAAATTTTAATAAATATAATGTTTTCTATTACAATTATTTCCCAAATACTGTAAATTTTAACCATATAGAAGCTAATTTGAGGATTTTTTAAGATGCAATGTAAAGAAAAAGACTTTGCATTGATTATCATTACAAAGCCTGGTGCTTTGTATTACTTAGTCTTTACTGACTCTAGCTATATTATATGGGAAGGTTTACCCCTGCTTATTATGTAATAAATGTATTTATTCAAGCTAGATATAACTCCTCTCTCCTCTCTCTCAAAATACTATATGCGTTCGAGTTATGTAAAAAATTATCAAAAACTTAAGATGCCATACCTTCAAAATCTATACATCATATAAGTTCAAATTAGGTAAAACAATAATCAAAACTCAAACGCCACTTAAATGCCACTCAAATACCCCTCAAATAAAATACAATATAAACTCGGCGAATTCATTCAACGCCGTAACCCATTGCATCACCCCAGATTATGATCCCACAAAAAAACACTTGGTAGGGAGATCTGCTCATATATTACTACTTAGGTGCATGCAGTTGCTTGCTTGTGCCGTCGCTTGTTATTGCAGTCTTTATATGTAGTTACTCGTTTGCTATTCTTAGATTGATATCTGTTCTTTGGATGTGTGCTGTGCTGTGTTGAGAGATTCAATCAAGCAGTGAGAGTGCCAGGTTAACTCTGATTTATTGTACACTAACATGAACATTTATACAATGCATATAACGAAGGAGCAGGCAAAGCAGTAAAAATAACAATAGGTAGGCTACGCCTACTTGGCCTGATTGGTCCATAGTCAGCCCTTTGTCATGGCTAACTTGATAGTGTCACATGTGTTTGTTTACATGTACTGCTGCTAATACAAGATTGTGAATAATAGGAATACAATATATAAAACATATAAGGTGTCGAACCGTTGAATAAAATGTGTGTATAAGTGCTGCTAATAAATTAAATGTAAATAGATAGTAATAAAAAGGTGTCAAACTGTCACTTGGTCGACTTGTGTTAGACATAGTTAGAGGATTCCCCAACATTATTAAATGATTAATATTGTACAGGATTTTGGTTGTTGCAGTATTGCGCACACCTGCACAACTCCCCACAATCACAAATGCAACTGGAAGTGGCTGTTCGGCCCTTTTTGTAGTCAGTCGGTGCAACAAGGGTCGACTTGTCTGTGCCGAACTATCGGGTGAGTAGAAATGCTTGGCACCGTACACCGACAAGCGGGAATACGCAGCAAGGATCGAGTTGATCGATTGCTTTCTACCAAGTTCCTTACTACACTGATAGTCGGTAGTGCAAGCTGTAGTCTGTATCCTGTGCTTATTGTTTGTGCTACTGACTAAAGTCTGTGTAGTAGTAAACAATCATTTGAGGCTCACAGTTGCTCTGACTTTATTATCGATGACATCCATATTTATGTACATAGTTATGTAATAAAAAGTGGTATACAATAGAGGCCACACCTCACACAAACAATTGGCCAGAGTGTGCCAATAGAAGGAAAATAGGAGGTACATAAGTGTTCGCTTGGATGATTGCACATGGTGAACATATATGTTTGTGTGCTTGACGTAAAATAATAATTAAGGGTATAGAACAAACTGTACTAGAACGTAAGCATAGAACTAGGCAATGTGAGTAGACAATAATAATAATACTAGGTGTCGGTAACGATTGTTCGTATGGCGTCCCTAACAATATTATGATAATAATAATATATAACGACAACAAATCTTTGTTAGATTTAACAATAATCAAAATAATAATTAAGAAGCACCGTCTCCTCCTGCATTGTTATTTTTTATGCTTGAGTAACTGTTATTACTTTTCTTGCTATCAGTTCAGTAGTGGTATTTTTTTATTGTTTCTATTATTATTTTTACCATTATTATTTTTACTATTATTTTTATGGTTTTTATGGTTATTTGTGTTGTTGTTTTTATTCATTTTAGTAATTATCGTTATTATTATTGTTAGGGACGCCATACGAACAAATGTTACCGACACCTAGTATTATTATTATTGTCTACTCACATTGCCTAGTTCTATGCTTACGTTCTAGTACAGTTTGTTCTATGCCCTAATTATTATTTTACGTCAAGCACACAAACATATATATTCACCATGTGCAATCATCCAAACAAACACTTATGTACCTCCTATTTTCCTTCTATTGGCACACTCTGGCCATTTGTTTGTGTGAGGTGTGGCCTCTATTGTATACCACTTTTTGTTACATAACTATGTACATAAATATGGATGTCATCGATAATAAAGTCAGAGCAACTGTGAGCCTCAAATGATTGTTTACTACTACACAGACTTTAGTCAGTAGCACAAACAATAAGCACAGGATACAGACTACAGCTTGCACTACCGACTATCAGTGTAGTAAGGAACTTAGTAGAAAGCAATCGATCAACTCGATCCTTGCTGCGTATTCCCGCTTGTCGGTGTACGGTGCCAAGCATTTCTACTCACCCGATAGTTCGGCACAGACAAGTCGAACCTTGTTGCACCGACTGACTACAAAAAGGGCCGAACAGCCACTTCCAGTTGCATTTGTGATTGTGGGGAGTTGTGCAGGTGTGCGCAATACTGCAACAACCAAAATCCTGTACAGTGGTGGCAGCAGTAGGATAGGAACAGTTCCCAGAGAAGATAACTCCCACACCAGTACACAAAAAGGCAAGAAAGTGACAGAAAGATGGCCACCAGAAGAAGAGCAGTCAGCACCGACAGAGAGGGAGCACCCATGCACATTATGGGCACCCTGACCAACATTCTAGATAGAATGACAGACACAAATAACAGAAACAAGTTCCAGGCTCCCAAATTCAATGGCGAAGGCGATATTAATTATTTTTTACAGCGCTTTCAGGAGGTAGCCGGAGCCAACAGATGGACAGAGGATGAGGCAACCATACACCTCCGACAGTCACTGCTAGGCAAAGCTGAACAGTGCGGACGCAGCCTGACGCTACAGGCAATTATGCAAGCCTTGCAAGCTAGTTTTGGACTCACCTGAACTGAAGCTCAAAATAAGCTTATGCACTATAGAAAACCTCAGAAGGACACCCTAAGGGAGCGTGCACTTACGGTAGAACAGCTGATAGAGGCAGCGTATCAAGACCTCCCACAAAGGAATAGAGCGGAGCTAACGTTGCAAACGTTTCAGAGCACGTTAGGCCACACGTATCTACAGAGACACCTACTGGCTATTTGGCATACTACAGTAGAAGAAGCCATACAAGCGGGCAGTGAATTTTTGCAAATTCAGCACCAGCCACTAGCACACACCAATGTAAGGGTAGTGCATGAAGACCAACCAGAGGAGGTACCACCGACTGCTTGCAAGGAGGTAGAGGACCCCCTGGGGAAGCTGATGGCCAGTATAGCCGAGCTAAGCCGTGAGGTGGCAGAGATGAAGGGTAAAACCAAGGAGCCCCCATCCAAACGATGCTGGGGATGTCAAAGGACAGGACACCTGAGGAAGGAGTGTAGGACGGCTCCCTGGACCAATGCCCAGGGAAACGGGTACGGCCCGCAACAGTAGGGCCACCTACTCATTGCAGCAGGGCACCAAATCACACCCGAACATCCCAACACCCCCGAACAGTGGCGCAGGAAAGCAGCAGGCGTCCCAGACACATACCTACGTCACCCGTTCCGGTCCCAATAACCAATAGATATGCACCCCTAACAAGCGAGGAGGAGGATACAGACGAAGAAGACGAAGAGCCCACAGAACCCCCCGCCAAGGTTAGGCGGCCACAACACAAGGCTAGCCAGACACCACCACCGCCGGAAGACCCAAAGGTCGACCGACAGCCTATGACCATTCACCTCAACTAGATTGAGCGCCCCTACAAATCAAGTTATTACTTGCCCGGACGAATAGAAGGACGCGCCGTATCATACCTGATCGACACAGGATGCAATACAAACCTGTTGTCAAAACGAATATTTGACCAGCTACCAAACAGGGTGAAGGAACATCTGCAAGACTATGATTCACATGGACTGATGGCAGATGGGACCCGCCTGCCATTCTATGGACTCATCACCCTGACTGGCCGCATTCGTCAAGTAAAATATAGGGAGACGCTCGTCGTTAGCCAAGTGAACAAGGATATCATTCTAGGTATGCCCTTCCTAACAAACCACCGTTGCCAAATGGAGTTCGACAGACCCGTCCTGAGGATACAGGAGCAGGAGTTGACTTGCACGGATTGACATGGGAGAAACCTGATTTCCAAAGTGCAAGTACGCCAGAACACAAGCATACCCCCCCAAGCCGAAGCCACCGTCTCCTGCCACCTCACCGACAGGAACCCCTGCGAACAAGGAATGATCGAAAGCTTAGAGGGCGGACTAATGTTTGCTGCCTGCGTCAACATCCCTGACAGCCGAGGGAGAGTATTGGTACGTTGTATCAACCCCACACAAGACGCCCTCCACATACCAGCAGGCGAAGTGATAGGTACATACGCAGGCATCGGACGAGAAGAGGTACGACCCTTCCCCTCTGGAGAGCCTCAAGCCGGACCCATACATGGCAACCTTCCCGACCACCTACAGGCTCTGTTCCAACAGGCGCGACAGGGGTGCAAGAACACCAGGGAAGAGAGGCAACTACGAACACTCCTTTTGACATATCAAGATGTGTTCAGCCGGTCAGACAGTGATATCGGACGGACGCACCTCGCCGAACACTCCATCCCAACGGAGTCGGGGATCCAACCCATCCGTTGCCCACCCCATAGGCTGGGACCAGAGAAGGAAGCGGAGGCGGAGCGCCAAGTGAAAGAGCTTCTGGCCAAAGATTTGATCGAGCCAGCAGACGGAGCATGGAGCTCAGCCGTCGTGCTGGTTAGGAAAAAGGACGAGTCACGGAGGTTCTGCGTGGACTATAGAAAATTGAATGACGCCACCAGACAAGACGCCTACCCTATTCCCCAAATAGATGACTCCCTAGATGCACTAGCCGGAAGTAAATACTTTTCTACCCTCGACCTGACCAGCGGCTATTGACAAGTCCCACTAGACCAAGATGCTCAGAACAAGTCGGCGTTCATCACCCGGAGCGGCCTCTGGAAGTGGAAAGTGCTACCTTTTGGCCTCACTTCAGCCCCCGCTACGTTCCAACGGTTAATGGAAAGAGTCCTAAAGGGATTACATTGGAAAACCCTACTCTTGTACCTCGACGACGTAATCATCATAGCTCCAGACTTCTCCACACACATAGAGCGGCTAGGGGAGGTGCTCTCCCGCCTCCAACGAGCGGACCTCAAGGTAAAGCCCTCGAAGTGTGAGCTTCTGAGCCAACGAGTCAGGTACCTAGGCCACGTAGTCAGTGCCGACGGAGTAGCCACAGATCCGGACAAGGTCGCAGCGGTAGAGAGGTGGCAGGAACCCAAGGACGTTCGTACGTTACAGGCATTTCTGGGGACCGCCGGATACTACCGGCAATACCTGCCGACTATGCCACTACGGCAAAACCCCTAACAGTACTCACCGGAGGAGGTATTCCTTGGAAATGGGGGAAGAGGAACGAGAGGCGTTCAACCGACTGAAAGTTGGTCTCAGCCGAGCACCAGTATTGGGATACCCAGACCCCACACTCCGGTACACCCTAGACACGGACGCTAGCGCCGTGGGCCTAGGAGCCGTACTATCACAGGAACAGGATGGGAAGGAAAGAGTGATTGCATATTACAGCAAGACGTTGTCGCCAGCCGAGCGCAACTATTGTGTGACTCGCAGGGAACTCCTGGCGGTGGTAAAGGCCGTCAAGCATTTCCGTCCCTATCTATACGGACAGGAGTTCAGACTAAGAACGGATCATGCATCACTCCGCTGGCTGTGCAGACGCAAGGAGCCGTCGAATCAAATAGCCAGGTGGTTGGAAATCCTGGCGGAGTTTAAATACAAGCTGGAACACCGAGCTGGATCCCGCCACGGGAACGCTGACAGACTCAGCAGAAAGGAACAGTGCCTCGATTGCAAGCAGTGCAATTCGGTCGAGCAACGAGATGGTGGCCCCACTCACACAGAGTTACAACAGGACCCACCACCCGGACAAGTCAACCTCATGGTTACCGACCCAACTACCGGTGGAAAGGAGTTGGCTCAGGCACAGAAAGACGGGAGTCACCCCGTGGCCAGACTGTATGCAGAGGTACAGAGTCCAGGAACCTTGACCCGGCGAGAACTGGAGGAAGGCAGTTCCGAGCTTAGGATCCTGTACGACTGGAAGGAAGCCCTGAGTATCCGAGCTGACAAAGTGTTGGTCATGCGGTTCGACCAACAAGACAGAACTAAGTTCTGTGCAGTCTGTCCCCTGTCCTGGAGACAGAAGACCGTGTGGGAGACCCACCAACTGGCACACGCCGGAATACACCGGACCCGAGCACGATTGATGCTGGACTGGTACTGGCCCGGCATGTCCGCTCTGACCCGCAGGCTGGTAAACAGCTGCGAGATTTGTCAGGTTGCTAAGAAGAGCAAGAAACCCAACCCACCAGAAGGCCAGAGGCTCTACGCTGGAAGACCCTTCCAGAAACTGGCGGTGGACCTGGTGGGCCCCCTTCCCCTCACAAAAAAGAAGAACAGATGAATCATGGTGATGACGGACCACTTCACCAGGTGGCAAGATGCCATTGCCATACCCGACGCCACAGCACCTACCGTAGCTAGCACACTGGACGAACGCGTCTTCAGTTACTGGGGGTTGCCGCAACAGATACACACAGACCAGGGTGCGCAATTTGAATCTACCATACTGGAAGAATTGTGAACACTCTGGGGCGTACAGAAGACCCGGACCACGCCATATCACCCGCAAAGGAATGGCATGGTCGAGCGTCAGAACAGGACGCTTGGCGACGCCCTCAGAACCCTCATACTGACAAAGGGGCAGGACGAATGGGACCAGCTGCTCCCCCAAATCATGCGTGCATGCAGGGGCACCCCCAACTCTACGACGAAAGAGACTCCAAACATGAGGATGCTCGGTAGAGAAGTTCGACTCCCAGATCAACTGACTGGTTCACCCCCCACCCTAGACAGCTACAGGCTGACTGAGCACACCTTACGGGTGCAGGAGAACCTGCGACTGGCCCACGACTATGTCCGACAGCAGCAGCACCAGATCCGGCAGGAGGAGACGGGAGAGCCACCCCGATTTGAAGAAGGGGACTTAGTGGTAATGGAGAACCGCCGGAGGACAAAGGGCAGCAACCCAAAATTACAGCCGAGCTATGTGGGTCCATACACGGTCACACATGCCTATCTCAACCATACATACCGGTTGGAGAAAGACGGCCAGGGCTTCGTACAGAACGGTCGGCGACTAAAACTATATAGGACATGTGACGGGACCATCGGCCGAGCACCTACGGGCAGAGAACAGGCGGTTAGACCGAACATGCGTGGCGCATGCAAGAGAAAGCCACCCACACAGAGAGAGGAGAGACAACTCCCAAGGGAATTAACTCCTAGGCCGACACCCCCAACAGCGCCAGAGGCCACCAACCCACGGAGCACCACATTACAAGAGACAGAATTGCTGGCAGCCATCCCCCCAGAGTCTGAACCCATAGAACCACCAGAAGTAGTGGAAGAAATAACAGAAGGGAGGGCAGAGATTGCACGGCCAACAACCCCCAGAGAACATGAGGTGGCCTCAGAACAAAGAAATGAGGAACCAAATCAGCTAGATGAAGAGAACTGGCCAGCATTACCTAGCCAAGCCGACACTAGCCCAACAACAGAGAGGTCACAAAGAAATAGGGGACAGCCAGCATTACCTAGCCAAACCGAAACTAACCCAACAACAGAAAGGCCACAAAGAAATAGGAGGCAGCCAGTAAAATTTACTGACTACCACTGTTACCATGCGAGGGGAAGTGAAAACAACTCTAAACTACCACCAGCTGATAGAGGAGAAAATTTCACCCCTAAACCATGGACGAACAGTCAAGATACACGAAGTCGGTTAGGAATTAAATTACCGACAAAACAATCACCCATTATCGGTGGGGGTACCGAAATAGGGGTGCAATCAACAGAGAAATACGAAAACAGCAAAGAACAGACAACTCCCCGCCCGAGGAACATGGAGAAAAACCCACAACATAGAAATAACCATAGCGACGCCCCCCACCCACTACGTCATACCACGTGGGACTTTGAAACAAAAGAAGGGGGGGAGAAATCAACCAATAACAGAGTCGATAACAACAAATACTGCGGGAAAGAAAAATCACAGCCACTCTCTCCAACGACAGCACCACACACAGACAGCAACCTACAGAACATTCTCACAGCAATTAATTCATTTAAACAGAGAATGGCCAAACAAAATGACGGATACCTATCCATAGAGGAAGATGCTGACGCAGCAGCAAGAATATTGGAAAGAGACGAACGACGCAGTAGGAACAGGATTCCACAGAAGGAAATGTGTAATGCGGTTTCACCAGCAAGAACAAGGCGAGTAGAAATACCCGAACCAGGAGCTGCCAGATGTAGAGAAAGAAATAGGCAAACAGCAATTCCTCCACCTCCGACAGCTAAACCTACAGAAGTGTGGATGACCGACACAACCAAGCAAACTATTAAGCAGGCAGCTAAGCAAATACCCACAACAGAGGACCGGGAATGTACGATATGCAGGCTACGACTACCAAGAAAACGCATTGTCTACCATACCCGACAACATTTTGTTTTCTACTTCTGCCAATGTGGCAAGAAAAGCAGCTCACGTGACTACATGCTGAAGCACATTCGACAACAGGATGGAGACCTCGCCCATGGAGGAGACTCCCGACCCCTCTTCGAGGTGGATGCAGCATCTTACAACGACTTCTGTCGGTACGTTAGATGGACGAAACCAGCGGCCTTCGGCACACCAATTCCAATCAAGGACTGTGCACCCGCTGACAGTGGAATAAAGCGTAGATTGGGACCAAGGCTAGACGAGCCACCAGCCAAAATAGCAAAATTAGAACTACATACAGTGGTACCTACCGACACTCCAGTGAGGGAATATACACCCCGCCCAAAGACGGACGGGCCGAAAACTGCAGAGAAGCATCGGTCACCTAGGAGAGAGACAGAAAAAGCAGAAGGGAAGCGTAAACGACTGGAGAGATACCAAGAGGAGCTGTATCGGCACACAAAGGAAGCCTATAGATGTCTACAACGTGTAGAGGAGATAAAAGAAAAGATAAAGAGAGAGGACTCCCCGTAAGCCGTAACTATGTTCTATGTCATACCCCAGTTTATTATTGGCATAATGTTGCCAATGGGGGGAAGCGTGTTAGGGACGCCATACGAACAATCGTTACCGACACCTAGTATTATTATT
This sequence comes from Cryptosula pallasiana, assembly GCA_945261195.1. Classification (NCBI taxonomy): domain Eukaryota; kingdom Metazoa; phylum Bryozoa; class Gymnolaemata; order Cheilostomatida; family Cryptosulidae; genus Cryptosula; species Cryptosula pallasiana. The sequence goes on along the minus strand of OX183132.1, from coordinate 43,134,611 downwards.
ATTGTCTACTCACATTGCCTAGTTCTATGCTTACGTTCTAGTACAGTTTGTTCTATGCCCTTAATTATTATTTTACGTCAAGCACACAAACATATATATTCACCATGTGCAATCATCCAAGCAAACACTTATGTACCTCCTATTTTCCTTCTATTGGCACACTCTGGCCAATTTTTTGTGTGAGGTGTGGCCTCTATTGTATACCACTTTTTGTTACATAACTATGTACATAAATATGGATGTCATCGATAATAAAGTCAGAGCAACTGTGAGCCTCAAATGATTGTTTACTACTACACAGACTTTAGTCAGTAGCACAAACAATAAGCACAGGATACAGACTACAGCTTGCACTACCAACTATTAGTGTAGTAAGGAACTTGGTAGAAAGCAATCGATCAACTCGATCCTTGCTGTGTATTCCCGCTTGTCGGTGTACGGTGCCAAGCATTTCTACTCACCCGATAGTTCGGCACAGACAAGTCGAACCTTGTTGCACCGACTGACTACAAAAAGGGCCGAACAGCCACTTCCAGTTGCATTTGTGATTGTGGGGAGTTGTGCAGGTGTGCGCAATACTGCAACAACCAAAATCCTGTACATTATGGCTATATCGAGTAATAATGAAAGTGATAATAATATTAAAAGTAGTTCGTATCATTTATTTAGTAAAATCAAAAATAACGGAAATATTAATTATTAGTCATTGATTATTATTAATGTTATTGTTGTTACTGTTACTACTACTTTTATTAATATTATTTTTATCATTTTTGTATAAGTGTAGTTGTTTTTCTTTTTTGTTTAAAAATCACTTTTAGTTGATAATACGGTGGTTGGATACTGCTCATTAATATTAGTACTGCTGTATACTTTCATCTCTTCCATATCATTATATTCCTCAATTTAAGCACAAACAACTTTGATACAAATAAATATCATAAGAATTGAAACTTATGGACAAAAACCATAGTCACAGTGTATCATAACAATAATAACAACAATGAATGATCAATTCTGGTAATCCGGGTTGTAGTGGCAACTAAAATTTTACCCCAACTGCCTCATTGCTGTCAATAGGCTATCGCTGGCGTACCCACCAGACACAGCTGGGGGGCTTGGGGGGAGGCGCTGTAAGCCCCCCCAACGGGGTCCGGGGCGGAGCCCCGGCCGCCAGAGCATTTTATGCATTTCCAAGGTTGCAGAAAGCTCAAAACAGGACAAGACAGATGCATTGAACTTGTTGCTTTGAACAGAAACTTTTCAAAAATTGAACGGTTCAATAAATAATTTTGACTATTTTGCTGACAATACAACAACAATCTGCAAATTTTTACTGTGGATAAATAAAATTAAATATTGCAAGCATATACCAAAGTATGAAAGTTTTTTGCTTAAATTCAAATATGCTTTTATGTCTGGTCCCATTTATAACAAGTAAAACAAACTTGTTATACTACTAACATAAAATTTGGTATAGTACATTATATATCACTGGAGACAAATAACTCTAGGTATGTATGATGTGCATACCTGCATTTATTCAGATCATAAATTACTGTAAAGAGTTGGTTGCTATGTCAGAATCGCAAAACCCAATAGACCTGCTTAAATAAAGCCTGGCTCACATATATTCATAAGTGCTCGCAAGCCAGCGCAGACTGTCGTTCGACTGTGTGCGACACATTTTCACAAAAACTAGGATCGCAAGAACTATAATCACCCTCTTGACTGGGAGGTAAGAAAATCCTGAAGCCTGCTTTCACTGACCGACCAATGAATAAAATCACTAATGAATCATTGTTGTTCAATGACACCGATCTATTTATTACTTTTGATTTTATCATATTGTTACTCATATTATTGTTGGATATTATTCTATAATTTTGTTCTGCCATTGTCTTCATACATAATTTTTGAATCTCAATTTATAATAATATAATTATTATGCTATTACATAAACGTTTACAGAAAGTATATATGCTTAAAAATTTAAATCAACTATCATAATATTTCACTTGGAAAAGAAATAATAAATAATAATAATTAACAATAAAAATTATAACAATAATAATTTTATTGTTCGTTATAACTTTTTGATGGCACTCATGTTTACATGAATAGCCCTGACCTAACTGTGGGTTTTGAGAAAGAAAGCAAGAAAACCGTACGCTTTGTTGTAGGACGTTGCAGGAATGTTTGCCCGGCTGAACTATCTTGCAAGCTTCTACGACAGCATGCGCTGTCGTACGAGCTGTCCAAGTTCTGGATTCACATAGAACACAAGCATTTGTACGCTATTCTGTGATGGCTTGCGAGCACTTACGACATGTATGTGAACCAGGCTTAAAACACTGTTTTGGTTTATCATTTAACTTGACAACAGCTGACTACATCTGGTCATAGACAGAAAAATTACATCTTTCCATAAATGTCCAATAAGTCAAATCAAACCACACCATGTTAGACAGTTTATAAGAATTGATTTGAGAAAATCAGTATAGCCAGTGCAACTGGGGCAGTTGGAGCATAGAATATAACAAAATAGATGAAATCGCACCAAGAAATCTAGAAAATGTTGGATGTCTCTGAAGAACTATGATAGATTCAACCAGCGGCAAAGATAGTAATGAAATAAAAAAACTTTAAACTTGTTTCCTCCACTGTTTCTGGTAAGAGAGGTTTATGGAAAACACTCAATTAGCAAATTGATGATACATTCATCTCCTTCAGTGAGTGTTTATTTACTTTTCTCAATCAAAAATCTTTCATTATGTCTACTTCTTCCTCAAAATATCAAGCAATTTGGTATAATGTCCTGCCTTCTCACAATAACAAGTATTACTTTCATTGTCATTAAATTATTATTGTTCAAACTTATCAACAACAACCATCATGCACTTTTCAATTGTTTTTATGAAAACAACTATTGTCATCCTCAAAGATGAAAGATAGTGGCGATATATAATAGCAAGAAAAAAATTACTTATGAAGAATATCAAAAAATTAAAAAAATAATACTCTCTAATAATAGCTGTTTCAATCCTGAAATTTTCATTATTAAGATTGAAATCACAATAATTTAAAATAATAAACAAACAGCACATAATAATCATAATAACAATCATTAATGATAATGAGACTGATGTTAAAAATAATATAAGAATAATAATGTACAGGATTTTGCTCTGTGGTAGCTTAGCCTCCTCCCTTCACTCAGGCCGACTTTGCTAGCGATGTTGGCATGAGCCGTGACCAGTTGTCGTACTTAGTAGGGAGTCATTGCTGACTATTAGCTAAGTCGACTGATCATGCGTCCGCCTCACACTGCAGTGGTCGAACCGTTGCTTAGGTAAGGTTGAGTAGCTCGGTGTGTATTTATCTGTTACACTTGTTAGTGTATGTATAGCAAGCTATAAAGCATATGCTTCCAAGGTAAATGCGCAATGAAGTATTTTGTTAAACAAAGTGACTTCGGAGAGTAAGTGGAGTAACTCTGATTTATTATGGGTAAACTGAGCATTTTATATAAAACTGACAGGACAAAGATTAAGATAGAACAAAGGCAGGCTATGCCTGCTGCGTAGTGATTGGTTGATAAAACAGTATGGCCAGCCTTTAAGATAAATATTGATAGTCCTGCCCTTAAGGGGTGGTACTTGCATAGAACACATGTAGAAATAGAACATAGACATAGAACATAGACATAGAACATAGACATAGAACATAGACATATAACGACACAACAGAACTACGCAATGTGTAAGAGAAGGTAATTGCTAAATTAATTGTTAGTGTTCGTGTTGGGTGCGCTTGTGGCATCCTCCACACACGCCGCCCCATTGGCGACAATGCCAATAAAAATATGGCACGAGCGATTTAATTGTCCATGGCCAGCTCCTTCTTCTCCTTCCTCATCTTGAGTTTTACATCCTCTACCTTCTGTAGGGTCTTGTATGCTTCCCTTGTCAGCTGCTGTATTTCCGTCTCGTACTGATCTAACCTTCTTACTCTTTCTCTTCTCTTTTGGGCTCTCTCCTGCTTGCTGTCGACTTGTACGATCATTCGCCAGTGCCGTCCTTCTCTCTCCTTACTCACTCTCCTCTCTGGCGTCCGTCTCTCTGTAGGAGGGCTGTATGTCACCTTCCTCTTCTTCATCGGTGGGGATGTCTCTCTCTGATCTCCCAGTCGCTTCATGATTTGCGTCTGCATGGCTGCCTTTTCCGTCATCTTCTCATAGCTAGGTGTCGGTGTCCCGAACTCCTCTGGCTGCTTCCATTTCATGAATGTACAGAACTCTTGGTAGTAGTCCTTGTCTACTTCATACAGAGGCTTGGTGCTTCCTCCATGAGCGGCGGCTCCTTGATAGCTTCTGATATGTTTGTGAATTGCGTCCTTCGACTGGCTCTTCTTCCCGCAGTGGCAAAAGAAAAAGGTGAAGTGCTGTCGGACATGGTAAATGACTCTTTTTCTTGCATGTCGGAAATCGCATAGCTTGCACTTTCAGTCATCACTGTCTTCGTCCATTCTCTGTACTGCATCTTTTATAGCATGTAACGTCTTGCCGGTTACCCATATCTCTCGCATGCTTGTGCTGCTGGCTGGCTTTCTGACTAAGGTCTCGTCTGTAAGAGAAACCGTATTTATTCTTAGCAGTGGTGATGGCGGACAAAATTTTGTCGGAAATGCCTCTTTCTGAGGCACTCTGACAGTGAGTTTTCGCATTTCGTCGTCCAGTGCTGTAGTGAGTGACTGTATCGATACTGTCGGTAGCTTACCAGTGCTGGAGGTGATCATTTGGTTGCCCACAGCTACATCTTCAGCATTTCTTCCTCTAGTGCGGGCCATTTCTTCAAGTAGTTCGGCGAACTGTGCAAAAACTTGATGTGGTGCTGTCTCTGACGGTTGATGAGCAACTGATTCCTGGTGGGCGCTGTTTCGTATTATATTTTCTTCCTTGGCCCCTTTGGTTGCTTTTTTCGTTGTTCGCGCATTGCACGTGACTGAGTCTTGATGACGTGGGAGCGCGGTTCGAGTGCCTCTGGTTGACGTGTTAGTGCGAGTGTGTGCATAATTGGGGGTTGTCTCCTTAGGGCGCAAGGGGGAACAACTCCTTGTTTTTTGTCGAATTTCGTGCATTTCTCTTCTGCTCTTTCTTTTTACCTCTATCCAACCGTTTTGGTCCGAATTTCTTTCTGTTTTTTGTGGTCCTGGGCTGTCTCTCTCGGCTCTCTGTACTCTCTTCTTGCTTAGCTCTGTTTCTGTCTCTTCTGGGGGATTTTTGTGTGTTACTGTGTTGTAGCAGTGATAATCTGCTAAACGTTTTGGTTTATTTCTTTCCCTCTGGGGTCGTTCTACCGGGGAGGGTTGTCCTGGTCGAGCTACTAGAGCTGACCAGTCCTCTTCGTTGATGGTAGGTACACCTGTGGGTGGTGTAGCAGGTGGTACAGGTATTTCTGCTGTCTCCACCTCCTCTACTGGCCCCTCTGGCTCGTCTGTCTCTCTGTATGGACTTCTGGTGTCTCTGACCTCTTCTGCTGGGGGGTTGACTGGTGTACTAGGAGTGGGTAGTCATTCCTCTCTAGGTAGCGGAAACGGAAGTGGGGGTACCGGTAGCAAGAATGCTTGCTCTGGTCTCCCTGTCTCTTGGGTCTGTGGCACATCTACATCTCTGGGGTAAGTAGGCTCTTCTCTTGGTAGTATTGGTAGTGGCTGGACAGTTTCGTCTACTCCCCGTGGCTGAAGCGGTGCTTTCTTTGGCCGTCCTCACCGTGCGCCTTTCATGTTTGGGTGCATGGCAGGTTCTCTACAAGGTGGGGCCCTGCCCACTGGTTCCTCGCACGTCCGGTAGGATCGTAGTCTCTGTCCATTCTGTATGGACCACTGTCCGTTTCTGCCCACTTTATAGGTATGATTGTTGAATGCCTCCAAGACTTGGTAGGGGCCAACAAACCGAGGTTGCAGTTTCGGATTGCTCCCCTTTACTCTCCTCTTATTCTCTAGAACTACCAAGTCTCCCTCCTTGAAGACAGGTGGTTCGTCGCTTTCCTCTTGCCTGACCTCCTGTTGCCTCTCTCGTGGATATTGGTGCGCCATCTGTAGGTTGGCCTGGATCTATGCCGTGTACTCTGTCACGTTCTGTGGGTCCAGCGAGGGGGGGGGGGTCCCGGTTAGCTGATCCGGCAGACGCACCTCCCGTCCTAACATCAGCATGTTAGGCGTCTCTCCTGTGGCTGAGTGTGGGGTGCCCCGGCACGCGCGCATGATTTGGGGAAGGAGGCTGTCCCATTCGTCCTGTCCCTTAGTGATGATGAGGGCACGTAAGGAGTCTCCAAGCGTGCGGTTTTGCCGTTCAACCACTCCGTTCTCTTGAGGATGGTATGGGGTGGTCCTGGTTTTCTTGATTCCCCATAGGCTGCATAGTTCTTCTAGGAGTATTGATTCGAACTGGGCGCCTTGTTCGGAGTGAAGTTGTTACGGCAGGCCCCAGTATGCAAATACTCTCTCATCTAGTGCAGTGGCTACGGTGGGTGCAGTGGCGTCTGGCAGCGCAATGGCGTCCTGCCACCGGGTGAAATGGTCGGTGAGGACCAGCGCCCATCTGTTCTTTCTCTTTGTCAGCGGTAAGGGTCCCACCAAGTCCACAGCCAATTTTTGAAATGGCCGGCCAGCGTACATGCGCTGCCTGTAGGGGTTGTCTATCTTCCGTCCGCTCTTCGCCACCTGGCAGACCTCGCACTTGTTGATCAGTCGCCGGACTAGTGGGGAGATGCCAGGCCAGTACCAGTCCAGCAGGATGCGCTGTCTGGTCCGATGGATGCCTGCATGGGCTAGCCGGTGGGTGTCCCAAACAACCTGGGTCCGTCTGCTTGGGGGGCACAGGGTGCACTGCTTGGGTCGAGTTGGGTGTTGGAGTTGGATGACGAGCACTCCGTCGGGGCGGATGGTCATGGCTCCTCGCCTCTCGTATAAGACTCGCAACTCCATCTCTCCTTCTGCTAACTCTCTTTCCAATATGCTGCTTGGTCGCCTGACCTCTGCGTATATTCGGGCGATGGGTCCTGTCCCATCCCTTTGCTCTTGCACTAGGTCGCCGGTGGCTTGTGGGGGTTGTACAAAGGTGAGGTTCACCTGTTCTTTATGGGGTGGTGGTGGTCTCTCCTGGGTGAGTTTGGCGTGGGTTGGTCCGCCATCTCTCTGTTCTATTGCACTACACTGGCGGCAGTCCACACACTGTCCTCGGCGGCTGAGCCCGTTGGCGTTCCCATGTTGCACCCCTGCTTGATGCTCCAACTTGTACTTGAACTCTGCCAAGGTCTCTAGCCATCTGGCGATATGGTTTGAGGGTTCTCGCCTCCTGCAAAGCCAGCGTAGGACGCATGGTCGGTTCGTAGCTTGAACTCTCTGCCGTACAAGTAGGGTCTGAAATGCTTGACTGCCTTTATGACGGCCAGGAGTTCTTTCCTGGCCACGCAGTAATTCTTTTCAGCTGGAGCCAGCGTCTTGCTGAAGTATGCTATGACTCACTCTTTTCCTTCTTGGACTTGGGACAGCACGGCTCCTACTCCCACTGCGCTAGCGTCAGTGTCCAGGATGTAGGGCAGGCTGGGGTCTGGGTACCCTAGTACTGGGGCGTGTGTCAGTCCGTGCTTGAGGTGATCAAAGGCTGCTTGCTCTCTTGGGCCCCACTGCCAGGGGACGTCCCTTCCGGTGAGTACGGTGAGGGGTTTTGCTATGGTGGCGTAATCGGGCAGGTACTGCCGATAATACCCTGCAGTTCCTAGGAAGGCCTGGAGCTCTTTCATTCCTCTGGGAGTCTCCCACTGTCGGACGGCTGCTACCTTTTCTGGATCCGTTGCCACGCCTTCTGCACTCACTACGTGGCCCAGGTATCTTACTTCCTTCTGTAGGATCTCACACTTTGATGGCTTGACCTTCAAATCAGCTTGCTGGAGACGTCCCAGTACCTCGCCCAACCTTTGCAAGTGAGTTTCAAAGTCGGGGGCGATGACGATAACATCATCGAGGTACAGCAGGAGGGTGCGCCAGTGGAGGCCCTTCAAGACTTTTTCCATCAGCCGTTGGAAGGTAGCTGGAGCGCAAGTCGGCCGAAGGGAAGCACTTTCCACTTCCAGAGTCCGCTACGGGTGATAAAGGCTGATTTTCCTGCGCGTCTTGGTCCATGGGCACCTGCCAATAGCCGCTGGTGAGGTCCAGGGTAGAGAAGTACTTGCTCCTTGACAAGGCATCGAGGGACTCGTCGATGCGGGGGATTGGGTACGCATCCTGTCTAGTGAGGTCATTAAGTTTGCGGTAATCGACGCAAAATCTACATGAGGCATCCTTCTTCTTCACTAGGACCACGGGGGAACTCCATGCCCCGTCTGCCGGCTCTATGAGGTCCTTTTCCAGAAGATCTTTGACTTGGCGCTCCGCCTCTGCTTCCTTTTCAGGTCCCAGACGGTGGGGTGGGCATGGGATTGGCCCAGCTCCCTCTATGGTAGGCATGGAATGTTCGGCCAGATGCGTCCGTCCTATGTCACCGCTATGGCTACTGAATACTGCCTGGTACTGCAGTAGTAGGTCCTTCAACTGTCCTTCTTGTCGGTGTCTCTGCACCCTTTCCGGACTTGCGTGAACAGCTCCCGTAGGTGAGGGGGAATCTTTCTCTCTGTCGTCCCTCGTCTGACTGGCGTTGGCGGTTCATCCAGGGCTTGGATTCTTTCCACCTCTACTCCGGTGAATGTCCCTATCACCTCTCCGGCAGGTAACCTCAGAGTATCCTGCGTCGGTTTCAGGCATCGTACCATTACCCGTCCGTGGGAATCGGGTTGATTGACGCTGGTAGCTATGGGTATCCCGCCTGGAATACTCTCTATCACCTCCTGGGGGTATGTCTCTCGAGAAGCCAGGTGGCACTGGATGGTCATCTCGGCCTGGGGAGGTAGCTCCGTCTCCTGTCGGACCTGGACCTTTGATACCAGATTTCTTCCATGGCGGTCGGTGCACACCAGTTCCTTCCCTCCTATCACCAACACTGGTCGTTCGAATATTGGCTGACACTCCTGACTGGCCAGGAACGGCATGCCTAGTATCACGTCTTCATTGACTTGGCTGACCACAAAAGTTTCTCTGAACTTGACATGTCTAATTCTGCCTTGGAGTGCGAGTAGTCCATAGAAGGGGAGCCTTGTCCCGTCGGCCATAAGGCCGTGTGAGTCGTACTCTTGCAGGTTCTGTTGGATGTGGTCAGGTAGTTTGTCGAAGATGCGCTTGGCTAACAGGTTGGTGTTACATCCTGTGTCAATTAGGAACGTCACTGCCTCTCCTTCCACTCGTCCAGGTAAGTAATAGCTGGATCGATATGGGCGGGTAACATGGTTGAGTTGCAATGTGACTGGCTTTGGGCTGACTGTCCTGTTTCTCAGGGGGGTCGCGGTCTGCGTCTGCTTGTCTCTCATCCTGGGCCAAGTTCCTGCTGCTCGCGAGTCCCCGCCTCCTCTGTCTCTAGCAATGCTGAGTCGGCTAATTTCGCCAGACTGGCGAAGTGGTTGGACAGAGTGATCAGGGGACTGGTCAGGAGGTCCAGAGAGATGCTCGTCCGCGGTTTCCCTTCCTGTCTTCTGGGGTCAGCTGGCTCTTCCATCTTCTTGCTCGAGATCGCCCCTCTGCAGCCAGTAGGTTGCCCTACTGCTGCGGGCCGTACCCGTTTCCCCGGCGGCTGGGCCAGGGGGAGGTCCTACACTCTCTTCGGGTGTGCCCTGTTCGCTGGCAGCCCCAGCACTTCTTGGGTATCTCTATCTTTTTCTCAGCCTTGAGGTCAGCGATTTCCTTTCCCAGTCCTTCCACAGTGTGGAGGAGTTGAGTCAGGGGGTCCTGCACCTCTTGACAGCGGCTGTCCTTTCTGCGAGGGGGTTCCTCGTCTTCTTCAGGGTCAGCCTCCACGGTTCAGATATGCGGTCCTCCCATCGACTGGTGAGGAACCTGCAAAAACTCGTGTCCGGCTTGGATGGCCTCTTCCAAGCTCTGGGGACGTACTTCCAGCAGGTGCCATTGCAGGTACGTGTGACCCAGGGTGCTATGGAATGTCTGCATCGTCATTTCTTCTTGATTCTGTCGTGGGAGGTTGCCATAGGCTGCCTCAACGAGCCGTTCGACTGTGATGGCATGGTCCCTCAGGTTGACCTTTGGTGACTTACGGTAACTGAGCAACTTTGCTTGTGCTTCTGACCGGGTCATACCGAAGGTTGCCTGCAGGGTCCTGACCACGTCTTCTGTCGTCTCTCCTCTCCCACATTGCTCCGCTCTGCCAGTCAATGCTTGCCTTAGATGAATGACTGCCTCCTCAGGTTGCCAGTGGTTGGCCGCAGCCACCTCTCTGAACCTGTTTAGGAAGTAGTGGACATCTTCGTGGCCATCAAACTGTGGCGCCTTGAATCTGTCCCTATCGTTGGCTACTGTCATCCGGTTAAGGATGTTGTCAGTGTTCCCATCATCTGCATACTGGAAGGGTCTCGATCGATGCTGGTGGCTCTCTCCCCTGTGCCATCTTCTAGTCGTCCTTAGTGTGGGAGTGTCTTCTTCAGTGGATGCTTCAATCCCACTGCTGCCACCAATGTACAGGATTTTGCTCTGTGGTAGCTTAGCCTCTGCACCTGTACCTCCTCCCTTCACTCAGGCCGACTTTGCTAGCGATGTTGGCATGAGCCGTGACCAGTTGTTGTACTTAGTAGGGAGTCATTGCTGACTATTAGCTAAGTCGACTGATCATGCGTCTGCCTCACACTGCAGTGGTCGAACCGTTGCTTAGGCAAGGTTGAGTAGCTCGGTGTGTATTTATCTGTTACACTTGTTAGTATATGTATAGCAAGCTATAAAGCATATGCTTCCAAGGTAAGTGCGCAATTAAGTATTTTGTTAAACAACGTGACTTCGTAGAATAAGTAGAGTAACTCTGATTTATTAAGGGTAAACTGAGCATTTTATATAAAACTGACAGGACAAAGATTAAGATAGAACAAAGGCAGGCTACGCCTGCTGCGTAGTGATTGGTTGATAAAACAGTATGGCCAGCCTTTAAGATAAATATTGATAGTCCTGCCCTTAAGGGGTGGTACTTGCATAGAACACACGTAGACATAGAACATAGACATAGAACATAAACATAGAACATAGAACATAGACATAGAACGACACAACAGAACTACGCAATGTGTAAGAGAAAGTAATTGCTAAATTAATTTTTTGTGTCCGTGTTGGGTGCGCTCGTGGCATCCTCCACAATAATGATAATCACCATCTCTATTATCATTTATAAAAAAAATGATAATTAACTACAATAATAACAATCACCAATAATAATACTACCATGAAATTATTACTATATAAGGGATTTCTCTTAAACTATTATCACAATCACCATCATATAAATAATACGGCATAACATATTCAATTCATTGACACATCAACTAATATTAAGCTGACAGCTCGCTGTTATTGATTGATCATGATTATTTTAACATAAGTATAATTAATAATAATAATAGATATTGTTAGTAAAGTAATAATAATAATAATAATTAATTATTATTAATAATAATAAAAATTGAAGATATAAATAGATATTTATTTTTAATTAGATTATCATAATATTGTGAGGGACGCCAGCACTCGTCACTATCACTACTCACTGTCTAGACAATTACTCTCAATATTTACTCACTTATCCCATACCTTGTCTGCGTGCTATTGTCTTGTTAGATAATTATTTACTCAATATCTACTCAGTGTCTGTGTCCATGCATCGTTCTATTGTATTGGTGCCTAACTACGAGTTTCTATGCTGTTAGTTCTATGCACAAATTATTATTATTATTCTTTTACTCAGTGCTAATTGGTATTTAGCAAAGTGTGGCTAAATTATCTTTAATGTCTTTGTTCGATGCTAATTGGTGCTTAGCAAGGTGTGGCCTACCAATTTTTACACAAGGGTGTGACTAAGTAAACATACCCGCCTACTGTATTTATATATGGATGTTGTGCAAATATATGTTAGAGTTAGCCTGACTCTCAGAAGAATCTTATTCTCAAGAAGCAAGCACTGAGCACAGCTAGAAGCAGCATAACTACAAGCGCTGGTCAACTATTAGCAAGCACGAGGATGGGCGGAAAGTAAGATTGTTTCACTCTCTTACTGCGTATTCCCTCGACCCGAGGTGTACGATGCAAAGTACCTGTTGCCCTAGTAGCTCGACCCATATTGCAATCCGAACCACGGAGTTCGAACACAAACTAACACAAACAATAATTCAGCGTAGTTGTTGTCGATCTCGACCGAGTCGGAATAGACACATAACGATTACCGCACCATTATTGTCGATAGCCAAAAGTTCGCAACAAACTATAAACTAAACAGTAATTCCTACGGAGTTATTGGTGCAGCCACAGTTCGAAACAAACTTTAAACTAGACGATAATCACGGTACTGATTATTGTCGAACCTAGAGAGGCTCACACACAGCCAATAATTATTGACTAATTATTGCAACTGTCAGCACTTGCTCCACAGCAGATTCGGTCGTTCCCTTGCATGACCCAAGTCAGTACTAGCCTGTTAACAGTAATTATAGAATTATTGTGCGCTGCAATAACTAGAGTAGCAAGCATTCGGGAGGTGTACAGGTAGCTGCCACCCAGACAGTAAATTCCTGTACAGTATTGTCACTCCTGAAACAAAATCTTATTCATTCTCTCTACTTCACTGTGTTTTTTCCAACCTTTGGAGGGTGCCTGCACTGAATGGTGCTGCCCTTCTATGCATGCTTTGCCAACAAAATAGTGAGCCAAAATTATAAAATTGTTTTTATTGTTAACCAAAGTTGTAATCAAATTTAAGTTAGTCGTTGAGCGACTATGCACTCCCCCCTCAGTGACAAATGCTTCATAACAACCTGAATGTCGAATGTGTGTCAAGTTTTTAGTAGACCAAATTCTTTCCATAAAAAGTTATCAAAAAATGCTAGTAAACGCGCAACTCCAACAACGATAGAACACCGAGCAAAAGTATGGGGATTCCCAATATCGCAACGGGAAAAGCCGATGCCCCAACGACCGTTGGGGTTGTGTCTCCTTGTCAAATCTTTACCAGGACGCCGTTGGGAATTGTTGGGGTGCCACTACATCCCTGTGAATGGAACAGCCCGACCTTTTCTAGATAGAGAATCAACAGCCGTCAGAAAAAATTCTGTGTTGTCATTTTCTGTTTTCCGAGAACGCACGTTCATAAAATCTACTTGCATCTGCTCTCCTAGTCCAGCCACAATTGTATAACGACAATTATACTTGGTCGTGATTTTTTTGTGTAGTGTGTAGGCATTCTCTCCACTCAGCCATTTGTGAATTCTTTTTTTCTCCCTCTCGTGTTCTACGAGCTTTCAGCAAAGCTCTAGCTCCTCAAAGAGATGTATGTAACACAGTATTGTAATACAGCTCTCTTAACATGACAACGTCCATTTTCCAGTACCGGAAATGAACAAAGATTTCTTTTTACATTTCTTTCTTGTTAAACTAGATAATTTTTTCTCAAACTGTTCTAAGCGCTCCTTCTCACCCTCATTATTATCTTTATGAATAACTTTTTTATAAAGTGATATTGATGCCAATAAAGTATTACATACATATTTCTTGATTATCAGCAACAAACACATTTTCAAACACCGCTCAATCATTGGTACCAAACAAGTTCAATTTTATTGGAGCTACCTCACTAACATCTAAAACAGATGTGGATTTGTTTGGTAAAAATGTCACAGGCTTGTCAGCAATAATCGTACCACTAGCCAAAAAAAATTTAGGTTCTGTGTGTAGTTTCTTGATAGGACACCAGTTATCCATCTTTTGGTGGTTATTTTCAATTTTTCTGCCATTGCTCAAATACCTACGAACGTTTTCAACATTTTCATCTAATTTTTCTTACTTGTACAAATCAAAATCATGTGCTGTTTACAGCGGAGCATTTTGCTTTCTCTTCATGTCCCTAACCATTATATCTTCCATAGCGTTATGAAACATCGGAGGTGTGTTTTTCTTTTCCTCTGCCGCTTTTTCATTTCCAACTTTTCCCGTTAATTTACTGTAATTATTTTCAGGCGCTAAAAAGTAGCGTCTAGAGCATGTTGAAAGCTGAAAGCTAATGATTTTATTGGTTTTATTGACGATAAAACAGGTACAATAGGAGTTAATATAGCGTCCAAAAGATTACGTCTACCAGTCGGAGTCAAAGTTTTATGCTTATCATCAACTGCCCCTTTACTAGTTAGGTTTCGTAGTTCCTTGTTGTAGCGCTGCAACTCAATAAATTGTTCTACTTACCTAAAATAATGTTTTTAACAGTTTCTATCAATGATTGGAACAGATTTGAGTTGGCATTTTGACTGTAGCAATTTTTCCTCTCTTACTCAGATCATCCAGAGCTAAAGTAGCCAATCTATTCCTTATCATTCTTGTTGAGAGATTCATCTTAGTCCTCATCCTAATACAGCCTTCAGTATACCAGGAACTAATGTGCTGATAATAGGTCCTAGTAGGGAAGCTAGAAATCCTTTTTGCATAACGGCTTTTTTATGACCTATTGTTGATTTCTCAACCAGACGAGCACTTTGTTGCAACTGATTATACTTAGCAGTTGTCAATGGTACGGTTCGATTTATAATAGTTTTAGCGCATTCCATTAGAGTCATAATAAACTCCTTTTTGGCTTTGGCTACAACAGACTTTTGAATTGAAGCGGATGGGGTGTTAAGTGGTAACGAAATTGTCGCATTTCTTCTTAATTTTTTTGCAATTTTTAGTCATTAAACTACTAACATGTTACACTGTTGAATAACAAAATATGTATGAGGTGAACTGAATAGTAATTGTATTTATATGCTTTTGGGTACGTGTAATATCATAGGATCAGTTGATGTTAAGTTTCCCAACAGCCTGTGTTGACCGTTCGGTTGCTGAGTCGTGTCTATCCATAAAAAAGAGCATGGCTTCTTTGTCGCTTATTTAAATGACTCTTGTACATATTTTACTTTTGAGAGAAAGCATTGACAAGCCAAATAATTAATCGACGAAGCATCTCTAGGGTTTTTATATCAGGAGGCATGATCCAAGAGGCCCCTACCCTCCAACCTCAAGACCTATGGACGATAGGCTACAGAAAGCCCTAAAACTTACAAGGAGATGAGACAACTACTGTACGTACATGCTTAGAAACTCTACCCATTAACTTCTCCCATTGCCACTAGGCACTTATTCTATTTAGCCTTGTGTCCCATTAAAAATATTGG
Source organism: Cryptosula pallasiana (assembly GCA_945261195.1). Taxonomy (NCBI): domain Eukaryota; kingdom Metazoa; phylum Bryozoa; class Gymnolaemata; order Cheilostomatida; family Cryptosulidae; genus Cryptosula; species Cryptosula pallasiana. Next base: position 43,119,276 of record OX183132.1, on the reverse strand, counting down.
CTATTCAAGGAAGTTGTTCGATTTCCTTTTAAAAACAGATGTTAAACAATAAAATTGACACTTATGTTCAAATGATGACTATGTTTTGTATACAGAGCATTAGCATCAGTTTTACCAGAAACCTTATCGATCAGGTCATGAATTATCAACCATCTGTTTTGTTTATCTCTGGGAAAACTTTTCATATCTATCAAAGGGTTTTTGATAAGCTCCATAACAGTGATGAATATCTACCGGTGGGGTATAAGCTATAGTCTGACTAGTTTCAATCATTCATAAAGTTGCTTGCATCTTCCCTGAACCAGTTGGTCTTGCAATCATTGCTGTAAAATGAGAAAACATCCTCGCATCAAAACTTTCAAGTTTCCCATTTATGATAAAGGAAACGTTGATCATTCAACAATAGTTTCATTTATGATTCGACTGGGAGACCTCACTTTTTGCGTTTTCTCGATAGCACTTTCGTACATACTAAACTCAGTACCACTTCAAAAGTAGAAAACCCTATGAAGAATACCAAAATTATTGTTTCAGATCCCGTAAAATACCTACAATATCACTCGTAGTACCATCAATAGTATCATTTTCATTCATTGGTCTCATCTCAACATCTTTCTTTGTCGATATCTTAGCTTTCAATAGCAAGGCAATAATACAACGTGCTTCCTTTTTATACAATACTCCTAGCCCCAAATCTAAAGTCAAAATTCCCCAAAACATTCAAAACACCTGGTGCACACAAAAAAGTACCTCAGCCCCAATAAACAGGACCAGGAGAACCTTCATCACAAATACCATAACATGCAAACCAATGTCTAAATAAATATTTCGCACTATTAATTCCAGACATTCTAAATAGCTGATGCACACAAAAAGGTACCTCACAGGTTCCCATAGTAACTGGTGTTTACTGCCATTACACTTGGAACCAGGAGAACCTTCTCCTTAAAATCCATGACAGAGATCTGCTCCCTTAATATTACTCAATAATTTAGACATGCGCGTAAATGGAAATGGGTGTGGACATGGTCATGAACGTAGACATGTATAAGTACGTAAATGGACATGGATACGAGTATAAATGGACATGGACATGCTTACGGAGAAGTACATGGACATGGACATCTGAATGTTCTCAAATGGAAATGTACACATATGCCACTGCAAGTGATTAAGCACTCATCAGACTGGTTGAGCAACAATCGTAACACACTCATTAGATGATTGAAAAGCGAGCGATTCCTTGTTTGATCTGCAGCGGTGTCACCGTTTTTATCATCCATTTCAAAGCCAGAGTTTTTTCCAAAGCAATTTGTCAAGTCTAAAAAGCTGCATAATCTTGTTCCTGTTCAAATCAGTACTTCTTTTGCTTAAACATTCTGAGCTATAACTTTTGCTTTTGTGCCCCTGCAATGGTAGGATTTGGAGCTGAGAGCAACAGTTTTGTCCCCAGTAAAATCCTTTTTGAACAACCTTTTTTTTCTTTTATCATAATTTGGTACCTCAATACAAGAGCTTTGCGCTTTCTATTTTGTAGCTGAGGTGCCTATCTCAGAAAGGATGGGAAACAGGTTTTATCCCCGATTTGGTAAACTTACTTGTTGATTAATAATCGCTGCCAGTATTTTTGTGAAAAAGTAATGTTGGAAATGAAGAGCATATTCTTTTGATAACGATATTTTCTTTGCTGCGCTCATCTCAGTACTAGAGTACCAGTTATAGGTTAGATAACCTAACTGAGTGCTCGTCTCATACATCTTGCAGCAAGGCAGATTATTCTGTTAATACTCTATCTCATCAATTGAAAAAAAGTTCAGCAGAATTACAAAGAGTTCAAAACACATATTTTTAAACATTTATAATCAAATTAATTGCTAAAATATAAAATAAATAATAGAATTGTGAAAAGTCTATTACTTCAGGTATTTCCATCTGGTTTTTAAGATTGTTTAACTATGTTGTTTGACGCTACAAAACCAATTTGATAAATATGATGGATTTATGTTGTTATAACAATCTTGAGTTTTTTTTCTGTTTAACTGAAAAAATAGACGTTGGATTTATGTAGAGGCATGCTAGTGACATTATCATCAGCAAAACTTAATGGTGGCTTGGAGAAAATTATTATCATGTAATGCCTTCTTTGAGATGAGTCAGTATCAATGAGAAGGGTAATAATATCTCATTTTAGTTGGACAAGGAAGTCCAACAGAAATAATGATGTCACTGGATATTGCAATTCCAATAGCATTAGGAAGGGCTTTAAAGAGAAAAATAAGGTCTACAGAGCTTAAAACTAGCTATGGATCCAAAAGACCCCTTGAATGAATTTGTGCATATGGATAACCAGCTTAAAGGTAATTTGAATGCCATTGAAGAACTCATAGAGCAGTTGCTCGAAATTGAACAAGTAAGAGCTATGATAATACGTAAAGAGCCGCAGAAGATAATTGAACAAGTAGAGAATGAAGAGGAAGTCATCAGTAACGTATTGACTTCTTTTAAAGACTGCCGCATGGTTCCAATGCGTTTGATAGATTTTGCTCTACAAGATTTATTAACTGTCAAAAGTCTAAAAGTTGAACAACTAGAATTGGAAAAAAAACTACTTCATGTCGATATAGCTATTGCATATATAAGGAATTGGTGAGTATGCTACCACATTAAAAAATTAACGCTAGATGAAAAAAATTGATTTTTTTTGCCTAAAGTTTATGACATAAATATATGATAAAACCGTTAGAAATGCTAGAAATGACTTAAGTGCAACAATTTTTAAAAAAAATGTGGACTGGATTTGTAACTTCTGCAAGCCCGCTATTACTGTCTGGGAAACTTCCAATTTAAGGTCCAGCGCACCACCAAACACTGTCGAAACTCTAGAAAAAAAACTTTTTGTACCGAGAGTTGCAATCTTTTTTTCACAATGATGAAGTATGAACTCCAGAATTTGTGAAAATAGTTATTTTACTTACTCATGTATGTTAAAACGAACAGGTTGCTACAGTATTTCCTGCTAGCAATAGGTAGAGCTGTAGCAAACAACTGCCCAAAAAAAAAACTCAATAACAGGGAAGAAAAATGAAAAATGAAAACCTACCTAGTGGATTTTGTGGGGGCTTTTTGAATGCACATAAAGCAGCTGTCAGTAGCCAAACTGGTAGTTGCTGATGGCCTCTTGCCACCAATTATATTTTGCAAGAAACAACCCTGTCCACGGAACTTACGGTGAAAGAGAACACTTTACTTCACCACAAGTAAAGAGCCCTCGGCTCAGGCGCACTACTGAATGCTTCAAAGTGAGATGCATTTATTCTACCCAAGAATAATGATGAAGTATATCACTAGCAAGGCAAACAGCACAGGTATAAACCTAGTACAGTACGGCAACTTATGGCCAGAGCTCTGCTTTTTATAGACAAAACACAGGAAATGAAATGGCTCGTGAGTGACCAAACATAACACAAGTAGAACACATTTGCATCAATAGTAGTAGTAATGTAGGAGCAGATCTCTGTCATAGAGTCCCAGGACAAAGTTCTCTTGGTTCCAGGTGTCTTTGAAGCAGGCACCAGTTACCATGAGAACCTGTGAGGTACCTTTTTGTGTGCACAAGGTGTTTAGAACGTTTGGTATTTATTGTATGGCATGCTGATTTGTTAGCGGAAGTTTTCCTGGTTCCTACTAGCACCTTTTTGTGTGCACCAGGTGTTTTGAATGCTTGCTGTGATTTGTTATGTTGATGGGTTTGTATGATGATTTAGATTGGGGGGTTTGAGTATTGCATAAAAATGATGCATTGTATGATTGTATAACTTTATTATATAAGAAAAATTATAGATAGTCATGGAATACTTCTATCAAATTTTCGAAAGTATGTACAGAAGAAGACAGTTCTTTATCTATTTGCACATATTTTTACACATGAAGTCGAATTTTGTACCAAGATTTTTTAGTCCAATTCAATTGGTACAAGTTTTGAAAAAGTTCTTTATCCCAAACGCTTTTTTTAGTTTTTGTTAAATAATTGTTGATATTTACGGCTTTTACGAGTTTTAGAATAGTTGCAAGTTTGTTTTTGGACACAATATGGACAATATCTAGAGCATCGTGTGGTTGAGAGATACTCTGCTCATACTGAATTGGTGAAAGTTCTCCGTACAGAGCTCCCATTTTTAGCATGTGTTGTGTCATGCAAAATGTTATGGCTTGGTATTAAACTTGGTACACTGCTTTCTGCTGAACAATCGCATTATCTCTTATGTATTTGTGATATATTTCTGGAATGAAATCTGTTACGTACATGTATAGCGTTTTTGATGACATATTTATCTAAAATACAAACATATGTATTAGTAAAAGGTAATAAATATTGAAGTAAAATAACAAAAGTTTTCCATTTTTCAATGAAGGCTAAACAATATTTCGATTAATTCTTACCTGATCACTGAGAATCCAGCTGATAGCTGTGTAATGAATACTGTAGTGGATGTTACTTCTTTAGAAGCTATTGCTTTGGAAGCTGTTGGTGGAGAGAATGATTTCTGTGTAGAAAGAAAAGCTCTTTACATCATATAAAGATCCTTGTTCGAAAAAACTTTTTCTGCGTGAAAACGTATATATTATAAATCATTTTCGCGCAAAGAACGTTGTTTTTGTTTGCGCAAAATATCTTGTTTTTTTCGTGCAAAGAATTTTGGTTTCTTTCCGAAAAAAAATTTGATTTGTTTCATTGACGCGAAAAAGTTTTTTATATTATATAAAACGTTTTATTTGCGTGAAAAGTTGTGTACATTATAAAGAGTTTTTGTGCAGAGAATGTGTTTTTTCAGGAAAAAATGTAATTTTTTTTTCAGACGAACAATTGTTGCTTTATTAGTGCAAAAAAATTGATTTTTTGCGCAAAAAAACCTCTTTACGTTATATATACCGATTTTTCGCGCAAAGAAAAAAAGAATTTTTTTGTGCGCGAAACCCTTTTATGTTACATAAGATTTTTTTCAGTAACGGACAAACTTAACAAAACTCTTATATGTTATAAAAGGCTTTTATGGCAAGACTTTCCATTGGTTTCAGCTCTTGTTAATCAGTGCAACTTTAGCTATTTAAAAACCATTGCTTTTACACAGAAAGCATCCACTTCAACAACAGTGACTGAAGGAACAGCATTTATTAGTAGTAATATATGAGCAGATCTCCCTACCAAGTGTTTTTTTGTGGGGTCAAAATCTGGGGTTATGCAATGGGTTACGGCGTTGGATGGATTTGCAGAGTTTATATTGTATTTTATTTGAGGGGCATTTGAGTGGCACTTGAGTGGCATTTAAGTGGCATTTGAGTTTTGATTATTTTTTTACTTAATTTGAACTTATATGGCGTATAGATTTTGAATGTATGGCATTTAAGTTATGATAATTTTTTTACATAATTGTATACATAATTATAACTCATAGGGTATCTAGATTTTGAATGTATGGCATTTAAGTTTTGATAGTTTTTTGTAATTCCAACTCATATGATATTTTGAGTTGAGAGAGAAAGGAGAGATGAAAAGAGGAGAGAGAGGAGATATATCTACATTGAATAAATAGAGTGATTAAAAATGAAACAATATGTGAATATATACATTTATTGTGTAATAAGCAGGGAAATTCTCATATAATATAGCTAGAGCCAGTAAATATTAAATAATACAAAACATTACAGCTTGTAATGACAATCAATGCATAAGCTTTTACTTAAAAAATATCTTGAAAACCTTCAAACATGATCCCAAATGGAAAAAAATGGATGAAGTTAGATATTCATCTATTTGTATACATCTAAAAAAAGAGGTATTTGGTAAATATTCTTTCATTTCATTCAATTTTCATTAATTTTTTTGCAAAAAGAAATCATCCTCTAAATGGTTAAATTTCATCCAATTGTACAAATTTACAAAAAACCAGACTATTTGGTAAAATATTCTTTCATTTCATTAAATTTTCTCTCTAAATGGTTAAATTTTATCTGTTTGTATATCTTTACAAAAAACAGGGTATTTGGTAAAATATTCTTTTATTCTATTGAATTTTCATTAATTTTTTCAATAATTGCTTAAATATACATTATTCATTATTTTCTTATTGTTAGGTAAGTAACCTATCATACAAAGTTAGTTTCTTGAGTGAGGGTTTTATCCCACATTTTCCTTTTGAATTTTTTCAAAAATTTACCATTTTTCAAAACAATCATTTATATATACAATTTCCATTATTTTTTTAAACAGAACAATCTCTATCGGAGAGGTTGGAGATATTGGGGTAGAAAACTTAGACATGATGATGAGAAGGCTATGGATTTACCCATTCAATAACAAACCATTTTCGATGGCAATTTCAATTCTGAAAACTAAATCAATGTAATTTGTTTTTCAAAATGCAATCATCAGAAAACTTCTGTCATGATGAAAAGGAGGTTATGGATTTACCCATTCAAGAACAAACCATTTTAGATGGCAACTTCAATTCTAAAAACGAATTAGAACTGAAGTATGTGGTATTACGTAATCATTTTTTTTAAAGAAAAAAAACATCAAAATCGACAAATCACTCCTCTAGATAGTTAAAATTTACATTATTTGAGAATTAATCGCAATAAAAACATTAGGCCTACTTGATAATAAAGAATTTGAGTGCTAAAGTTGACTAATTGATTCAATGATATTATATGGATCTTTTGAAAATAAACATTTCAATGAAAACACCATATTTAGTCTTTGACACACTTGAAACCATTTTACAGTAAATTTCACCAACAATATTTTAGAAAGGTTTACTATAAATTTACAAGAAAAATGCGGTATTTGGTAAAATATCCTTTTATTCCATTCAATTTTCATTAATTTTTTTGAGCGAGGGTTTTATCCTACAGCATCCTTTTAATTTTTTATGTTTTAAAACAGGGTTTTATTACAAAGTTTTTGTTTTTGTTTTTTTCAACTTTTTTAAAAAAATAATCATTAAAATATATAGCTTTCGATATTTTTAAAAAAAAAATATATATATATATAGAGATTTTCACTTTATATTTACGAAAAATTTGGTATTTGGGAAAATATTCTTTTATTGCATTCAATTTTCATTAATTTTTTGAGTGAGGATTTTATCCTACACCTTCCTTTTAAATTTTTTATGTTTCAAAACAGGGTTTTATTACATAACTTTTTTAACTTTTTTGTACTTTTAAATTTTTAAAACAAAATCCTTTAAAATATGTAGATTTTGATATTTTTTTAAAAACTGTCAAAAATCGCCAAATTACTCCTCTTTTTTTAACTTCTTAAAAAATAATCATTGAAATATATAGTTTTCAATATTTTTTTAAAAAAACATACATATAGAGGTTTTCACTTCATATTTACGAAATTTTGGTATTCGGGAAAATATTCTTTTATTCTATTCAATTTTCATTAATTTTTTGAGTGAGGATTTTATCCTACACATTCCTTTTAAATTTTTAATGTTTCAAAACAGGGTTTTATTACATACCTTTTTTTAATTTTTTTATACTTTCAACTTTTTTAAAAAACTATCCTTAAAATATAGAATTTTTGATATTTTTTCAAAAACCGTCAACAATCACCAAATTACTCCTCTAGATGAATAAAAGTAGTAGTATATGAGCAGATCTCCCTACCAAATGTTTTTTTGTGGATTAGATCTTGGAGTTGAGGCAATGGGTTACGGCGTTGGATGGATTCGCCGAGTTTATATTGTGTTTTATTTGAGGGGCATTTGAGTGGCATTTGAGTGGCATTTAAGTGGCATTTAAGTTTTGATTATTTTCTTACTTGATTTGAACTTATATGGCATATAGATTTTGAATGTATGGCATTCAAGTTTTGATAATTTTTTATATAACTCGAACTTAATTTGAGCTTATATGACATCTAAATTTTGAATGTATGGCATTTAAGTTTCGATAATTTTTTCAATAGCTATATATATATATATATATATATATATTTATGTACATTGAATAGAAATTAAATATTGCATGATTGTATATATTAAAGTTTATATTCTTGAAAAAGCCATAACATAACTTCAAACGAAGTGATAGATGAATATAAACATTCATCTGTTTGAATATAACGTAAAATATTAGGCTTAAGCTCAAGCATTAATTCTTCAGTCCATTGGGCTTTAACTAATCTTTGTGTGAGGTCTTGATCCCATACCTTTCTCTTAATTTTTTTTTAAAATATGGTTAATATTCACAATTTTAGACATTTTCAAAACTGTCTCAAAATTGTTTTGAATTGTTAGTTTTAATAATGTTTCCTGATTGTCAGCATTCTGGTGTAATGTATGTGGTTGGTACTGTATGGGTAGCTCTCCGTATAAAGATGCTAAAGTTAGCAAATGCTGCGTTATACAGAATAACGCAGCTTGCAATGTTAATGGATATTTCGCATTTCCCTGCACGGCTACATTTTCTTTGATATACTTGTGATAAATCTCTGGGAAGAAGTCTGTTATTGTATATGGCTTTGAACTCATAATGAACTAAAATAAAAAAAGTTATGTGTTGGTATAGGGTGATTAAACAGTGTTGTAAAATAATTACATTTTAGCTTTGATTAAAATAGTTTTTCTATTAATTCTTACCTTATCACCAAGAAAATCAGCTGTAGTAGTTGATGCTCCTGAGGTTATTGTAGTAGTTGATGCTTCTGAGGTTATTGCTGAAGAGAATGATTTTTATGTAGAGAGAGCTGTTCTTATATACTATAAGACACTCCTACTCATTTAACTTATAACCATTAAAAACACTCACGCGAAAACTCTATCAGAATAGTGTTATTCGCGTGAAATATTCCTGTTTCATTCGCGTGAAAATAAATTTTTTATTCCCGCGAAAGCAACGGTTTCCGTTCGCGTGAAAATAAAGTATTTATTCCCGCGGGAGCATTGGTTTGTATTCGCGTGAAAATAAAATTTTTATTCCCGCGAATGCAACTGTTTTTATTCGCGTGAAAATAAATTATTTATTCCCGCGAAAGCATTGGTTTGTATTCGGGTGAAAATAAAATGTTTATTTCCGCGAAAGCAACGGTTTCCATTCGCCTGAAAATAAATTATTTACTCCCGCGAAAGCAACGGTTTCAATTCGTGTGAAAATAAATTATTTATTCCCGCGAAAGCATTGGTTTGTATTCGGGTGAAAATAAAATGTTTATTCCCGTGAAAGCAACGGTTTCCATTCACGTGAAAATAAATTAGTTATTCCCGCAAAAGCAACGGTTTCTATTCATGTGAAAATAAATTTTTTATTCCCGCGAAAGCATTGGTTTGTATTCGGGTGAAAATAAAATGTTTATTCCCGCGAAAGCAACTGTTTCCATTCGCGTGAAAATAAAAGGTTTATTCCCGCGAAAGCAACGGTTTCCATTCATGTGAAAATAAATTATTTATTCCCGCGAAAACGTTGGTTTGTATTCGGGTGAAAATAAAATGTTTATTTCCGCGAAAGCAACTGTCTCCATTCGTGTCAAAATAAATTATTTACTCCCGCGAAAGCAACGGTTTCAATTCGTGTGAAAATAAATTATTTATTCTCGCGAAAACATTGGTTTGTATTCGCGTGAAAATAACATTGTTATTCCCGCAAAAGCAACAGTTTCCATTCGCGTGAAAATAAATTATTTATTCCCGCGAAAGCATTGAGTTGTATTCGCGTGAAAAAATGTTGATTCATAGGATTGAATCAGTGCAACTTTACCTATTTAAGAGCCACTGTTTTCACACAGAAAGCGTCCAGTTCTACAACAGCTAGCGGAGAAGCAACATCTACTAAACCTTCTATTGCAACTACTAGGAGCTCACCTTCTTTATAAAGGTAAGAGTAAAAATATTTATTTTCGGTTAGCTAACACAACTAGCTGAAGGCTTATGATCTTTATGATCTTTTAAAATTAATTACGAAAAATTAAACAAAATGTTTTTGTTTTTTTAGAATGAATACTCAAGACGGAGGAAGTCAACCGATGAATGAAGAAGCAGGACCCCAGCAAACCCTTTCCCCATCACCTTCTTCTATCTTTGTTATGCCAGAAAGTCAATTGGTGGTTGATGAAGCAGAATCCCAACAAGATTTTACTTCATTCACATCTCCTACTAACAAGCTACCTTCAAAAAGAACATCAATGAGGAAACGATCTTTCATTGATTTGACATAAGATGATAATGAAATTGGCTCGAAGTGCAAAAAACTACTTTTGACGGATGTTGGAGACAAAACGCTTTTTCGTCACACCAGAATACCCTTTCAAGATGCTGGAAGTAATGAACTAACCACTCTCACCTACAAGAGCGCCGGGTTAATAAACTCTCTCTCTCCAGATAGTCTAGAAAAACTTGAAGAATCCATGGAAATCTGCGAACTACCAGTACCAACAGGTATGGAGGTGTTGTCTGTTGAATTTCGTGATGAATCAAAGTGCGTCATCATTTACAACTACCGAAAGGATAAAAAGAGAACTCGGGTGAAGAGTGATGTTTCAACCGAAATAGGACTGCTTGTTAATAAAGCTAAGCAAACACGTCCAATTGTTTTAATTTATATGGGAGAAGGAAAAACAGGAGATGCGATTTTTCGTACCGCTGAACCTCAAGGATGTAATCGAAAGATCAACGATCCATTCAACTCATTGTATGGCAAGATTTTGAGACAAATACAGGCTTATTTCAGTGTTGCTCACCTCCACGATTTTCCGACAGGAAGTGTTATAGCTTATGAGAATCCTGGAATGCTAAGAAAATGTGATACTCGTTGGAACAAGACTGCTGATATTATAGTGGCTAATTACAGATGTATGGTGAAAGGAGAGCTATTGATTGGAGATCTTAGCATCCCTGCTCAAAAAGCTTCATCTGTGGTGGCGGAAAAAAGTGGTGTAATCGTATTCAAAGGACTAAAACAAAAAACGAACAACATGATTTCCTACGACGTCATTCTACTCTCGGCTCTTCAAGCTTTCATTCAAGCCTCAGAACTGTTTGATACTTTGCTGCAACACACCTGTCTCTCCTACTTTGATGAAAATGAAAAAGAGAATTGTCCAGAACAGCACATCGGAGTCTTAATCGATAACACAAAGGACGTGACTCGTCTTCTATGATGGTAAGTTTCATATCTATTTAAAGAAAGATCCGAAGTATTTTTGTAAAACTAATTCATATAACTATGTATGATAGAGTCATTAGTTACTATGTTTTTTAGATATAACTAAAGAGCGCTCCTGAGGAAGAAAATGAGAAGATCTTATTTACTTCTTGCTTGAAACATTACAAAATAATAGTTTTTATAGGTTCTGTAGTGTTTCGCACAAATAATGAGATAAGTTGTATTTTATTCATTTTATTTGTTATATCAAATAAAAACCAATTATAATAATTTATTTTAACAATTTACTTAGTAAATTAGTTCCTTGTATATGCACACCATCTATTCCTTCTACTGTATTATCTTGTATGAACTCGAAGTTAGGATAAGTCTGTATGATAAATCTCCGTATTGAGTGATCTCTCATCTCACTATCTCCTATGTCTCATAAACTTCTAACAATTTCATCCATACTCCACCCTCTACTTCTCAGTAAACAAAAGTATACACAATAATCGCCACATACAGTTGATAAAAAATTTTGTAGTTGTGTTTCATTACTTTGTATTGTTTCATATCCTCCATGAATACTGACTATTTCATTTACATCTGGATAAAATGAAACAGAACGCCCAAATGAGTCAAAAAAATCCACCTCTGAATCATTGGCGTACACATCCAACCAATGCTCTCCAGGTTGGTGAGAATAATGGGTGTTGAATACGAAACATCCTGTTGGAAAATTGCAAATTTGCTTCCAGAATTGTTCTCTAGCTCCAACATGAATCCCTACGCTTTGACATAAAACGTCTGAAGATAAGATCAAACGAATTTGCATGGTATTCATCTCTAACTTTCTGTTTAAAGCACTGCGTCTCCCCCGATAGTTAATTGAATAATGCTATCCATCTCCAACACACCGTCTTTTACAAAGTATGCTGCCAAGGATAATCCATCAGTCGTGTTAGTGCTAAAACGAATTTCCACACTTGTTGTGACATTTTTCATAGAGTGAAATCCTTCTTTAAGAAAATCACCAGTCAAATCAAATCCATAAAGTGTAGTACCATCAAGGTATTGTTCTTTCGTAATACCGAGACTATCACCTTCAAGCAAAGTTCCGGTAGCGTGTAGAAACTGATGATATTCTCTTCCAAAAATCCCTCTAGCATAATTTGGCTCAAATCTTCTTCCAATTGGACAATCACCAACTCTCAATACAACACTATCAACATTACCGTGTTTCATTCTATATGGATTCAAGGCGAAACGTCCGTTCATTGCCTTGTGATCAACTAAACCTAAATAGATCTGTTTAGGTTTTTGTTTGTTTTCTTCCAAAGTGATGTCAATCTGCGCAACCCCAGCATGAATTCCATATAGTTTTATCCGTTTTCGATCAACTGGATAAATGTAGTTGTGACCTTCCAACGCCAAACTGAGTTGGGAGTTTTGTATTGTAGGATTCACCTTAACTTTACAAAGATGAAGTTCAAATTTATCAATTCTAATCTTTGCTCCTCCTGCAGGCACCTCATTCGCAGCAAACAAAGCTAGTTTGCCGGAGGCACGCTCAAACTCCAGCTGCATACTAGGACCTGGAATTATTAGTTTTTTCTGCTGAAATAATGCGAGATGAGGTTTTCCAGTTAATTCTATTGTCTTTCCACCTATGATTAGAGCTCTCCTCTTTTTCTTATCTGCGGTTTTGTGATCAGCAGCGTCTTTGCTAGTTGAATCATCATCCTTCCATCTTACCTTGGTATTTCTTTCTTTCTGCACTGTTTTCGAGTAGTTGTGAAAAGTAGGAGCGTAAACCGTAGTTGTTAGCGTATTCAACAGTGGTTCCTTCTATCGACATTTTCAGCTCGCTGAATAATGTATGCATTGAATCCCCCATCCACACAACTGCATCATCATCATTACCTGTAATATCGCTTCCATCATCTTGAACAACTGTGGCTTCAACTTGCAAAAACGAGTTGTAGAGATCTGTGTAATGTTCAGTGCTCCCTGACAAGGTTAACTCAATACTACCATAAGGATCTAACCTATCAGATCTCATAGTAGTAATATATGAGCAGATCTCCCTACCAAGTGTTTTTTGTGGATTAGTTCTTGGGGGTTATGCAATGAGTTACGACGTTGGGTGAATTCGCCGAGTTTATATTGTATTTCATTTGAGTGGCATTTGAGTGGCATTTAAGTGGCATTTGAGTTTTGATTATTTTTTTTACTTAATTTGAACTTATAGATTTTGAATGTATGGCATTCAAGTTTTGATAATTTTTTACATAATTATATACATAACTTTAACTCATAGAACATCTAGATTTTGAATGTATGGCATTTAAGTTTTGATAATTTTTTGTAATTCGACTCATATGATATTTTGAGAGAGGAGAGAGAGGAGATATATCTACATTGAATAAATACAGTGATTAAAAATGAAACAAAAAAATGAATATATACATTTATTGTGTAATAAGTAGGGAAAATTTCATATAATATAACTAGAGTCAGTAAATATTAAGTAATACCAAACACTACAACTTGTAATGACAATCAATGCATAAGCTTTTACTAAAACTATCTTGAAAACCTATAAAACATGATCCCAACTGGAAAAAATGGATAAAGTTAGATATTCATCTATTTGGTTACATCTACAAAAAAGAGGTATTTTGGTGAAATATTTTTTCATTTTATTCCATTTTCATTAATTTTTTACAAAAACAAATCATCCTATAAATGGTTAAATTTCATCTAATTGTACAAATTTACAAAAAAACAAGGTATTTGGTAAAACATTTTTTCATTTCATTAAATCTTCATTATTTTTTTTGTAAAAAAGAAATCATCCTTTAAATGGTTAAGCTTTATCTGTTTGTATATCTTTACAAAAAAACAGGCTATTTGGTAAAATATTTCCTTTATTCTATTCAATTTTCATTAATTTTTTCAATAATTGCTTAAATATAAATTATTCATTATTTTCTTATTATTAGGTAAGCAACCTATCATACAAAATTAGTTTCTTGAGTGAGGGTTTTATCCTGCATTTTCCTTTTGAATTTTTTTCAAAAATTTACCATTTTTTTCAAAAACAATCATTTATATATACAATTTCCATTATTTTTTTAAACAGAACAATCTCTATCTCTGAGAGGTTGGAGATATTGGGGTAGAAAACTTAGACATGATGATGAGAAGGCTATGGATTTTCCCATTCAAGAACAAACCATTTTCGATGGCAATTTCAATTCTGAAAACTAAATCAATGTAATTTGTTTTTCAAAATGCAATCATCAGAAAGCTTCTGTCATGATGAGGAGGAGGCCATGGATTTACCCATTCAAGAACAAACCATTTTCGATGGCGACTTCAATTCTAAAAACGAATTAGAACTGAAGTATGTGGTATTACGTAATAATTTTTTTAAAAGAAAAAAAATTGTTTTTCAAAATGCAATCACCAGAAAACTTCTGTCATGATGATGAGGAGGTTATGGATTTACTCATTCAAGAACAAACCATTTTTGATAGCAACTTTAATTCTAAAAACTAAATCAATGTAACTTTTTTATTCTTTGTCTCCCATGAAATTGTTCAAAACGAATTAGAACTGAAGTATGTGGTATTACATGATAATTTTTTAAAAGAAAAAAACACATCAAAATCGACAAATTACTCCTCTAGATAGTTCAAGTTTACAATATTTGAGAATTAATCACAATAGAAACATTAAGCCTACTTGATAAAAAAGAATTTGACTGTTAAATTTAACTAATTGATTCAACGTTATTATATGGATCTTTTGAAAATAAAAATTTCAATGAAAACATCATATTTAGTCTTTGACACACTTGAAACCATTTTCCAGTAAATTTCACCAACAATATTTTAGAAATGTTTACTATATATTTACAAGAAAAATGCGTTATTTTGGTAAAATATTCTTTTATTCCATTCAATTTTCAAGATATTTACAAGAAAAATGCAGTATTTGGTAAAACATTCTTTAATTCCATTCAATTTTCATTAATTTTTTGAGCGAAGGTTTTATCCTACAGCATCCTTTTTAATTTTTTATGTTTTAAAACAGGGTTTTATTACAAAGTTTTTTGTTTTTCAACTTTTTAAAAAAAATAATCATTATAATATATAGTTTTCGATATTTTTTTAAAACAATAAATATATATAGAGATTTTCACTTTATATTCTTTTATTCCATTCAATTTTCAATAATTTTTTGAGTGAGGATTTTATCCTACACCTTCCTTTTAAATTTTTTTATTTTTTAAAAAATAATCATTGAAATATATAGTTTTCGATATTATTTTAAAAACAATATATGTATATAGAGATTTTAACTTTATATTTACAAAACTTTGGTATTTGGGAAAATATTCTTTTATTTCATTCAGTTTTTCAATAATTTTTTGAGTGAGAATTTTATCCTACACAATCCTTTTAAATTTTTTATGTTTCAAAACAGAGCTTTATTACATTTTTTTTGAATTTTTTACAAAATAATCATTGAAATATATAGTTTTCGATATTTTTTAATTTTTTTATACTTTTAACTTTTTTAAAAAACTGTCAAAAAATCACCAAACTGCCTCTCTAGATGAATAAAATTTACAAGTAAAAAATAATCATTGAAATATATAGTTTTCGATATTTTTTTAATTTTTTTGTACTTCTAACTTTTTTAAAAAACTGTCAAAAAATCACCAAATTACCTCTCTAGATGAATAAAATTTACAAGTAAATAATTGTAATAGAAAATACCATATCTAGTTTTTACATTCATAAAACTGTTTTATAGTAAATTTTCTGTAATACAAACTACTATAGCTTACGATATCAATGGTTACAAAGCGCTTTTCTTGAACAATATCTTCCTTGATATTCTTCTGGTATATTATTAGACCCAGGGAGGAACTCTTGTATTCCGTATTCTCTTTGATCCAATAATTGACTAAAATACAAAAGTTATTCATTATATAAATAAATTTTACCGAATTCAAATTTTACTCTTAGCTACATTAGATAGTTTACATTATATATAACAGGAAAATAACTCACTGAGTTACATCATTCAGCTCCTTATTTCTTAGGGAAAGTTCTTTACTCTGTTTTCTTTTTACGATATAATGGACTAAAATAAAAAATGATGTATTAGTATAGTATGATTAAAATTAATGTAAAATAAATATAAACTTTTGTTATTTTTTCAACTTCTATGTAAAAGAAATACACTGATTACACACGAAAAAGTCCTTTTTTTCATTTGGATTCGGAATGTATAAATATGAATATATATATATATAATTTTAAAAATGTTTTCCAACAAACACTCATGATTAAGCCATTTATGTGATAAAACGTTTTTAAACTTTTATGTAAAAAAATACACTGATTACACAAAAAAGTCCTTTTTTTAATCCGAAATATATATAATTTAAAAATGTTTTACAAAAAATGTATATGAATTGATCATTTATGTGAAAAACTAAACATTTTTGTAAAATTATTATAACCTTTTGTTATTTTTTAAACTTTTATGTAAAAAAACTACACTGATTGCACAAAAAAGTCCTTTTTTTAATCCGAAATAGATATAATTTAAAAATGTTTTACAAAAAATGTTTATGAATTGATCATTTATGTGAAAAACTAAACATTTTTGTAAAATAATTATAACCTTTTGTTGTTTTTTAAACTTTTATGTAAAAAAATACACTGATTACACAAAAAAGTCCTTTTTTTTAATCCGAAATATATATAATTTAAAAATGTTTTACAAAAAAAGGTTATGAGTTGATCATTTATGTGAAAAATTGAACATTTTTGTAAAATAATTATCACCTTTTGTTATTTTTCCAACTTTTATGTAAAAAAATACACTGATGACACAACAAAATCCTTTTTTAATTCGAAATATATATATAACTTAAAAATGTTTTACAAAAATGTTCACAAATTTATCATTTTAAGGGGTTTTTCATTGTAAGAATACACAAAATTTTCACAAATCAACTTTTTAAAATTATGGTAAAAATTAAAAAAACTTACCTATAGTGATATGAATCCCTTGAGTTATAGATTAGCTTCTCGAGAGTTTGTTCTCCACAGCCTTCTTTTTCAGCATCATCGAAGTGGTTGAGAAAATCCTCAGATTTTGGATTATCAGCCAGTTCCGAGGCTTAGACGAAGGCTTGATGAGCTGCGAGTACACTGATGTTGTAGAAAATTGAATTGTCTGCGTTTCGACTCAGACCCTGGAACAAAATCACTCCAAATCTCTCCGATGTCACAGCAGAAGCTATTTGATGAGGAATGCGCAAATCTCCGATCAGTAATTCTTCATCTACAACACTTCTGTATTGAACTAGAAGAGCCTCTTCATTTCCATTCCATCGCCTGTCAGGCTTTGTTATAACTTCAGGGTTTTGGAAACATATGACACTATCTGTTGGGAAATCCTGAAGATTAGCTACCTCGGAATAATCAGCGATTTGTCGCATACTTTTTTCTGGTAATACATCAAACACATTCTTACACCTCAAAGTAGTTCCTGTTTCTGTAGCGGCACGAAAAATTGCTTTTCCAGTCTTTTCAACACCCATGTAGATCAAAACCAGTGGTCTTATTTGCGAAGCTTCATTGACAAGTAATCCTGCTGCTAATGGAATAGTGCTCTTCACTCTAACTACCTTTCCATCCTTTTGATAGTTGTATATGATGGTGCAGTTCGTTTCATCATGGAGCTCAACGGTTAACACCTGCATAACTGTAGGTATTGGTATATCGTCAACTTTGACTATGTTTTCAATGTTTCTTCTGGAAACTGGAGATAGATTACTTAACAGAGAGGCGCTTTTGATGATGAGAGTTGCCAGAGTATTCAGACTGGCGCTTTGAAAGGGAATCATAGTGCGTTGAAGAAGTACATTGTCATCAATCACCTTCTTATCTTGTGAAGGTTTTGGTTCTTTATTCTTCAGTTGTTTTGTATTGACTTGTGTCGACATTCTAAAAGATAAAGTAAAAATCCATGTTATGATTTCTTTTTCAAACCAATTTGAAGACATATATACATATATATATATATATTTACTCAATATCATACCGCTGTTAGTATCTAAATCGATAAAAATTAAATTTATACTCAATCAAGTTGACTTACCTCCAAACAGAAAAGTCCTTCTAGCAGTTGTAGTAGATGATGTTGTAGTAGATCTTGCTCCTTCAGTTGCTAATGTCGAAGTGACTGCTTTCTGTGTAAAAACAGTGCTTCTTATATAGCTGAAATTATGCCATTTATCATAAGGTTAAATTAATGAAACATTGTTTTTACGGAAGAACACCAATGCTTTCGCGGGAATAAATAATTTATTTTCACGCGAATACAAACCAATGCTTTCGCGGGAATAAACATTTTATTTTCACGCGAATGGAAGCTGTTGCTTTCGCGGGAATGAATACTTTATTTTCACGCGAATACAAACCAATGATTTCGCGGGAATAAACATTTAATTTTCACGCGAATGGAAACTGTTGCTTTTGCGGGAATGAATACTTTATTTTCACGCGAATACAAACCAATGCTTTCGCGGGAATAAACATTTAATTTTCACGCGAATGGAAACTGTTGCTTTCGCGGGAATGAATACTTTATTTTCACGCGAATACAAACCAATGCTTTCGCGGGAATAAACCTTTTATTTTCACACGAATGGAAACTGTTGCTTTCGCGGGAATGAATACTTTATTTTCACGCGAATACAAACCAATGCTTTCGCGGGAATAAACATTTAATTTTCACGCGAATGGAAACTGTTGCTTTCGCGGGAATGAATACTTTATTTTCACGCGAAAACAAACCAATGCTTTCGCGGGAATACACATTTTATTTTCACGCGAATGGAAACTGTTGCTTTCGCGGGAATGAATACTTTATTTTCACGCGAATACAAACCAATGCTTTCGCGGGAATAAACATTTTATTTTCACGCGAATGGAAACTGTTGCTTTCGCGGGAATGAATACTTTATTTTCACGCGAATACAAACCAATGCTTTCGCGGGAATAAACATTTAATTTTCACGCGAATGGAAACTGTTGCTTTCGCGGGAATGAATACTTTATTTTCACGCGAATACAAACCAATGCTTTCGCGGGAATAAAAATTTTATTTTCACGCGAATGGAAACTGTTGCTTTCGCGGGAATGAATACTTTATTTTCACGCGAATACAAACCAATGCTTTCGCGGGAATAAACATTTAATTTTCACGCGAATGGAAACTGTTGCTTTCGTGGGAATGAACACTTTATTTTCACACGAATACAAACCAATGCTTTTGCGGGAATAAACATTTAATTTTCACGCGAATGGAAACTGTTGCTTTCGCGGGAATGAATAATTTATTTTCACGCGAATACAAACCAATGCTTTCGCGGGAATAAACATTTTATTTTCACGCGAATTGAAACTGTTGCTTTCGCGGGAATGAATACTTTATTTTCACGCGAATACAAACCAATGCTTTCGCGGAAATAAACATTTAATTTTCACGCGAATGGAAACTGTTGCTTTCGCGGGAATAAACATTTTTTTTTCAGGCGACTAAAAACCAATGCTTTCGCGGGAATAAATAATTTATTTTCACGCGAATGGAACCCGTTGCTTTCGCGGGAATAAACAATTTATTTTCACGCGAATACAAACCAATGCTTTCGCGGGAATAAAAGATTTATTTTCACACATTCACCTATATAAGAGACAACGGTTTCAGACAGAAAGCATCCAGTTCAACAACAGTGAGCAAAGGAGCAACATCTATCTACTACATCTTCCATTGCAACTACTAAGAGTTCTCTCTTCATAAAGGTAAAACTTAAATTCAAATATTTCCGCTAGCTAACACAACTATCTGAAGGCTTTATGACATATCTATCTTTAAATTGGTTATAAAGAATTGAACCAATTTTTTCTGTTTTTTCAGAATGAATATTCAAGTCGTAGAAAGTCAACCATTGTATCTAAAGTCGGAATCTCAGCCTGATGAAAAGGTAAGAATTAATAAAAAATACTATTTAACACCTGTTGAACACCTTTAATTATTTTAGTTATCTAATTATCGCTTGTATTTTAGAACAATGCAACAACAAATCCAATCTACTTAAAGGACTTCCTTCCAGAAATGTATCATAACTATGTGATAAATAATGATGTTGTTGAAGAAAAAGCTGTAGATTGTTTGACATTTCAAGTTATAATATTCTGTATAACTCAACACATGATGAGTATGGGGATGTGTTGTAAGAAACGTGATATATCTACAGAACGTTTTGATGACATTATAAAAAACGGTTTCGAAATCGTTTTGTCAATGGTGGAAGTCGTTAATATTAATAATTTTTTAAAAGAAATTGAAAGAAGTGCTTGGAATCAAATAGTTTTCAAAAAATTATACAACATGACGTGGAACAAAAAAACTTTTTATAAATTCAGAAAGCATATTTATAATTATGTCCAAATAGATAAAGCTCTATCCTCTTCTGTAGGTATTTTAGAACTAATGTTAGAAGCGTTTCATACATATTTATGAAAAATCTTTGGTTGTTTTTTATTATTTTACAATATTTTGTTCAAACTATTATATTTTATTTCTTACCAATTGAGATGTTAAAAGCGGTATGATATTAAGTAAATACATATATATATATATATATATATATATATATATATATATATATATATATATATATATATATATATATATATATATATATATATATATATATATATATATATATATATATATATATATATATATATATATATATATATATATATATATATATTTGAATGCATCCTTTGTTGTCTGTCTCCACATCCCAATAGTTTAATAAGCACATTCTCAATCTACCATAACTCTATGATATTAACTGCTTTTGGCATAAATACATATATATATATTATATAAGACACTCTAAGTAATAAATACACTCTTAGCCACTCATGCAAATATTACCTTTTTATTTTTAGAATGTTATGGATGCTCTTTCTGAAGAGCTCCTTAGCACAGATCCATATCCAACAGAAAATAAAATGAAAAACGGCAAAACAAATCCTAAGAGAAAGAAAACTGCTCCAAAAAAGCGAATAGTAAGGAAACGAAAACAAATAGTGAGAAAACAAACTACTTCCGTTGATAAGCAAACAATGGAGAGTGCAGCTATAACTCATTTAACAGTTGAATGTCTCAACGAAAGGAGAGCTAGGGAATTAGAAAAGTCTAAAGGTTCTCAAGTGATTGACTCACCAAAAGTTCCGATTTGCAAAACATTTGAAGATCTTCCTATCCCAAGCATTATGCGAGTGACTGGTGTGATACATCCATCAAGTAAGGAGAAGTGTAGATATTTTCAAGTACACTACCATGATCCTTCAGATATAAATGAACTCGAACCCAAAATACTCCTCTGTCCAGTTGAAATAGCTAAAAACTTCAACTGTGATAATTACCCCCCTCCGTTTAACGTTGTATATTTGGGTAGAAAGGGAAAACCAAAAAATAAAAGCGTTCTTTGGTATGATGTCAGACGTGTTACCAGACATCCTCTAAGCAAAAAGAAAGCTGAAGAGGAATCACTATATTTTAGTACATTGACTAAAGGTCAGCTCAAACGCTTCTTGAACATCAACACCCTCAATAGTTTTCAACCCGGCGCTATTTTTCCTTACCAAGATGTTGTTGATAGATTCGTTCCTCATCGATTTAAAGGAGGCAGTCGAATTTAATTTGTATCCGTTATAGCATTGAACAATGTGGAGAAACGCTGTTGAAGACGCTTGCCATACCAGACAAATATGCTTCAGAAGCTAACAAATATACTCCAGGTGTGATGATCTACAGAGGAAAAACAACCCACGGAAAATTTAAGACAGAATACGATCTTTCATTTTGCTCTCCATACTGTCTCAGTCGAATGTATTGGAAACAATATTGTGATCAAGCAAAGCACAACAAAACAATATTAGAAATTGATGATGATGATGATGATGATGAACTTGAAGATTTTGTACGTGGAGACTTTGATGATTTTGAGACAGGATATGTTGCTGAAAAAAAATGATGAGTGTTTTAGCGATGGATAGTCTCTAATTCAAAAAACAAGTTGGACAATGTGACTTGGTGAGCTATTTCCCTTTTCTATATAATGTAAACTATCCAATGTAACTAAAGCTATAATTCAATTTCATGTAATTATTTTAAATTTTTGTTTAATCATTCTATACTAATACATAACTTTTTATTTTAGTTCATTACGAATTCAAAAGCACATAAAACAGAAGTCTCCCTTCTTAAGATATAACATCACTACATCAAAGACATCATTGTAAAAAAAGACTATGTATTAATTGTTATTACTTAGTATTTACTGACTCTAGCTATATTATATGGAGAGATTTTCCCTTCTTATTACACAATAAATGTATATATTCACATATTGTTTCATTTTTAATCACTGTATTTATTCAATGTAGATATATCTCCTCTCTCTCAAGATATCATATGAGTCGGAATTACAGAAAATTATCAAACCTTCAATGCCTTACATTCAAAATCTAGATACCCTATGAGTTATAATTATGTATACAGTTATGTAATAATTATCATAACCTAAATGCCATACATTCAAAATTTAGATGCCATATAAGTTCAAATTAAGTAAAAAAATTATCAAAACTCAAATGCCACTTAAATGCCACTCAAATGCCACTCAAGTACCCCTCAAATGAAATACAATATAAACTCGGCGAATCCATCCAACGCCGTAACCCATTGCATCACCCCAGATTATGACCCCACAAAAAACACTTGGTAGGGAGATCTGCTCATATATTACTACTTCTGATGACAACATATTCCGATCTTTCTACCGATATGTTTGATGGTTCCGTAGCAAATACATCCAACGTTGGATTTATGTTGTAGGAAGAACCTTCCGACTTATTACCTGTTGTTCCATTTAGGCTAGCCATCTTTTGCGAGTGATGATTGCTTAAGGTGTTACTGTTTAATGAATATAGATATCAAGCTCTGCTGTCTTTATAGCGGATTCTGCTACTATTAAAATATGCCACGTTCACCAACACCTCTCCTCTTCTTTCCACCTTTTGTTTTTCTCCTTTTCATACTATCTAGACAGACTGCATTGAGCACATCTCCCCCCAGATCATTCAACTCTGCCAACCCCATCTTCTTTGCTGATGCTGCAAAATTTTGTCCATCGATGACATCACGCGCTACATTTTCACCTACAGACAGTGCTCTTTTCCCCAAACTAATTGCTCCTCTTTTCAGCATTGGTGCTGCGGATTTAAGTATACTTGAAAAAGGACTACCAAGTCCATTTCCTCTCATATTAGGCATCACCCACCGTCCACTATACACTCCAATTCCATTTCTAGCTTGCATCTTGTAGTACTCATCAAAAAAATCTTTTGAGTCCTCAGGGGTGTATCGTACCACACTCATTATAATAGTTTCTCTCTAAAGTGAACCGTCAACACAACCTTTCCACCATCAAATGGTATTCGTTGGCCGTCGTCACTCGTTATAAGTACTTGAATCAGATCGCTATTTAGTGATGAAGCGTCAACATAGTGAGGATTTTTAAATTCTTGATACACAACACTATTCTTCTTTCCTTGAACCGGAACTACTCTCAGTAAAGGTACATTCGTATCTCCTACCATTCTATTATCAACAATGTTGGAATAAACACACAGAGATGTTAAACCAGAATTTATATCAAGGGGTGAGATATTATTGCATCTACCATGAGGGTATATAGTTTTTGGTTCAAATCCAAAAATATATGCTATATCTTTGGAAAAACTTATGGCAGTATCAGGATCGCTGTTAGTTAGTAAAGTGGTGTTGGTGATCTTGTTGTGGGAGATGGCAAATTTTTTGTCTAAATCCATTTCACTCATTCTCTTTCGTATAATCTCCTCCAACTCCTCCATACTATCATATCTGTCATTACCGATTAAGATGAAGGACTTTTCGCTTTTACCTGAGACATTAGTCTTTTCTAGATATATTTTCCCTTCGGTAACATTCTTCCAATTATTAGAATAAGACATATCTAGCAGACCTACCTCCCATTTACCACCATTGATAACCAAATATTTATACAGTCTCACTGTAAATTCGGAATCGTTATTATCAGGAAACTCTTCACCACTAGAGTTTGAGGGTAAAGTTATCAGCATCGACATTTTCTCAACGTATGATGATTATATCGAGCGTTCTTTCCTTATAAACTATTCATCTACCCACTCGTTGAACTTTTCTCCGTATCCTAACCACTTAACCAGAATCTGTCTTTTACCTCTTCTCATTCTTCTTCCCAATATCTTTTCAATTCTGAAAATCGTGGGTTTTTTTACTTTTTGCAACTCTTTTTCGTAAAAGGTGCCATCGATCATCTCCTCAGCCAAACCTTTCACCCTATATACAACAGGTTTTTCATCAATAAGTACATCAGTGATTATAAAAATCTCAATCGTCCAATTCGGAGTGTATCCTCTTTCAAACGCTCCTCTTGCCTTACTTATTCTCACATAATCCCCAATTTTTAGTTTTGCTTCTTGAGCTAAACTATGTTCACCTCCTTCATACACACGATTCCATACAAGTTCCTGATTTTGAAAATTCACATCATTCGGTCTCATACCTATAGCACCATGAATTGTGTTGTTGTATGCATTAACCATTTCTGGTAAAACATCAATGTATCTGTCATCATCTTTATATGTCAAATATCTATATATCTTCTCTTTTAAAGTTCAGTTAAAACGCTCCACCATCGACGCCTTTATCGTCTCATTTTCGGTTGTAAAGCGCTTGATTTTTTTTTGCGCCAGGAGAGTCTTTACATTGACATTGTCAAACTCTTTACCTTTATCGGATTGTAAAGCTTTATAGTTTTCCCCTTCTAGTATTCTTCTCAATCCTCTGGCTACAACCTGCCCTGATTTGGAGATGAGCGGCACAGCCCATCCTTTTCTAGATAAAGAATCAACAGCAGTCAGTAAAAATGCTTTATTATTATTTTCTTCTTTTCGAGATCGAACATCCATCAAATCTACCTGTAACTGTTCCCCTATTCCAGCTACAATTGTAGGACGGCGTTTAAACTTAGTTACAACTCTTTTATGTAACGTGTAGGCATCCTCACCACTCAACCATTCACGGATTCTTTTTTCCCCCTCTCGCTTTCTACGAGCTTTCAGTAAAGCTCTAGCTCCTCGTAGAGATGTATGTAATGCAGGATTGTAATACAACTCTTTTAGCGTGTCGATGTCCATGAATTAGTACCTGGAACGACCAACTTTTTCTTCTGACTCTAACGTGTTTGATGTGGGGATTTTCTGACAGTTGTGATTCATTCATCAGTCAGCAAGCTTTTAAATCTACTGTAATTGGTATTTCCTGATTGTATTTTACCTCCTTAGGTTAGAACGTCTCGTAGTAAAGTTTTGGAAGTCTTAGGATTCAACCAATGTTCTCCAATTTTCAGTCTGTTCTTGTCTGAGTCGAATCTACCAATTTTACTCAGATTATTCAACATTCTGACAGCAATCGTTTGATCACTCTTTTTTGTTGTTAACTCAGTTGCTTTTTTTTCAAACTCTTTTAAGTCTTCGCTTTCACTATCGTGCTGATCTTCTCCATCAATAAGAAATGTATTTCCAAGTAGGGTTGAGTCTTCAGTATCAAACAACCTCCCTTTTATTAATTCCATCCCGATGTCATCATCATCGTCATCGTCGTCGTCGTCGTTGTAGTCGTCGTCGTCGTCGTCTTCGTCTTCGTCTTCGTCGTCGTCGTCGTCGTCGTCGTCGTCGTCGTCGTCGTCGTCGTCGTCGTCGTCGTCGTCGTCGTCGTCGTCGTCGTCGTCGTCGTCGTCGTCGTCATCGTCATCGTCATCACCATCATCATCCATTTTCACTGATTCCAACTCAATGTCTTTATCAACATTTGGT
Organism: Cryptosula pallasiana; assembly: GCA_945261195.1. Classification (NCBI taxonomy): domain Eukaryota; kingdom Metazoa; phylum Bryozoa; class Gymnolaemata; order Cheilostomatida; family Cryptosulidae; genus Cryptosula; species Cryptosula pallasiana. Next base: position 43,093,051 of record OX183132.1, on the reverse strand, counting down.
GAAAGGGCATTAGGTTTATCATCAATAACTGTGCTATTGGCTAAAGGAGAAGTAGACTCTATCTTCTTTTTCTTAATGGGACTCCAACTATCCTTTTGTGTCTGATTTTGGTTATTTTTAATCTTTTTGACATCAGACAAATACCTACGTCGGTTTTCAACATTTTCATCTAACTTTTCGTGTGAGGATAAGTCAGAATCATAAGCCGTTTCCAGTAGATCATTTCGCTTTCTCTTCATATTTCTCACTGTTATAGCTTCCATAGGATTATAATACAATGGAGGTATGGTCTTCTCTTCCTTTACCACTGTTTTATTCCCCTTTTTTTCCGTTAATCTATAGTATTCATCTTCAGTGAGTATAAAAATACGTCTGGAGAATGTTAAAGGCTGACGATTCATTTTTTTATTGATGACAAAACAGATACAATAGGGTTTATAATAGCATCCAAAAGATTCCCTGTACCAGTCTGAATCAAAATTTTACGCTTATCATCAACTGTCCCTCTATCACTAAGTTTATGTAGTTCCTTCTTGTAACGCTGCAACTCAATAAACTGCTCAGAATCAAGAGGAACATTACCTAATATAACATTTTTCACACTTTCTATCAATGATTGAAACAAATCTGAGTTAGCCTTTTCGACTATAGCAATTTTTCCTTTCTTACTCAGTTCATCCAGAGCTAAAATCGCCATTTTATTTCGCATCATTCGTGTAGAGACTTTCATCTTTATCTTTTCCCTCCTCCTAGCACACTTTTAAATAACCCAGGAACTATATTGCTGATGATAGGTCCTAGTAGAGCGCCTAAAAATCCTCCTTTTTGCAATACAGCTTTCTTATCATCTAACGTTGATCTTCTTACTAAAGCGCTAATATCCTTCGCGTTCCGCTGCAACTGATTGTACTGAGATGTTGTCAATGGTATCGTTCCATTTATAATAGCTTTAGCGCATTCCATTAGAGTCATAATAAACTCCTTTTTGGCTTTGGCTATACAGACTTTTGAATAGCAAAGGTTGCATTGTTGAGTGATAACAACACAGCAGCATTTCTTGGTAATTTTTTCTCCAAGGCCTTAGTTATTTTAAATCTTTCGTGTTGCGTCGTTGAATAACAAAATATGATTGAGGTGAAATGAATAGTAATTGTATTTATATCCTTTTACTTGGGTACATATAATATCATAGGAAGATCTGATGTAAAATTTCCCAATAGTCTATGTTGATCATTCGTTTGTTGAGTCGTATCTATTCGTAAATAAGAGTATGGTTTTTTTGTTGCATCTTCAAAAGCCTCTTGTACATATTTTACTTTTGATGGAAAACATTGTCGAGCCAAATGGGAAATAGAAGAAGCATCTCTAGGGTTTTTTAAAAAGGAAAAAATAATGACTATTCAAGGAAATTGTACGATTTCCTTTTAAAAACAGATTCTGAACAATAAAAAACACACTTATGTTCAAATGATGACTATGTTTTGTGTACAAAGCATTGGCATCGGCTTTACCAGAAACTTCATCCATGAGATCACCAATTATCAGCCATCGATTTCGACCATCTCTGGGAAAACTCACTGTTATATCTATCATGCCTTCATGAAAAATCACTCCTGTTACATCATCAAAGGCTTTTTGGTAGGCTCCATAACCGTAGTGAATTTCTGTTGGTGGGGGGTGCGCTATAGTTTGACTAGCTTCAATCATTCGAAAAATCGCTTGTCTTTCCCGATCCAGTTGGTCCTGCAATCATTGCTGTAAAAGGAAATCGCATCGTTGTGTCATAATTTTCAGGTTTCCCATTCATCATAAAAAGATGTTCATCAACCAACAGTAGTTTCATTTATGATTCCAACAGGAGAGTTTCTCGCTTTTTGTATTTTTTCCATAGCTTCTTCGTACATTCTAAACTCCGTAACACCTCCAAAAGTGGAAAATCCTACGACAAATACCAAAATCATCATAATTATCAACGGTTTACGCTTCATACTCGGTAAAACATCTATCATATCACGTGTAGTACCATCAACAGTATCAACTTCATTCATTGGTCTCATCTCAACATCATCCTCTGTCGACATCTTAACTTCCAATAACAATACAATCATATCACGTTCCATTTTTATACAACACAAAAAAATATCAAAAAAATCAAATGTCAAACATTCAAAATTTATACGCCATATAAGTTCAAATTAAGTAAGAAAATAATCACAACTCAAATGCCACTTAAATGCCACTCAATTGCCACTCAAACGCCTCTCAAATAAAATACAATATAAACTCGGCGAATTCATTCAACGTCGTAACCCATTGCATAAACTCCGAAGTCAAATCCACAAAAAAACACTTGGTAGGGAGATCTGCTCATATATTACTACTAATAAAATTTACAGGAAAATAATTGTAATAGAAAATACCATATCTAGTTTTTACATTCATAAAACTGTTTTATAGTAAATTTTGTGTAATACAAACTACTATAGCTGACGATATCGATGATTACAACGCATTTTTCTTGAACAGTATCTTCTTTTTGTTCTGCATATATATTATTAGTCTCAGGGAGAAATTCCTGTATTCCGTATTCTTTTAGATCCAATAATGAACTAAAATACAAAAGTTATTCATTATATAAATAAATTTTACCGAATTTGAATTTTACTCTTAGCTACATTAGATAGTTTACATTATATATAACAGGAAAATAACTCACTGAGTTACATCATTCAGCTCATTACTTTTTTAGGGGGCAAGTCCTTTTATTCCGTTTTCTTTTTACGATAAAAAGGACTAAAATAAAAAGTGATGTATTAGTATAGCATGAATTAAAATTAATGTAAAATATTTACAAACTTTTGTTATTTTTTCAGCTTCTATGTAAAAAAATACACCGATTATACACGAAAAAGTCCTTTTTTTCATCTGGATCCGGAATATATATAAATATATATATACAATCTAAAAATGTTTTACAACAAACGCCTATGAATTGTCCATTTATGTGATAAAACATGTTATCTACGTGAGAAAATAAGCATTTTTGAAAAATAATTATACCCTTTTGTTATTTTTTCAACTTCTATTTAAAAAAAAATACACTGATTACACAAAAAAAGCCCTTTTTTAGTCCGAAATGTATATAAGTCAAAAATGTTTTACAAAAAATGTTCATGAGTTGATCATTTGCGTGAGAAATTAAACATTTTTGTTATTTTTTCAACTTTTAGGTAAAAAACTACACTGAGTACACAAAAAGCCTTTTTTTTTAATCCGAAATATATATAATTTAAAAATGTTTTACAAAAAATGTTTATGAATTTATCATTTATGTGAAAACTTAAGCATTTTTTGTAAAATAATTATAATCTTTTGTTATTTTTTCAAGTTTTATGTAAAAAAAATACACTGATGACACAAAAAACTCCTTTTTAATCTGAAATATATATATATAATTTAAAAATGTTTTACAAAAATGTTTTACAAAAAATTTTCACAAATTGATCATTTACGTGATAAATCGTTTTACTGTTGTTATTTACATGAAAAAAAGAAATTAAGTGGTTTTTCATTGTAAGAATACACAAAATTTTCACAAATAATCTTTTTTAAATTTTGGTAAAAATTAATAAAACTTGACTATAGTGATATGAATCCCTTGAGTTATAGATTAGCTTCTCGAGAGTTTGTTCTCCACAGTCTTCTTTTTCAGCATCATCAAAGTGGTTGAGAAAATCCTCAGATTTTGGATTATCAGTCAGTTCCGAGGCTTGGACGAAGGCTTGATGAGCCGCGAGTACACTGATGTTGTAGAAAATTGAATTGTCCACGTTTCGACTCAGTCCCTTGAACAGAATAACTCCACATCTTTCCGATGTCACAGCAGAAGCTATTTGATGAGGAATGCGCATATCTCCGATCAGTAATTCTTCATCTACAACACTTCTATATTGAACTAGAAGAGCCTCTTCATCCCCATTCCATCGCCTGTCAGATTTTGTTATCACTTCAGGGTTTTGGAAATATATGACACTATCTGCTGGAAAATCCTGAAGACGAGCTACCTCGAAATAAGCATTGATTTGTCTCATACTTTTTTCTGGTTATACATCAAACGCACTCTTGCACCTCAGAGTAGATCCTGTTTCTGTAGCGGCACAAAAAATTGCTTTTCCATTCTTTTCAACACCCATGTAGATCAAAACCAATGGTCTTATTTGCGAAGCTTCATTAACAAGTAATCCTGCTGCTAATGGAATAGTGCTCTTCACTCTAACTATCTTTCCATTCTTTTTATAGTTGTAGATGATGGTGCAGTTCGTTTCATCATGGAACTCGACGGTTAACACTTGCATAACTGTAAGTATTGGTAAATCTCCAACTTCAACTATGTTTTCAATGTTTCTTCTGGAAGCTGGAGATAGAGTACTTAACAGAGAGGCGCTTTTGATGATGAGAGTTGCCAGAGTATTCAGACTGGCGCTTTGAAAGAGAATCGTAGTGCGTTGAAGAAGTACATTGTCATCAATCACCTTCCTGTCTTGTGAAGGTTTTGGTTCTTTATTCTTCAGTTGTTTTGTATTGACTTGTGTCGACATTCTAAAAGATAAAGTTAAAATCCTTGTTATAATTTTTTGATTTCTTTTTCAAAGCAATTTGAAGATATATATATATATATATACATATATATGTATATTTACTCAATATCATACTGCTGTTAGTATTTAAATCGATAAAAAATTAAATTTATACTCAATAGTACATCAAGTTGACTTATCTCAATACAGAAAATCCTTCTAGCAATTGTAGTAGATGATGTTGTAGTAGATCTTGCTCCTTCAGTTGCTAATGTTGAAGTGGTTGCCTTCTGTGTGAAAACAGTGCTTCTTATATAGCTGAAATCATCCCATTTATCATAACGTTAAATTAATGAAACATTGTTGTTACAGAAGAAAACCAATGCTTTCGCGGGAGTAAATAAATTATTTTCATTCGAATACAAAGCAATGCTTTCGGGGGAATAAATAATTTGTTTTCACGCGAATGGAAACCATTGCTTTTGCGGGAATAAATAATTTATTTTCACGCGACTACAAACCAATGCTTTTGCGGGAATAAATAATTTATTTTCACGCAAATACAAGCCAATGCTTTCGCAGGAATAAAAAATTTATTTTCACGCGAATGGAACCCGTTGCTTTCGGGGGAATAAAAGTTTTATTTTCACTCGAATACAAAACAATGCTTTCGCGGGAATAAACATTTTATTTTCACATGAATGGACACTGTTGCTTTCGCGTGAATAAAAAAATTATTTTCACGCGAATGTAAACCAATGCTTTCGCGGGAATAAAAACTTTATTTTCACGTGAATGTAAACCAATGCTTTCGCGGGAATAAACATTTCATTTTCACGCGAATGGAAACCGTTGCTTTCGCGGGAATAAATAATTTATTTTCACGCGAATGGAAACCGTTGCTTTTGCGGGAATAAACATTTCATTTTCACGCGAATGTAAACCAATGCTTTCGCGGGAATAAACATTTTATTTTCACGCGAATGGAAACCGTTGCTTTCGCGGGAATGAATAATTTATTTTCACGCGATTGGAAACCGTTGCTTTTGCGGGAATAAACATTTCATTTTCACGCGAATGGAAACCGTTGCTTTCGCGGGAATAAACATTTTATTTTCACGCGAATGGAAACCGTTGCTTTCGCGGGAATAAATAATTTATTTTCACGCGAATGGAAACCGTTGCTTTCGCGGGAATAAACATTTTATTTTCACGCGAATGGAAACCGTTGCTTTCGCGGGAATAAAAAATTTATTTTCACGCAAATGGAAACTGTTGCTTTTGCGGGACCAACTAATTTATTTTCACGCGAATGGAAACCGTTGCTTTCGCGGGAATAAAATTTTTATTTTCACGCGAATACAAACCAATGCTTTCGCGGGAATAAAAATTTAATTTTCACCTGTATAGAAACCAATGCTTTCGCAGGAATGAAACATTTAAATTTTCAAACGTTTAGCTATATAAGAAAGAGACAATGGTTTAAGACAGAGAGCATCCAGTTCAACAACAGTGAGCAAAGGAGCAACATCTACTACGTCTTCCATTGCAACTACTAAGAGTTCTCTCTTCATAAAGGTAAGACTAAAAATACAATTATTTCCGCTAGCTAACTCAACTATCTGAAGGATTCACGACATATCTATCTTTAAATTGATTATAAAGAATTGAACCAATTTTTTCTGTTTTTTCAGAATGAATGCTCAAGACGTAGGAAGCCAACCATTGTATCTAAAGTCGGAATCTCAACCTGATGAAAAGGTAAGAATTAATGAAAAATACTATTTAACACCTGTTGAAAACCTTTAATTATTTTAGTTATCTGATTATTGCTTTTATTTTAGAACAATACAACAACAAACCCAATCTACTTAAAGGACTTCCTTCCAGAAATGTATCATAACTATGTGATAAATAATGATGTTACTGAAGAAAAAGCTGTAGAACGTTTGATATTCCAAGTTATAATATTCTGTATAACTCAACATATGATGAGTATGGGGATGTATTGTAAGAAACATGATGTATCTGCAGAACTTTTTGATGACATTATAAACAATGGTTTCAAAACCGTTTTGTCAATGTTGAAAGTCGTTAATATTAATGATCTTTTAAAAGAAATTGAAAGAAGTGTTTGGAATCAAATAGTTTTCAAAAAATTATATAACATGAAGTGGAGCAAAAAACTTTTTATAAATTCAGAAAACATATTTATAATTATGTCCAAATAGATAAAGGTCTATCCTCTTCTGTAGGTATTTTAGAACTAATGTTAGAAGCGTTTCATACATATTTATGAAAAATTCTTAGTTGTTTTTTTATTATTTTACAATATTTTGTTCAAACTGTTATATTTTATTTTTTACCAATTGAGACGTTAAAAGCAGTATGATATTAAGTTAATACATATATATATATATATATTTGAACGCATCCTTTTTTGTCTGTCTCCACATCCCAATAGTTTAATAAGCACATTCTCAATCTATCATAACTCTATGGTCTTAACTGCTTTTGTCATAAATACATATACATATATATAATATACTCTAACTAATAAATACACTCTTAGCCATTCATGCAAATATTACCCTTTTTTTTTTAGAATGTTATGGATGATCTTTCTGAAGAGCTCCTTTGCACTGATCCATATCCAACAGAAAATAAAATGAAAAACGGCAAAACAACTCCTAAGAGAAAGAAAACTGCTCCAAAAAAGGGAATAGTAAGGAAACGAGAAAAAATAGTGAGAAAACAAACTACTTCCGTTGATAAGAAAACAATGGAGAGTGGAGCTATAGCTCATTTAACAGTTGAATGTCTCAACGAAAGGAGAGCTAGGGAATTAAAAAAGTCTAAAGGTTCTCAAGTGATTGACTCACCAAAAGTTCCGATTTGCAAAACATTTGAAGATCTTCCTATCCCAAGCATTATGCGAGTGACTGGTTTGATACATCCATCAAGTAAGGAGAAGTGTAGATATTCTCAAGTTCGCTACCATGATCCTTCAGATTTAAATGAACTCGAACCCAAAATACTTTTCTGTCCAGTTGAAATAGCTAAAAACTTCAACTGTGATAACTACCCCCCTCTGTTTAACGTTGTATATTTGGGTAGAAAGGGGAAGCCAAAAAATAAAAGTTTTCTTTGGTATGATGTCAAACGTGTTACCAGACATCCTCTAAGCAAGAAGGCAGCTGAAGAGGAATCACTATATTTGAGTACATTGACTAAAAGTCAGCTCAAACGCTTCTTGAACATCAAGACCCTCAATAGTTTCCAACCCGGTACTATTTTCCCTTACCGAGAAGTTGTCGATAGATTCGTTCCTCAACGATTTAAACGAGGACAGTCAAATGTAATTTGTATCCGTTATACCATTGAACAATGTGGAGAAACACTGTTGAAGACGCTTGCCATACCAGACAAATATACTTCAGAAGCTAACTAACATTCTCAAGGTGTGATGATCTACAGAGGAAAAAAAACCCACGGAAAATTTAAGACGGAATACGATCTTTCATTTTGCTCTACATACAGACTTGGTCAAATTTATTGGAGAGAATATTGTGATCAAGCAAAGCACAACAAAACGATATTAGAGATTGATGATGATGAAGAACTTGAAGATTTTCTACGTGGAGATTTTGATGATTTTGAGACAGGATATGTTGCTGAAAAAAAGGATGAGATACATGATAAAACTCGGTGAGAGTTTTTCTTTCTATTTAATAAATTCTAATCATTGAAAATAATACTTCAACTCAATTTAGATGTAGTTGTAGTTATTTCTACCCCAAATAATTTTTTGTTTTGGCAATGGATAGTCTCTAATTCGAAAAAACAAGTTGGACAATGTGACTTGGTGAGCTATTTCCCTTTTCTATATAATGTAAACTATCCAATGTAACTAAAGCTATAATTCAAATTCATGTAAATATTTTAAATTTTTGTTTAATCATTCTATACTAATACATAACTTTTTTATTTTAGTTCATTACGAATTCAAAAGCACATAAAACGGAAGACTCCCTTCTTAAGATATAACATCACTACATCAATGACATCATTGTAAAAAAAGACTATGTATTAATTGTTATTACTTCGCATTTACTGACTCTAGCTATATGTTATGGAGAGATTTTCCCTACTTATTATACAATAAATGTGTATATTCATATATTGATTCATTTTAATCAATGTATTTATTCAATGTAATACTTATTATGTAATAATAAAACTATAACAATAACTATACTGTTGTAGATGGTTATATCATATACGAAAAAAATTCAGTGGCAAATACAACTCCATCTTCATCAAAATGTTATCATATGAGTTCGAATTATGTAAAATGATCAAAACTTTAATGCCATGCATTCAAAAAATATTAGCGTGATTTCAATCAGTTTTCCTTACTAGATTACTTAGTTACTCATCAACATTTCATAATTGCTTTCATTAATAGTTGTTGCAAAGCAATGTTGTATTTAAAAATATTACTACGATTCCAGCCAATTTCCTTACTGAATTACTTAATTACTCACCGGTATTTCATAATTTCTTTCACTAATAATTACAAAGTAGTAGTTATTTCCCAAATACTGTAAATTTTAACCATCTAGAGGTCTAATTTGACGATTTTCCAAGATATTTTATAGTACTCAATATACTTATTATGTAAATAACTAAAATAAATATTTACACTCAAGCTCCTCTCTCTCCTCTCTCCTCTACCAAATACTCATCTCTCCTCTCTTGCAGTTGTTTCCCAAATACTGTAAATTTTAACCATCTAGAGGACTAATTTGGTGATTTTCCAGCATATTTTATAGTATTCAATATACTTATTATGTAATAAATGTATATTATTCAATGTAGATATAAATATAACCATAAATATGTAGATAATTATCCATATATACATGAATGTATAGAAAACTAAAAAATCTCTCTCCTATCTCTCCTTTCTGTCCTCTCTCTCTCCTCTCTCATCTCCCATCTCTCCTCTCCCTCTCTCTCAAGATGTCATATGAGTTCAAGTTATGTAAAACAATTATCAAAACTTGAATGCCATACATTCAAAATCTATATGGCATATAAGTTCAAATTAAGTAAAAAAATAATCAAAACTCAAATGCCACATAAATGCGATTCAAATGCCACTCAAACGCCCCCAAATGAAATACAATATTAACTCGGCGAATCCATTTAACGCCGTAACCCATTGCTTTCACCCCTAGGTGTAATCCACAAAAAAACACTTGGTAGGGAGATCTGCTCATATATTACTACTTTTATTACTCCATCTACTACAACTACCAGGGGGATTTAAGGTAGGACAGGGATCTCAACCTCAAGTTTTGAAAACTCCTAGACAAGTTCCCGCGGTGTCATTGACTGCGCGGAGTGCCCCAAACCAAGGCTTGCGGTTCCAAGCAAAATCAGCCGGGGGTCTGGAGAGACGCTGTTCCCCCCCCCCCCCCCCCAATTGGGTCCATGGTGGAGCTCCAGCAGCCAAAGCTCAATAAAAAACTTGGCAGTCAATCAAAATGAATGTATTGCAAACGGAGACAACGAAAGATGATATATGAGAAGTGCTTGAAGTCACAAGAAAATGAATGAAGTGGTATCAGATTAAAATGTGTGATAACATACTATGTTTATGAATAACTGTGTATATTATGCTTATTTTGTTTTGCTTTGGTTATATGCTGCTGTTGTGGTCTTTTTACATTTTTTTCAGCCTTTTCTCATCAACCATCTACATGTACATTGCACTACGTGATTTGAGAGCATTGCTCAAACTAGTAGTTATCTTCTTTTTAAACTACTTTTAAATGGTTCCTTATAGTGTTGTATGCAGGCTAGAGCCACATGGCAAGTCATCAAAAACCCAAGTTTTCTAAAGCAAACACAATAAACATTATAACAGGCTATTGGGCAGAAGTAGTGTAAAACCAACATTTGCTGACTTGAGATCTCCTACTAAAAGTAAAGAAAGGGGAGATATTGACTCATTCGAATTTCATTGATGTCTTTTGTCTTCATTCATGATTTGATCAGAGCATTGTGTTAGATGTCTATATGATTCTGTAGTGAAGGTGAGACACTAGTAGTTGTTGCGTTGTTGTATTGAAGCAAATTAAAAAGTTGTTCATTTATTTGTTTTGTTAGGGTTGTAGATGAGACTAGATTACTGAAACAAATGAAATATATAGTAGCAATTGTATGTAAGTAAGGGAGGTATTGGTTATACTAGTAAATCTGGGTAACAAAGAACAATATGACAAATTCAGCCTATTGAAGTTTGACACCCCCAAAATCTGGGCAACTCGGATAAAATCTGAATGGTTGAGATCTCTGGTAAGAAATAATCAATAATTAAGTTTTTCTACCTGAGTCACTCAACTCGCTGCGCTATGGAGTATGAATCTTTAAATTAATTACAAGAAAATAATAATCATTAACTTGCATTTGAATTTTTACTTTTTCAGAGTGAACAGTCAAGACGATAAAAGTCAATTGCTGAATGAAGAATAAGAAACTCAGCAAGTTTTTTCCCCATCATCATCTCCCATGTTTGATATCCCATTGCTTTTACACAGAAAGCATCTACTTCAACAACCGTGACTGAAGGAACAGCATCTATTACAGCATCTACTACTAGGATGATTCTCTGTTTTAAGGTAAGATAAAAAATAATTTTTCACAAGCTGAGACACTCAGGAAATAATTGCGATCCTAATTGCTTAGTTTTTTTTTTAACTAGAGGTAAATAATTATTTATCAATTGTTACCTTATTGCTGAACTTGAAAACAGACCTGACCCTATTTTTTTTAATTGTATTCAAGCAATTACTTATTTATTTTCACCTTGTTGCTGAGAATCCTCCTTGAAGTGATAGTAATAGTAGTAGATGTTGTTCCTTCAGACGATGTTGTTGGATTGGATGATATCTTTGTAAAAACGCTACTTGTTATGCAGTCAAATTCACCCTGATTCACCTAAGCAGAAATCCCACTTGAGCAAGAAAAACGTCTTTTTCCGCGCAAACCATCTTCATGCTTTCTGTGTAAAAACAGTGGTTCTTAAATAACTAAAGTTTTACTGATAAACTTCAAGTGAAAGTGTTGTTTTCCGCGCGAGAAAGCCTATATAAGATACATGAAGATTTCCGCGAAAAATGTGTTTTTTTCATATATATTATAAAGAAGTTTTTCTGCGAATGACAGCCTTTTCGCACAAAGTCAAACGCCTTTCCTCGGGCAAAAAACAAGTCAAGTGTTTGGCGGTGTGACCTCGCATGAAAACGCGGTCATTCACACAAAAACTTCTTTATAAGATATATGAATGTGGCTCACGCCGAAAAAAAAACACATTTTCCGGCGGAAATCTTCATATACATTACATAGGCTTTCTCGGAAAACAACATTTTCGCTTGAGGTCAACCAGTACAACTTTAGCTATTTAAGAATCAATGTTTTTACACAGAAAGCATCCGCTTCAACAACAGTGACTGAACGGGCGACATCTACTACTACAGCTACTACGATGACCCTCAGTCATAAGGTAAGAAATAATAAATGATTATTTAACACTAGTTGAAGAACTCAACTAGTTCCACTATGGAGTTGTCCTCCCATTACGCCATGGAGAGGTTTTATTTTATGCTCACGGAACCTAACCTGTTTCCTCTCAAGATCACAGTCTTTGGCATTAGTTGACAAAATTCTCTGTTTGTCGCATAGAAAAAGTAGGTTAGTGTTGGATGATGTCTTGAGCTACAAGTCGATTTTGAACTTTACATCTAGCAATGTATGTTATCAGGATAAAAATAGCTACAACTTACAATATTGTATTACTTTACTTTGTTATCACCATAAAAGAATTATTATTCATTGTGTTTGATATGAATTTTCTTTTAAAAATAATTTTTACAAGTTCCAATGATGATAAAATTGAACGATTTTATTTGCTTTTCTTTATCGTTATTTTATTTAATGAAATTCGATTAAATCTTGAAATGTATTAGTCCTTATGATTTTTATAAACATTATTAAATTGTATCACTATCGTACTGTTTCATAAAGATTTTTCCATGTAATTCCCCATATTCAGCATATGTTGTGTAGCGCCAAATAGTATTGCCTGAAATGTGACCAGGTGGATGAACTCCTCGTGAACAATCATATTGTCTCGTATGTATCTATGACAAATTACCTCTGAAGTTGAATCTTTCACATGCCATGTCCTTCCTGTCCTATTTTTCTAAAATAAAAACATATTAATGAAGGATAATAAACATTGAAATAAATTAATAATACTTTAGAGAGGTTTTATTGCTTTTATTTTTACAACCAATATTGAAGAACTTTTATTATTAATTCTTACCTTATTGTTGAGAATCCTCCTAGTAGTTGTGTAATAGATACTGCAGTAGATTCTGTTTCTTCAGATGTTGTTACTGGAGTGAATGAGTTTTGTGTAAAACCAGTGTTTCTTGAATAGTCAAAGTTGCACCGATTAACCCTAAAACAAATACGAGTACTCACATGAAAGTCCCTTTAATAATATATAAAGATGTTTTTGCAGAAATGAAAAAACAATTTTGTGCGAAAAACTAGATACATATTATACAGTGATTTTTGCTTGAAAAATAGTGTTTTTTTTTGACACAAATAATGTTGTTTTTTGCGCCCGCAGTCACCTTTATAATGCATATAAGGATTTTTGCGCAAATAAATTTTTCTTTTGCGCGAAAACCTTTATATATGTTACGAAGGAAGTTTTGTGCAAAGAATTTTGTTTTTTTCGTGCAAAGAACGTTGTTTTTTTGTGCAAAGATCCCTTTATAATTTATAAGCATTTGCGTGCAAATAACATTTCTTTTTCGCGCAAACATCTACCGGTATGTTTGTGGGCTCCGCAGTACACACATCCAGGGCAGGAGTTATGTCATAGGAAGAAACTTCCAACTTGTTGTTACCTGCCGTTCCATTTAGACCGGCCATCTTTTTGAGAGTGATGTTTGATTGAAGGGATATCACTTAATGAAGTCGAATGGCACCCTCCAGCGCCTTCATAGACCCTTGGATTGCTGAAATATGGAATGGTCCCGTTTACCTGGACCTGTCCTCTTTCCCTGAGCCTATGTTTTTCTTCTCTTGAGGCAATCCGGATGCACTTAGCCGATTGCATCTCCTTCAAGAGAATTCAGCTCCTCCAATCCCCTTTACTTTGCCGATGATGGAAAACTATGACCGTCGATGACATCATAGGCTACGCTACTATTTACAGACAGCGTCCTCTTACCCAGACTTATTGCTCCTCTCTTTAGCAGAGGTGTTTCCGATTTGAGTATAGTTCGAAAATGTTACCTAGTCTTTTACCCCTCATACTAGGCGTCACGCGCCGCCCGCTATAGAATCTGATTCCATTCCAGCTTGCATTTTGTGTTAATCATCGAAAAAATCTTTCAATTCTTTGCGGGTGTATTGTACCAAACTCATTGCGTCTTTTTTCCTTAAATTGAACAGTAAGCAAGACCGTTCCACCATCAAATGTTATTCGCTCACTGTTGTCGCTCGTCAAAAGCACTTGGATGAGATCGCCATTCAGTGACGAAATGTCGATGTAGGGCCGGTTTTTAAACTCTTGGTACATGACAGTGTTCTTCCCTTGTACCGGTACTACTCGTAGCCAAGCTAAATTTGCATTGCCTACCATCCTATTGTTGACAATGTTGGGAAAGATGTATAAAGAGGTTAGACCGAAAATTATGTCAGGTGATGTGACATTGTCATATCTACCTTGGGAGTATGTAGATTTTCCACTCAGCTTGAATCCAAAGGCGTATGCCAACTCTATGGAAAAGCTCAGTTTTGTATCAATATCGCTGTTGGTCAGTAAACTCATGTTGGTTGCTTTGCAAAAAAATGAAAAAAAATTTTGTCCGACCTGATTTCATGCATTCTCTTTCGCATAACCTCCTCCAACTCTTCCACACTATCGTATCTCCGTTTACCGATATGGATGAATGACTTTTTGCGTCTGCTGGATACATTAGTCTTTTCCAGATATATTTTACTTTGGTAACATTTTCTCAATTATAATAGTACAACATATCTAGCAGAGCTACCTCCCATTTACCGCCAATGATTTCCAAATATTTATACAGTCCCACTATAAAATCAGAGTCGATGTTATCTGGAAACTCTCCAGCATCGGAGTTTGAGAGTAAAGTTATCAGCATTGAAATTTTACCATCATATGATGGATATATCGATTGCTAGTTCTTTATAATCTATTCAGCCACCCACCCATTGAACCTTTCTCCATAACTGAACTATTTGGCCAGCGTCTTTCTTTTTCTCTTCATTTTTCTTTCCAATATCTTTTCAATTCGAAAACTTATAGGTTTTTATACCATTTGCAACTCTTTTTTGTAAAAGGTCTCATTGATAATCGTTTCAGCCAGATTTTCCACCTTGTATATGATAGGTTTTTAATGGGTTGGCACATCAATGAATATAAAGAACTCGATGGTCCAATTTGAGGTGTATACTCTCTCAAATGTCCCTCTTGCCTCGAAAAATCTCCCATAATCTTCAACTTTCAACTTTGGTTCTTTAGCCCAACTTTTTTCACCTCCTTCATACACTTTATTCCACCAATACTGGAAGCTTTGGTATTTTTTAACTTCTTATGTTAAGTTCATGGTCTTCAAAAGCCTCTGGTCCAGTTTAGTCTCCCAGGCAATGTCAGCTGTCCTGATGCCGACCCGAAATTCATTCCCGGGTTGGGATACTTTGCCAGGCGAGTATCCGGTATCTACAAAAATGCCAAGTTGGCCATCTAATAGCTATGTATGTGATGCCAGTGTATATACCAGGCAATCAGATAATTGTAGAAATCACTAATTTCACTCGAACTGCACTAATTCGTGTTATTGTCTATTACAGTGCAAGCTATCACTTCAAAGATCTCCCAGTAGAATACTTTTTGGAAATAAAAACAAACTTTCGGTTTAAAATAAGTAAACTCCATATTCTGGGTAAGTAATACAGTTACATACTATAGGTTAAAATGTACTTTTAATTTTGGAATACAAACTGAGCACCACAAGCATTTACCTGGTTTGGGGGAAACATTAAACAAGAAATAAAAAAAGTTATTTTTAAACTATCTCAATCAGCTATATAACAAAGATATTGAACACAAAACATATAATTTTATCACATCTATATCAGCATTACTGTTTTGATTTTGTAACTCTCTGTGGAAAAAAATTGTGCACTCCTATTACAGTACCCACACCCCCACCCCTTGGAACTCCTCCTTTCCTCACACACCCTCGACCTACAACATACGCTTCCTCCAGTTCCCAGTGTCTCATTCCCCCCACAACAGCAACAAACTCTCAATTCCTATACAGTGGCAATCAACTTAGAGTGACCAGAATCTGGGGTCTCTAAAGACAGCTCTTCCTCCTCCCCATCTCATTATTGAAAGTACTAGTATTGTTGGTTTTTACCGGGAAAACACTTTTTTAAACAATTTTCATTTATTCACATGAGCACTGCTCGTTTTGGAGTCATGTGTCCAACTTCCCATACACCGTTGTTGCTCGTTCT